>JAHWGI010000988.1:0-62500 GCA_029379305.1 Frankliniella fusca | reverse complement strand
AAAATTGACATACTCTCCTCCGAAACTGAGATTTGTCACCTTTTGTTTTTAATAGTGCACGCTAACTGTATTTGAAGGTTTTTGTGCAAACCTTCGCACAAAGTTAAACATACAATTCGATTCGCAGGAATTTGTGCAAAGAAATGTACTTTTTCGTGCATAGATTTGCATAAAAAGGTGCAAGTTTGTGCACAAATTTGTGCAAATAAAGCGTAGGTTTAACTTTGTGCAAATGAAAGCTACAAAATCCAGTTAGTGTGTAAATAATGCGAATGAGGAAGCAGAGAAAAGGGGGGAAGAGCGACAGACGGATCGCGTGCAGACGTCACCGCCTGCCTGGCCTGTCGCCGCTCTGCCGTGCCCCACGCGCACTCTGGAGTGGCAGGGAAAGAGAATGGGCTCTAAACCCATCCCCGTCCACTCGCCTTGCAGGCACACTACCGTAGGAAAGGGCAAAGTTGATACTTTCAAGTTGACTGCCAATTTTTTCCGAACCATGCACGCTAACTGGCAATGCACTTTTTCGTACATGTGAAATGTAAGTACGCATATAAACGTGCGGATTTATGTAAAAAATCGTGCAGAATTATGTAGAATATTGTACATGAATCTGTTTATTATTGTGCATTTTTTCGACATGTAATAAATTCTGCAGATCTATGCACAATATTTTTACATAATTCTGTAGGATTTTTTACATAAATCCGCACGTTTATATGCGTACATTTCACATGTACGAAAAAGTACATTGCCAGTTAGTGTGTGATTTTCAGACTGCGTCTTTGTCGAAATGGAACTTCCACGTGTGGAATCTTTGGCAAAAGAACACGTTGGAAATCGACAAGACATTACTACAAAACATTATAACTTCGTTACAGAGTTGCGACTAGGAGCAGGGCGTCTTAACGTAACGAAACGCATTTAAAAACGCATAGAAATGGAAATCAATTTTCAACTTTTCAAGCGTTATTAAAGCGTTTTCAGCGTCTGACGGACGTTTTTGAATGGAAAACGCTCTAAGAAAGCTGAAAACGCTTTTTATAACGCTTGAAAAGTAGAAAATTGATTTCCGTTTATATACATTTTTTAATGCGTTACGTTACGTTGCGACGCCCTGACTAGGAGCCTTATTCAAAGCAGCACTGCTAGGTGGTTCTATCAAATAAAAGCCCTTTGCCGAAATGGGGCCTTTGCGCCGAGGAGAGAAAGGCGACGCCAGGATGAGAAGTGTGAGATACGACGGTTAAGGAGTCTTGCGGCGAAGGGAGAGGAAATGTGTTTCGTTGGCGGTGTAGCGGTAGTGGTAAGGCGGAATCATGGACTAACAGGTGGGCACGGCCCGTCTCTCAGACCTTAGAGACAAAACTGTCGCTCTCCTTGGCGTCCTCGGGATGAATGCACGCGAGCCGAGGTGAAGCGGCGAGGCGCGGCTTTGAAACTCGCCTGAGACTTGTCATCAAAAGCACCGCGCCCCTCTTGTACCGCCATTCAGAGACATGCGATGCCTACCAGCGGCACGGAGGGAATTTAGGTTTAACTATTAGTTAAGTATTAGTTTTAGTTTCCATTCCTATAACAGAACCATTTATTATTTTGGCCTTTTTTTCCCCAAGTAGAAGTCACAACTAACGCGTGCGGCCTTGACGTCCACGGCCAAGCCCCGATTTTATGCCTACCCTCACTATGTAGCCATCCATCTTGCGGCCTTACACCCCATAGCAATGCAATACAAGGCGCTCCCTCCCCCTCCCACTCACACACTAGCGAGCCCGCGACCCCTCCCACGTGTTGGCATCATCCCAACGGTATCCAAGCGATTCGGCGTATAACAGAACTAGCGTGCAGCTCCGGGCTGGGCTGGGCTGCTGGCAGTAAACGGGGACCTGTTTGGCGGTGCACCCTCACCATGTCCCTTTTTTTGCTCATAAAAAAGAAAAGTAGCCCCGCACGCTTGTGAAGTTAAGAGGGAAATGAAGAGTGTCACGGAGGAAGATAGTAAAGGCATAAGTGAAAAGGGGCGCGCGCGCGCGACAGAGAGAGAGAGAGAGAGAGAGAGAGAGAGAGAGAGAGAGATCTGGCGATGGCAGGCAATAGGTAATTTTCCCCTGTACTACACTGTGAGAAAAAGCTACAATTTAACTACAATATTTTACCGTTATTTCGAAGTACAATAAAATATTGTACTAAAATTGTACCAGGTATAGGGTAAATTAGTGATGTATGGCAACGAAAACCGTAAACCGTAAATTCAAAACCATTGTTTCGTTGTATGAGGTACGGTTTTTCTCACAGTGTGGGGAAGCAAGAGGACGGCAAACATTCCAAACATATGTCCTCTTTTAGTGGGGTGCAGCGGGTCCGCCCGCAGGGGCCAGCCTTAGCCTGGAGGCAGAGAGACTCACAACGCGGCGTACCCATAATAGGAAAGAGAAAAACCAATATGTCTGCAGAGCGATGTTCAAGAGAGACAACAACGGCTCGCGAGCTATTATAGGGGAGGGTAGGGGTAGGAAAATAGACTCACAGAGTTCGATGCGCCTTTAAGCACGGTTTAATGCAAAAAGCCACCTTCCCCCTCGACAAATAATGAAGAAAACAGCAATAACGCCGAGGAGCAATACAATATAAGCGGGTGCGATGCATGCTTCTCTATCAACAGAAAGAGCGGGGAGAGGGCGAAATTGTTCGGTGGTATAAGAGTTATAACAGTAAGATTTTGGTTACTTCTGAATGGAAAATATATCTTCCTGACTAGGACAGCTTTCTTATCAGTATGCCAGCAATCTGGTGGTTCTAATAGATATTCTCCTTTTCACGAGAGAGCAAAAAATTCGCACCTCCGCTATAACGTCCGGGCGAAAAAGTAGCTGGAGAGGCCCAAGTAATTCGGGGTTAGTACCAGTCGGCACTTAGCTGCTTTGCAGCTATCATTTAGACGCACGGCTATTATTTCGGAGCTGGGCATAGCTAAATGTCACTTAGCTATACGGCTCACGTTACGTTTTTAAAGCTATTCCAGCGAGTGTACTAAATTGGACTGTTAAGTCTAGCACGGGTCTGAATTGTATTTATGTGTGTGTGTGTGTGTGTGTGTGTGTGTGTGTGTGTGTGTGTGTGTGTGTGTGTGTGTGTGTACTTCTCAAAACATTTATTCGTCCATTGTGGAGGAAGGCCTGCACACATTTTGACTGCGCTATTCCGAAGGGTGCCTCCTCGGATGCCTTAATTATCGTCGTTTCTGGGCAAAGAGACCACCAAACAATGGCAAAGTTATGACGATTTTCATTATTATTCTTATTTTTGCACTTTTCCTCTTCCTGTTCCACTTTATCAGGAGGTCTCTGGAGACGAGATAACCGCGAACAGCGACACCGCGGCCCGGGACTAGGCGGCCGTTGCTGCGCATAACTTACCGATCACAAGCAAATTAATGAGCGGGATAGGGGTAGTTCTCACGTTCGGGTGGAAGATGGAAGAAAGGGGTTGTTGCAGACAGAATTAAACAGAAATAAAATGTGCTATCAGGGGCGGGGGGAGAGGGGGGGGGAGCTGTCATTAGGGGCGGTTGGAGGGGAGCGGAGCGGCTCTAATTGTCGTCCGAGACGCGGCTGCGCGGGCTGCGCTGCCCTGACGTGTAACTCCATCCCATCGACACGGGGGAGCAGCTGACCAAGCTGAGCCGAGCGCGTGACCCCGATCCGACACCGACACGCCGGTCAAGACAAACACTGGAGGGGGAGGCTGATGGCTTTGTACACCGCAAACAACAAACTTTGTTACATACCCCTGCCTCCTCCCACCCCTGCTTGCCCCGTCCCCTGTCCGGCTAGGAGTACTTTTCCACGAGACATTGCCCTCTTTCCTCCTCCCTATCAGCAGCAGAGGGCGCCTAAGAGGGGCTCTGCGTAGAAGTGTTGAGAGCTGTCCGAGGGGTCCCCATAGGTCTTAGCGTGTACAACAATTTGCCCCCAAAACGCTAAGGCACAGCAAGCTTAGCCAAGCGGTCTTGGGATGATGGATCTGAAGTGCGCAACGCGCCATCCGAATTATAGATCATACTGGCTATGTGGTTTGGTGTGTATAAATATCAGTTATGTTAGTGTGTGTCCTGCAGTAAAAAGTGTAGGACACGGTGTGTCGTACAGTTGTATGTGTAGAACACCATGTGTCGGAAACAGAGTGTCCCACACTCTTTACTGTAGGACACACCGTGTCCTTACACTTTTTACTGCAGGACACACCGGGTCCTACACTTTTTACTGCAGGACCATTGGTCCTGCACCTTTTAGTCCAGCATTGTACGACACTTGAGTTTGCAGAGTACATCTGCTATTAAAATGTACATATAAAATTTAATGATGAAAGTGAGGAAATAACTATTCTCTGTTTGACATGGTATAGTAAGATTCACTGAATTTCCACATTGAAAGATACCAGTTTTAGTTTTCGACTATCCTTCATTTGGTGTAAGAGTGACCAAAGGAATATGGTCTGCAAAATAAATGGGGGGAGGGGGATAAGGAGGCTCCGCATTGTAAACAATGCGCAGACGGGCAGGCCCGGTCGCCGCACAGGGCTATGGCAGAGCGCGTGGATTGAAGAAGGCATTGTAGTGACCTAGGATAGCGGGGAGTGGGGCAGGAGAGAGTCAGTGGAGTGGGATCTGGAGGGGCTGAGGACGACGACGACCAGCCATGCAGCCCCCCCCCCCCCCCCCCCCCCCACAGTGGGACGGCGACCCGGTTTTCACGCGCAAAACTCTTTTCAGACCCTTCCCGTGACCCGATCGAGACCAAACTTGGTTCGTTGACTTAAAACATGCTTTTGAATGTTTCCCTTCAGTTTCGAAACGTTTCACTACTGGGGGACGACTCCAGCCAGTATGGCGTTCCTGCCAAGGGAAGCACAGGGACATGAGGTCGACAGGGAATATTTCTCGACCTCCGATCGGTGTCAAATCTTATACGCCGATGCTGAAAGGGGTCCTCAACATAAGGGAATAGTTCCAAAATGTTTTGTACACTTCAAAAAAAAAATCTATTTTAAAAAATCTATTTTTTAAAATGGAAACAAAAAATATAACCAAGCAAAAACAGAAAAGTAGTGAACTCACCAACAGCCGTACATTTGTCAAAAAGGATTCTCAACACGTTTTTCAACACGTTTCCTAACCCTCATTGTCGTTTAAAACATGCGCAATCAAGCAACTCATTGCGTAGTGCAAAGATAGTAGCACAAGCTTAACGTTTGAGACGTTGCCACCAATTCAATGGTATTTCCGCCGGTAAAGTCTACGAATGTGAGTATGTACTTTAAATGCGAAGAGTGGTAAATACGTGTCAGCAAATCGCCTAGTCGACTTTCGAATTCTTTTTTTCAACAGCCCTTTCCAACCGTTGTTTGGGTCCATGTAGATGTTTTTTTTTAGGCAACGGAGTTGCCTTCTAAAATCGCTTTGAAACGGCTGTCAATTGTTTTATATGGCCCCTTACGGGAGGAAAAAATCCGCTCCAACGATTTTTACAATATTACCTACAGTTATAGTATGTAAACTTGTATACTCACTATTAAAGTTTCATTGAAATTTAAACTACAGATTTTCTGTAAATTTGAATTGAAATTTCAGTTGCTATGGTAATGCTCGACTTGTCAGCTGAAATCACCTGGAGAAGGGGATAGTTTTTCGTGGAGGGGCTAGGCGGAGTCGAGCCAACACGGAGCGAAAGAGAAACCTCTAAAGTCTGCGTTCAAACAAAGCTCTGCTTCAGTGAAACGCTCAAGAAAGAGATGACACCACTGAAATTCGCACGTGACCACCATACCGCCCTTTCGAAACCTACTTCATTTTTACCGAACGAACAGTCGACTGCGGCGCACTTCTGCCAACCTAAGATAATAATTTCAAATCGTAACGTAGGGGGATTAGTGATCCTTTTCACGTTTTCTAGGTTGGCATGTTGTGTAAACAATAAGGTTTGTTTGAGGTGGACGCGCGTGCGCCGTGTCGCCGGCCGTCTTTCAACCATGGCCGCCTCGGCCGGGGCTTAGACTCTCACCTCGCGACTTTAAATCATCGTATAAAGTTATCGAAACGTTGACAAGTCGAACTGAATGCGTAAATAGTAGTTTTATACCTGCAGAAAACTGTTTGGTAAGTTTGACTTCAATCTGGTGAGCAGAATTCTTGAAATGGTGTACATTTACGTGTATCCTTTTCGTAAATCACTTGTGTTCCTACGTTTTGAACCTCCATGAAACTTTGCAAAATGATTTCCGCAGGTCTGGAACTGCTATTTTCACATTAATTTCGCGCCGTCGGGGCCGCGGCCGCGGCCGCGGTGCGCTTGCCCGCGATGTCCTGGGCGTACCAGCCGTTTTAGTTAGGGCCCCGGTTCGCCCCTTCAGTGCGCCCGGTGGAGAGGACGGTATTGTTGACGTTCCGCTCCGGCCGTGACCTCGCCGCCCATTTTTTGCCGTCAGAAGGAGAGCTTCTTTTCTCGCTTTTTCCTGTCGTGTAGATGACGACCTAACTGTCGGAGAGTATTTATTGCTTGAAACCCGCCTTCTCAAATCGAACTTATAATTATTTAGTCGCTATCTTGACTATCGTAAACTAAACAAAACTACTGCGTTTTCTTACAGGCTATTTATACACTCACAATAATTTTACCATAGTTATAGAAACTCCGTTGTCTACCAGGATTTCGTGAAATCGTATTTTTTTTTTTTTACAAACTTTTGTGAGATTTGTGAGATTTTAAAAAAATATTTTCTGATTTTTTTTTTTTTTTTTTTTTTTTTTTTTGGTTTTTGGGTATTTTTTTATAATTTTTTTAAAATAGTTTGTTGATTTGGGTCGATGCGGGAAGTCCCCCCTCCGGGAGGTCCCCCCCTGAATATTTTATTATTTCTTTTGATTAAATATATTGGGGTAATGAAATATAATAAAATATTCCAATATATTAAAAATATTATCTTAGCGCGCCGAGCGATTTCTCATACCGTTTCCGACGCGGCGTTCGTGAATCCCGCCATCCCAGCGCGATATTTGAAAACCGAGATGGGCAACCAATCATGTGTGGCGGTTTACTTTAAAAATAAAAATAATAAAAAACAAGGAGAAAAGAAAACACAAAATTAATTTTGTGCTAATACTGGTACTCGTTCTTTACACAGGCGATGTTAATTGCCATCAAACGTATACTACATGAAACTGGAAATGCTGATAGTTTTGTCACAGGACTCAACTGGCCAGTCCTTGGCTCTCCAGCTTCCACTCGGCCCTATCTTGGAATTCATAACATAAACAACTCGCCCGCCGCCAGGCGTATAGGGATCACATTCACCCCTGTTACAGACATGGTGTCGCGCTCTGTCGTCAGGAAAGACCACTACGAACTTGCGTTTCTGGTGTGCACAGTTTCGTCAGTAGATGGCGCAGATGCCGGCGCATGCGCGTCACGTTCATTTTCGGTGATAGAGTTGATGCAGCTTATGTTTTGAGAAATCTGTTTAGTGTTCTCAAAATATTACAATCAGACTTAAACAATCTTCATGGCAGCCTGTAATACTAGCAGATGATGTTTCGAATGGCAGTATTGTCATTTTTGTGCGTCCTTCGTGTCATGAAATGAATATTCCATGTGAGGCCCGGCTCTATCGGACTTAGAATGAAAACAGGCGAATTTTGTTAAGAGTTCTCAAAAAAGTAGTGTCAAACTTGAAAAAAGGTCCATTATTGGTCACGCCTACAGCATTCCCAGTTTCGAATGGTATGAGTTTCATGAGTGTACGTATTCTGTATTGCGAGAACGACTACCGTCACGCGTGACATCGCACTGAGATCAATACTCGTTCTTCTACCACCAAGTAGGAGGTGGTGGTGGTAAAGAACGAGTAAAAACATATTTTTTTTACAAATAAAAAATGTTGTTACCATCCTAACCGTCGTTCTATTGCTTCCCTCCGACAAAAAAAAATCTCATTTCATAACAAGGAGGGTGGGGGTGGCCTAGGTGGGACTAGCCCGCCTGGGTCGTGGCGAGTTGCGAGGCTCCTCGTGCCCCCGCCCGGGAGGCGTGGGGTCGTGGGTTGCAGTCCCTGGTCAGAGAGTCAGAAGGCTGATTTCAGAATCACATTAATGATGTCGGTAGTATTAGTGATAACAGTATTGTGACTTTGATATCAGTAACTGATATCGTTAAGGAGCTTTGATATCAGAAAGCTGACATATATTACTGACCTTTGTCAGTGTCCTCATTTTCAGATAAGTTACTGACATCATTTAGGAGCACTGACATCTTAAAGCTAACATAGGATACTGACATCTGTCAGTGTTTTGAACAACAAAATGATCCTGCTCATGTCATGATCAGAAGACCATCACACAAGTGGCGAGGCTCCTCGTGGCCTTACTAAAATTGAGTTAAGGTGCGACAAACCAAATTTCAGTTCAATATTCCAATAACTTTAGATTTTGCAGCTTGCTGAATTTGATTGGTACGTAGACTCATATCACATCTGGTTACATCAGTTCTAGTGAGTACTATGTCAGATATATGACTTTGTGTGATGGTCTTCTGATCATGACATGAGCAGTATCATTTTGTTGATCAGAAGACTGACAAATGTCAGTATCCTATGTTAGCTTTAAAATATCAGTGCTCCTAAATGATGTCAGTAACTTATCTTAAAATGAGGACACTGACAAAGGTCAGTAATATATGTCAGCTTTCTGATATCAAAGCTCCTTAACGATATCAGTTACTGATATCAAAGTCACAATACTGCTATCACTAAAACTACCGACATCATTAATGTGATTCTGAAATCAGCCTTCTGACTCTCTGACCAGGGACTGCAACCCACGACCCCACGCCTCCCGGGCGGGGGCACGAGGAGCCTCTCCACTCGCCGCGACCCAGGCGGGCTAGTCCCACCTAGGCCACCCCCACCCCTCCTTGTTATGAAATGAGTCTTTTTTTTTGTCGGAGGGAAGCAATAGAACGACGGTTAGGATGGTAACAACATTTTTTATTTGTAAAAAAAAAAAATATGTTTTTTTTTATATTATTTTTATTTTTAAAGTAAACCGCCACACATGATTGGTTGCCCATCTCGGTTTTCAAATATCGCGCTGGGACGGCGGGATTCACGAACGCCGCGTCGGAAACGGTATGAGAAATCGCTCGGCGCGCTAAGATAATATTTTTAATATATTGGAATATTTTATTATATTTCATTACCCCAATATATTTATTCAAAAGAAATAATAAAATATTCAGGGGGGGGGACCTCCCGGAGGGGGGACTTCCGGACGTTTCCCGTTGATTTTTCCCAATTTTTTAAATATTTTTTGTAGTTTTTAAAATTTTTTAATTCCTGTTTTTTTTCGTTTTTTTTTAAATATTTTAAAATTTTGAAAGTATTTTTTGGTGTATTTTAGCATTTTTAAGTAATTTATGTGAATTTTTGCGTGTACCTGTATGTTGTCGCTAGTGAGATATCAGAATTTTGATGCAAATAACGTGGCAAGTCGATGTGCCAAATCTGGTCCCGGTGGTATGTCATGGAGAGCTTCGGAATATACATAGCCATCTGCACATGTATGGGGACCACAAAATTTTCACCTAGCCCATTTTTAAGATAAACTTTTCGCCCTGGTCACCGTTTGCGCAAGTTTGCGCAAAAAACTATTAATGGGCTTGGAGAGGGGGGTCGTAAGGAAGCCCCAGGAGCCTGAACCGCCGCGGCATCTCGCGACATGCGACTTAAAAGTCAAATAAACTACTTTTTTTAACCATTTTTGACAGAAATGCTAAATTAAAATAGTTGTATGGCCGAGTCAATGCCGCCCACCGGGCTGTCATATTTTTTTTCTTTTGACATACCCTTATAACAGTTAGTTCCAGGCACAGCATCTACTTACGCAACTCCTTAGGCATACAGGAGGCGCATCCAAAAGTAGCCCAAAATCTATGCTAAACGCGAAAATTTTAACGAAGTTTCCACTTTGAGCTCATGTAGCGGGAAAACCGTTTGAGATAATCCAAAACCGTTTTAGGGCAAAGTACCTTGGACATTTTGGAGCAGAACACGCTCGTCCGGAACGCTCTAAATCGAAATTTCACTTTTCGGACTTTTGCGCGTGAAAACAGGGTCGCCGTCCCACTGTGCCCCCCCCCCCCCCCCTCCCCTGAGCGCGGCGGATGGATGGATGGATGGATGGATGGATGGATGGATGGATGGATGGATGGATGGATGGATGGATGGATGGATGGATGGATGGATGTGTGGGATCGCAGGGAAAAACAGAAGCGGTAGCAAGACCGCTTAAAAACTAGGAGGCCCAGGAAGCCCATCAGGAATACGCATAAGAAAAGCCCAGGAATAAACCCACATATATGTACACCGGCAGACCCCTCGGAGCTGTCGCGCGAGCCCGGCGCGGCAATACCGGGGCAGACGGGAAAGTCAAGCAAGCTGACCATAAAATGAAAGCAATATCCGGAGGTCCAGATGCACTAGTAGCACCACATGGCACTGTAAAATATTTCCCAGCCTCAAGGGCCATCTCCGAGAGAACTTCCAGTCCATATAACCGAGTACGAGCTCACTTCATCAAAGTGTGTGCCCTACGCCGTGTGGCCATGCATAGTTGAGAGCAGGAGAGGCGGAAAGGGGGAGTTGGGGGAGGGGGAGGGGGGAGGCGGAAGGGGGCTGGGGATAGTATCTTGCACTATGGCCATCTACTGTTACCCGGCCGGGGTGCAAGAGGATCCCGCGGGAGCCCTCGACTCGAGACACCCTTCAGCAGGTTCCTGAGGGATCTTCGAACCGCCGAACTAGGCCTCTGCTAAGAGGAGTAGGGCTAGGGAGCTAGGGGAGGGGAGGAAGCTTCTGTGGGAACCTGGTTGCTGTTGCGCGGTGGTCGGCAGGCTGCGGCCCACCCTGCCACGCCCGCCCCGCCCCGCCCCTGGAGAGAGGAGGGTCTCCCCAAGGGCAGCGCATCCCCCGCACCATACACCATGTCGCCTACTTTGATTTCCTCTCTTTCTCCCGATGACGACACATCAGCAGAGACACAGGGGACGCGGTGCCCTCCACCCCCAGGCCTTCGGGAGGACAAAAGGGTCCCTGGGCGGGCGCGAGCGCGCAGGGTGGCGGCTGCGGCGGCCGAAGGGGGCGTAAGCCGATTAGCGTCTGGCCTGAGAGTGGCGCGCCAGAGCGCGGCAGAGCGCGGCGGGGCGCGGTGGGGTGCGGCGGGGCGGGGCGGGGTGCGGCGGGGTGCGGCGGGGTGCGGCGGGGCGGGGCGCGCTGGATAAAGTGACTGAACGGCCTGGCCTGGTTGCCGGGGCTCGCCGGCTCGCCGCGCAGCAGCTGTTTAACCCGGCGGACGACAGCAGCGCCGGCGCAGCAGACGACGCGACACGACACGATGTGTCGATGTGTGCGTGTGGGAGGAAGAGCGCATAGGGGAGGGAGGGAAGGGAGAGAGGGGAGGGAGAGAGAGAGAGAGAGAGAGAGAGAGAGAGAGAGAGAGAGAGAGAGAGAGAGAGAGAGAGAGAGAGAGAGAGACGACCTAATGCGGATATTAGTCCCGCTAGCGTACAAGCCTGCTCTCAAAATAACCGGGAAAATAAATATTTTCAATAGGAAAACAAATCAATTTGCCGTGCGTATCGAAGCACTCCGTTGGCCTTTTAAAAGTAGCGTATAGGGCTGCCAGACTACCCAAGCTTCGTTGTTGACGAATAAAGTTGAATATATGCGCAAGGGCGGGAAGTATGAGAGGTGGGCGCAGTTCAACGCAATCATTGTAAATGGAGGAATCGACTTTGTCGCTCTGGGGAGAGCGACTTTTCTGCACGATATTTCTATGCTTCTGAGAGCGAGTCGAATTAACGTCACTCTTTTAGAGTCAGTTTTACGACGTTTTCGGCGATTTTTTTTGAGTCAAGTCATCAAACATCAGTCTTACTGGAGCGATTTCAAAATACATGAAAATACTAGTTTCGAGTCGTTTTAGCGAACCACACTTCTACTGAGCGATGGAAAAGTGCTTCGCTTCTTACGGGCGAGATATGTGATTATTATATTTCCAGTAATCTCACAGAAACCTATTCTACTCCTGAAGCGTTAGATTTGAAGCTAGTAACGGCACAAATTTTGTGGTGTATCAAGTACACACTAGTAAAACTAAGGCGTTGCCTTACGCCCGTATTTTCAAGCGTACTGAGATTACGTCGGAAATCAAGCGTAACAGGTCTATCTGCTCCTATTCGTCCTATCTAAATGTATGGGAGAATTTCGTTCCTACGCTTCTTTTGATGCGTAATGTCTTCAAGCGTAACTGTATGCTTCATTCCAGCGTACAGTTACACCTTAGTTTTACCAGTGTAAGCAATAGAACCTACCAACAAAGTGGCTTCGGGTTTGCTTCTCATAGAATTTAGCAATATTTTTCAGTTATCTCCGAATTATTTCACAAAAGACACTTTGGTCAAAGTTTGAATAATTAATCTTCTGACACACTTGTCATTATTGCATTCCCTCTTTTTCAAACCAATAAGGTGATCGACAACAGTCCACAGACGGAGGGAGAGAGCGATGGTCGACGAAGGCGAGACAGAGTGAAGGTCGTGTTTCTTCGAAATGGGAGACTGGGTTTTCAGTCTTAACTTCAAATCCTTCTTTTTGTACAAAACCGTTAAGCACCTGAACGGCTCGGTCTCAAATGGTTATTATTTCATGGACATTCATGACCCTTACTCTGCCTGTCTCTCTCTACAAACACGGGAAGCACATGCCGGAAAACGGATTTGCGGCGTTTCAGGCGTCGTAACTCCAGTTTGAATGATGATGCTACACTCGAAACAAGGGCATCATTAGCTGCAGTAGACCATAGGCTTTCAAAAACTGAGTGCGTGAGATTTCTCAGCACATTGGCTTCAGAAGAGATAGCTTCGCCTGCCAGGGTGGCGCACATTTCGACGTGCTTTAGTACCTACTCCATTACAGCACTACTTCATGCTGGCGCACCACCCCTGATCCGCCGGGGCGGTGGGCCGGCACACGGAAAAAAAAATTAAGCTGTGTTAACTAAATGTTAGCTGTCATAGCTAATATGTTTGCTGATATCGTGACAAGCAAGTTTTTTAGCTACCACAGCGATATGTTTGCTGCCATAGCGACACGGCAGCTATGAGAGCTAATGCGTCATCTGCAGGAGAAAACGCAATGTTCTCTACCCTAACTAAGCCTTTGCTAAATCCAGCTAAGCGTTAGTTGTAGTAGCTAATTTTTGCCTATCAGAGACAATTTTTAGCTATGGTAGCTTATAAGTTGCTTGTCACGATATCAGCTAACATATTAGCTACGGCAACTTATGTATTTTTTTCCGTGCACGGGGCACCCGCAGTGTACAGCGGCTGTGCCCCCGGTACAAGGACAATAAAGTACCCCGGCCACGGCGGGGAGCGGACAGTCATGCCGCAGCCGTGTCTAGGACTTCACTTTGCTACAGCGCCACCTTACCTCTCCCGTGATGAGTATATGGTCTGAGCCTGCATGTATATATCTATGCCGAATTATAACCTGTCGGACTTCTCGGTACCCTTGCATTTGCACAATACGCACGGAAAAAAATAGTCCTCAGAACTAACAAATTAGCTAATTTGGGGATAGATAATCCCGAATCCGCTGTAGCAGCTAAGATAGTTGGCTGCCACAGTCAAGAGCTAGTTGCCACAGCGAAGCTAACGCTGCAGGAGCCAACCGGTTTGCTCGGACAACTAATTGGGTGTTTCGCTGTCACGACAGACCGGTTGGCTCCTGCAGCTACAGCTTCGCTGTGGCAACTAACTCTTGACTGTAGCAGCCAACTCTTACATGCCACAGCAAATTTCTTGTCTATCCCAAAATTACATAAGGGGCCGTACACAAAATACGTCACGCAATTTTTCGGGATTTTTGACTCCCCCCTCCCCTAAATCACCCACTCATCACATCCGAGCCAACTCCTCCCCCCGGTGACGTCACGTTTTTCGGAAAAAAATGGGACACGGTTAGAAAAATATCTGTTAAACTAAAAAACGACCCTTTGCTTGTAAAGAATAATTTTTATATGAGATTTATGTGTAGAAGACATAATAACATTTATACTAAGACATTTTTACAAAGAATCTTCAAATGGCCGCCCGGGCCGCCACAGCGCTGCCACAGCGCTTCCGCTGCGCTGCGCTGCGCGCTGTAGACCAGGTTTTCTGAGTTTGCGGAAAAGCGACGTCACGCTCCCACTGACACCCCCTCCCCAAAATCACCCTCACATCACATCCGAACGACACCCCCCCTCCCCCCAAAGTGCGTGACGTATTTTGTGTACGGCCCCTAATTTATCAGTCCTCACTGCTAATATTTTTTTTGTGCGCAGCCTACACCACCCCCCCACCCCTCTGCTCGTTTGACCTTGCGCGCGCGTGTCTCCGTCCGTTACCACAGCTTCACCTCCCCGCCCCGCGTCCCTCATGCTCCCCGCAAAATGTTGCATCCGCGCCAGGGAGATTATTTACTTCCCCCCTTCGGCGCCGCGCCTCTTCTTACGCCGGGCCATAAATCAGGCCGCCGTGGGCACTGCGACACAGCGGGCCGGGCCGGGCCGGGCCGGGGCGCAAGGGCACGCCTCCACGGCGCCTCTATAAATTGTAATTAAGAGCGAGGGGTCCTTTACAGACCGTCCCTTATCGCCACTGCCGGGCGGGGCGGGGCAGGGCCGGGCGGGGCTGAGCGGGGCGGGGCTGAGCGGGGCGGGGCTGAGCGGGGCGGGGCTGAGCGGGGCGGGGCTGAGCGGGTCGCCGGGGCTGAGCGGGACGGGGCCGAGCGGGGCGGGGCGGGGCCGGGCCGCACTGTCAGAAAAAAACAACACAGTGGTTGGTACGGTAAAAGATGGTCAACAAATTGCCTAATCAGGCTGTACCTGATCGAGTACGGTCTTTGAAGTATACGGTTCACAGTCATTTTTAACATGGCGTCTTATGGGGGCTACAATGAATGAGGTACGGTGATGCCTTGCCTACCACAGTTCTCCGTACACTCACTGGTAAAACAAACGTTTAGTTTCTACACATCATGGTTTTTTAGTTGGCAATTCTAAACATGACATGGTGTATAGCAAGAACTAAACGTGACAAGATGTTTAACAACTAAACACTTCGTAAATGTGTAGAGGTTAAACATTTTGTGATGCATAGAAGTAAACACATGGGCGAGGTTTCACATAGAGAAGCATAGGGATACCACGCTGCGCCAAGTGTTTAGCCAACTGCACACTTGCAAAGTGTTTAAAAATTAAACATCTGCTGGTGTATAGTTTGAACTAAACATGACATGGTGTTTAAATATTAAACATTAGCAGTTAATCATCATTTGATGTTTAGAACTAAACATTTGTTTTACCAGTGGCTGTCCTGTACGTTGGTACAGTGTTTTTGACAGCGCGGGCCGGGCGGGGCCGGGCGGGGCTTGGGGCGGGGCCGCAGAGTTTTCATTCGGGTGGGTAGCGTTACCCGACCGCCTGGCGTGCGATGCCTAGTGTTGTCTCTCTCATTCTGCCGAAGACGCTCTCGGGACGAGCCGAACGGACGGGCGACAGACAGGTGACGCAGCCGGCTCGACTCCCAGGGAGACGAGCCGAGCGCAAGGGGGGACATCTTGCGTTGACACAAAATTACTACGTATTTTGGTGATGATGATAGCAGGCCCTTTGTCCACTGTTGAGGGACAGCACCAGTCAGCTCAATGCGAAAACAAATCCCAATTCTATACTGCATTTCTCATGTAATCGGCATCATATTGCTGAACGTAAGCCGAAGTTCACCGTATTCTTGGTTTTTCAAGTTAATAACATATATTTTGGATTCAATTTTTAACGAAATGCGTACGACTGTGAAAGTTACGCGTTTTCTCATATACTGTCTTATCGTAACTTCCCGTATCTCGCAAATAATTGCAATCACATAACATTACCCCCCGTCGCCTCTCAGTGTCGCTTGCCGGCCTCCGCCTCGCCCGGCTCGGGTCCGGAGACCCGGGCCGGGTCTTGCGGACTTCGGCAGGCGTCCGCCGGGTCGGGTCGGGTCGGGTAAAAGGCAGCGGCGTCGTCGGGTCCGAGAGCGACCACAATACCCACCCGAATGAAAACTCTGCGGGGCCGGGCGGGGCCGGGCCGGTCGGGTCAGGGGGCGCCGCTGGTGCGGCTCAATGCTCCTCGGCACACACGGAGGCAGCAGGCCGGGCGCGGCGAGGTAGGCAAACGCTGCGGTGGAAGCAGAGCAGAGACGGCAGGGCATTCTGCTTCTCGACGTCGGGCGCGGCCGGCAGCAGCAGCGAGGTGATGACGGGGGCGGCGCGGGGCCGGTGGCGGGGGCGGGAGGGGGGAGGGGAGGAGGAGGGTGAGGGAGTTGGGGAGGGGGAGGGGGAGGGGAGGGGGGAGGGGGTGGGGTTGGGGGAGGGGGGAGAGTGGCGACGGGGCGGAGAGCGCGACTAAACTTTACGGCCAGAGCTCGGTATTCCGCGTGACAGCCGGAAACAAGAGAGAAACGAGATGGCGGTTCCGCGGTGTGCGAGAGAGATGAATGAGTGAGAGAGATGAATGAGAGAGAGAGAGAGAGAGAGAGAGAGAGAGAGAGAGAGAGAGAGAGAGCGAGCGCAGAGGTGGGTGGGATAGAGGAGGGCAGAGACAGGGGTGTGATGGCGTCGTAGCAGTGATGAGGACGCGATCCCCTTTAAGCAAGCGGGAGTGGCGGGCGGGGTGTGAGCGCCGCGGCGCCTCGCCTCGCCTCGCCTCGCGCCCTTTTAGAGGGATGTAGAGTAGAGGGGTTCGCTCCTCAAACAGCAGTGGCGGGGCGGGGCGGGGCGGGGCGGGGCGGGGCGGGGCGGGGCGGGGCGGGGCGGGGCGGGGCGGGGCGGGGCGGGGCGGGGTGGATCACCTGCCACCTTGCTCCTACTGCTCGACATTTGCTTCAATCGAGAAAGAGGGAACGAGCGAGTGTGTGAATGTGGGTAGATAAGCGCGAGGAAAGGAGACAGGAGGACGTGAAGGGAGACTGTTTGCCTTCGGACTGCTCCATGGCTACGGGACTGTTGCACACTAGTATGAGTTTTACTCCCATTCGCAGCTCGCCTGTCCCTTCATGAGGAAAATAACCTTTGCATACTTAACTGTATGTATGAATGGAAATTCGAAAGTAATCTTTTAAGTACACAGTGAAAAATAGTTGCAGGCTTACGTGAAAAATTTCTTCTAAGATATGTCTGCAAAGCTACAATTACAAAACGTTAAAGTAACAAGCACTTTGAACCGACTTGAAATTCAATCACGAGCAAAAGAGGGGTACTGGTTTGTTGTAAACGTACAAGAAATTTTGTGAGGTGTAATACCCTGTACACCTGACTGGGTATTACACGGTATTAAGCGTAATGTAATACCAAAAACTATCAAAATAGGCTCTAAAATTGCAAAATTTTCTGTAATACGGAGTACTATGTACAAATTTTCTCGGGGTAAATAACCCCTCCATATTTCGTAAATCGTTCGAAAATAAATCGTATATCTATACAAATATAATTTTCTCAGTGCTGATGACAGATGCAGGGAGGAACTTACCCTGGAAGTAGGTGGTGAGCATGCACATGACCTCGCCGTAAATCCACAGCTTGGAAACATTGGTGCCGACGGCCATCGGCATGCAGATGAGCGTCACCAACAGGTCAGCGAACGATAGGTTCACCAGGAAGTAGTTGGTCACGCTGGAATCAGAGAAGACATCCGTATTATATTCAAATGTCAAAACTTTCGGGGGAAAAGAATATATGTAAAATTTGAGGAAATTTAAAAACTAAACTCCAAAAAATTGAAAGTCAATAATCAAAATTAATATTAACTGGAAAATTCGCAAAAACCGACAAAAACTAACGGCACTCGCACCACAACATTCAGTATAGTTCGGTATAGTTTTCCTCTAACTCAACACAAGTTGGAAACACTAAACCAACCCTTACGAAGTAATCGGAGAACAAGATAGCAGCAGGACTGGCCCCCTCCTCTCTCCCTCCCCTGCCGTCACGTCAGGTTTAATGATTGGTTTGGTCCTGATTGTCACGACGACAAAAACGAGAGTGGACCCTTCCATGGGGTGGTTGGGCTGGACCGGGGTCAGTATCCTCGCCCCAACCCGGCAGGGCCTCCAGACACGGCTCGACGCGCGCCTGGACGCGCAGCCTCTCGCCTGCAGGCTGATTCCGCGAACAGCGTTTGGTAGCGCCCTCTCTCTCTTGCTCTTTATGTCCATGCCTCATGAATGTGACAGGGACAGAGAGACGAAACCACGCTGCGGAATCACCCCTCCCTCAGGCTCGACCCTGACAAGCCCCCCTGCGTCATTCGGGATTCAACGCACACGCAGGACCTGAATGAAAACCACCAGGGCGGCCCGGCCCTGCAGGGCCCCTGCAGGGCTCCGGCAGGGCCAGAGGGCAGGGGCGCGCCTACGCGCCGTGCCCGCGCCCGCGCCCCGGGCCGTACCGGGCAGCCCGGCGAAGCGCCTGCGGAACGGAGGGTAGGCCAGCCCGCGGCGCACCCACGCACTCCGGCGCGGGTGGGTTGCAGACCTCCCAGGCGGTCAGCGCGCGGCCAGCAGGGCGAGACTGCAGGGTGATTCCGCACCCTGGTTTCGTCGCTCTCTCCTTGTCGCACTCATGGGGGACGGCTTTAAGGTGCAAGAGAGAGGGCACTACAAAACGGTGTTCGGAATCGCCTTGCAGACGAGCAAGGCCCGGCGGCGGCGGGCCCCGGGCGCCCGACAGCCACACACTGTAAGAAAAAACTACAGCAAATCCAGTTAAGTCTAATGACAGCCTTTTACCGTGCTTTATTTTACTGGATTTACAGTATTTTTAATAGGATTCGCTGTACTTCTTAATACAATGTACGGTAAACGCTGTACTCTGCCTCGGAGAGTACAGCAAATCTTGTCATGAAGTACAGTAAATCCAGTTAAATAAACTACAGTAAAGGCTGGCATAAAAATTGAACAGGATTTGCTGTAGTTTTTTTCTACAGTGAAGTGATCACTGCAAATGCTAGAGTCAGATGTCTCATAGAAGAAGAGCAAATTTTTAGGCAACGGAGTTTCATTTTAAAATCGCTGGGAAACGCATGTCAATTGTTTTATATGGCCCCTTACGGGATGAGAAAAAACCGCCCCAAGGATTTTAATATTACCTACAGTTATAGTGTGTAAACTTGTATACTCAGTCTTGAAGTTTCATTGAAATTTTTTTTCTCTTACGCCATTACAGTTATAGTTTAGGAATATCACTCAAATTGAATGAGGTTGAGGCTATGAATCCTCTATCAATATGGGCGAGGTTTACCACACTGCAAAACCAACAGTCAACTTAGTGCACTGTTCCTAATGTGTACTTCAAAGCACGAATTAGGAAGTGCATGTCTGCTATGGCATAGTGCTATGGTAAGTACACACTTTCAACTGCATGCCATGGCAGACATACACTTCCTAGTGCTTGCCTTGGCAGGCATATGCATTTCCTAATGCGTGCTTTGAAGTACACATTACGAACAGTGTACTAATTTGACTGTTGGGTTTGTAGTGCAGTCATCACTCAAATAGAGTGATGCTTTTGAGTTTCACACGACATTTGAATTTGTCAGGTTGGTAGGATGTTGCACACGAACACTCTCTTGAGATCAACTAGAGCGTTGTGCCGCAGGGCCAGCCCAGCTGTCCTCACATCCAAGCGATAGTTCTTTAAAAGTAACACTCTAAACTGACCAGGGGCATTCTTATTGTAACTGGCTGCGGACGTTTTTATAAGTGCAGCTAATACGGTAAAATATCGTGGGTCATGAGCTACAATTTGCAACCAAACAGTTACAAACTGTGTCTGACACCTAATTTACGTATGTGAGTGAATCGTTTGAACCGTCATCTACCCTTCTTTTGCAGTCGGATCGGCCTTCCCCCGCACCCAGGCCACAATTAAGGTACCTGCTCAGGAGACGCTCCAATTTTACTCCTCCCCTCCTGCTGTCTTTTTCTTTCTCTCTCTCTCGCTTTCTCTCTCTCTCTCTCTCTCTCTCTCTCTCTCTCTCTCTCTCTCTCTCTCTCTCTCTCTCTCTCTTTCTGTCTATCTCTGTCTCCCCACTCCCTTCTCCTCCCCCGCACTCACTTGTTCTCTCTGCTGCCACTGTTCTCTTTCACTCACACACTCCCCTTTTTCTCTCAAAGGGAGAGAAGAAGTGGCGTGGAGTGGCGGCCTGAGATGAGACGCCCTGACGCGCTGTCGGGCTGCCGCTCCGCTGCGCACTGTTCTCATGGCCGGGAGCAGAGCGGACTTGCGTGCCATTCAAACGAAATCACTCCAAAGAGGTCCTGACAGGACACCGAGCCCGGGGCGGCCGCTGCGGTGCGGACGGCGGCGCTGAGCGACTAGAGCCGGCCTCACACTCAAAGCCCCCCCTCCCCCACCCTTCCCTGGGGGTCCGTGCAGGGCCCCGGCCGCCCCCTTCTCACGCGACGGGCGTTTCTCTTCGTCTCCTCCCGTGATCCTTTCGAAATCCGTCCGCGGGCGGGCCAGCGGGGTGATTCCGAACAGCAGCGTTGAGTGGCGTCCTCTCTCTCTCGCTCCTGATGGCCGTGCCCCGTGAGTGAGACAAGGACAGAGCGACACAACCACTGTGCGGAATCAGCCTTCAGGCCGGGGCGACACCCGCTTAGCGAGGCAGGGCGGGGTGAGGTGCGGAGCCGGACGGGATGCGACGGGGGCGAGGGTGCAGGGCGAGGTGGGGCGGGGAGGGGAGGAGTAGAGTGAGGAGCGCGGGGGCGTGGGCGTGGGGCGGGGCGGGGCGGGGCGGGGCGGGGCGGGGCGGGGCGGGGCGGGGCGGGGCGGGGCCAGCGAGAGGCACCAGCTTCATGTCGGCAAACACTGCGTCATCAGTGGTTTATTTGTCCTTCCGGGGGCGAGCTGGGCGGGGCGGGTGCTCGGGGGCTCCCTGTGTGGTCGCAAGGGGTGGGGCGGGGGCAGGCCCGGATGGGGTGGGGTGGGGCGGGGCGGCGTGGGGCGGGGCGGGGCGGAGCGGGGCGGGACGGGGCCTGCCGCTGCTCGCCCGACGCACGTCGGGGTCCCAACCCCCCCAGTACCTTTACCCTGACCTGACCCCTGCGCACACAATCTCGCATCACGAAGTGGCCCAGCCTGCTGGCCCCGGCCCGCCGGCCAGCGCCGCGGGCACATGATCAACAATGTGCCCCGACGAGAACTCTGACTCTGGGGTTAAATAATTTAACTGTTCGTAAAATTAGAAAATTTTGAAACTGCATCTGATTGCAAACTGTCTTACCAGATCTGAGTAATTTCAATTCCAATGTGCAAAATCAGTTGCTAAGGCAACAATACCCATGCCGCGTGGGCGGAGCTAGCAGCAGCGGCGATGCTCCCCGCTTCATATTTTCAGTATTTTATTTTGGTTCGCTCATTTCTCAACTCAAAGATTTGAAAAGCATGTCCTTTGAACAATGACCTAGGCACGACCTTGTGTCTATTTTTCTGTCATGTCAAAAATTGTTCGTAAAAATTAAAGGTGATTTTTGGAATTTGATAATACTTCCATGACTGCGATTTGAGGCATGATGTAAAAGTATCTGCTGTGTTTATTGCATTCCCAATACTCTTGATAGTTCTGACTTCAGTTTTTTCACATTTTGTGTCAAATTTTAAAACCTAAGAAGCCGTTTAACGCGTGAGCGTTAATTTTTGTTTCTGTGTGGACTGAGAAACCGGTTTGGAAACCTGCGCAAGAAAAATGAAAGATCACTAAAAGCAGTCGTGGTTTTAAAACTGCACAATAACTATTTTCTATAGCAGTTTCGTTAGAATCTGTACGACTGAAATTGCTTGCTGAGGTCTTAAGAATGCATTGTCGATAAAAAAAAAAAAAAAAAAAAAAAAAAAGAAACTTTCGGGCGAAAGGAAGGTCCCCCACGGAGGCCTAAAAAACATACTACCCCATTTTCGACCCTCCACCAGTTTTTGAGGAGCAGTGGTGCTCTTGGACTTTTATTTTGGGCCACTCTCCTCCACCCCGGCCGGAGGGAGGAGACGAGGCGCTGGTCGTGGACTCGTGCTCTCCATCCGCCCCGCCCCGCTGCTCGAGCCCGACCGCTAAATTATGCAATGCTTCTCTAGGCGTTTAATTTGTCTCGAGGAGTGGCGGGGCGGGGCGGGGCGGGGCGGGCTCTCCGCGAAACAGGCGAACGTCACCGGGCCGCGGTGGGCCCGGGATTTAGAACAAACGGCCGCTCAATTCCAGCGCTGCCTGCCTCGCTGAGAGTCTAACTGAGCTGAGCCGTGTCGCGCCGCGCCGCGCCGCGCCGGGCTGGGCGCACCTGGCCACCTCCAAGGTCACCGCCGGCCCGGCCTGGCCCGCAAGGAGAGCATCATCAGCGGAATTAGGTGCGATGGGATCAATCGGCTGCCCTTTCACTTGACTGCTCCCCGCCGGGCTGCTGGGCCGACTCGACTGCTGTCAGCCCTGCCGCCACCCCTGGAAGCGACTCCCCCCCCACCACCACCACCATCCCTCCAAACACCGTCTTTTGCCTGCCCGTCTTCATAATCGCCTTCCCAGCCCCAAGGAGCTCGTGCCCCGCTCCGACCGCCACTGGTGTGAACTGCACACCGCAGTATGCTCCGCGTTTGCCAGCGTCCTTTGTCAAGTTCATCATCATCATCATGGTGCTCACCCCCCTCTCTCCTACATACCCCTTCCTCCTCCCCGTCACTGCGCTCAGAGGGTTGCGGAGGAACTGGGGCAGAATGGTTTATAAGGGGAGTAGAGTGCAGCAGGGGTATGAGGCAAAGGGGGCGCGTCTCAGCGAACACGCAGCAGCAGCAGTGTTGCGCGGGTCTGGCCACCCAAGGCGCCTTGCCGCTCGAGCGGGTAGGCAAACCCGTTCACTGTTTATACGTATTCTGTCAAACACAAAGGTGCACGTGTTGTAGGCAACGAGGAAACAGCCGCGGGGCCAGACAGAGGAGGCAGGGTGCTGTGGGCAGCGAGCTGGGGCTGGGGGTACAGGGGGGGGGGGGGTAAGGGGCAGGGGGGGGGGTCCGAGTGGCCTGAATAGCACTCCGGCACTTTATGCACAGCGACAGGTGCGCCTCATAGGCGTCGCCTGGCGCCGAGCCGCTGGGGAGCACGCGCTGCAGGCTGATTCTGAAGATCGCCCCCGTACCTCCGTCCTTGTCGCACCTATGGCAGTGCGCTATGTTGGGGGTGGAAAGGACCCCATGAGTGCGACAAGGACGAAGGCGCAGGAGCGATCTTCGGAATCAGACGGCTGGGCCGGCGATGGATGGAGGCGCCGGCGTTGGGGCGAAAAAGGAGGCGCTGAGGAGGGGGGGAGGAGGGGCTGTGCTCGCTCCACGGGGGGCGAGGGGAGGCGGGCCTCTGGGAGATGAGGTGAGGGGGAGCGGGGCTCTCAGGTGTTGGGCTGCTTTATCGGGGTACGTGCCCCGGACCAATTTGGCCTTCGACCCCTTTCAATCACAAGGGAGGAACCATAGAACACGACTCTGCAGCCCGGCACGGCAACGGCATGGCACGGCCCGGCGCCAGTTCGGCCGACTTTCTACACACGCACTCTCACGCCTCGACAAGTGCGTCCAAAATATATTGTCTTAAATTATGAAAGCGATTCTTTCTAAAATAGAACCATCAGAGCCTTTTTGTGTATGTGCACTGGTAAAACAAATGTAGAATATTGCACACCAATTGGCGTGCTATTCAAATGTGCAAACTTTGCACACTTCCTGGTGTCGAGCAAAACTAAACATCACGAAGTGTGCAAACTTTGCACACTTGTCAAACGTCTAAACTTTGCACACCACGTAGTGTGCAACATTTCGACACTATGATTAATAATTTTCCACAACCAAGTGTGCAAACTTTGCACACTTGCCAAACGTCTAAACTTTGCACACCACGTAGTGTGCAATATGTTTAAACAGCATGAAATGCGCAAAGTGCCAGGAAGCACACTTTAAGTGTGCACTATTGCACATTTGTTTTACCAGTGTGTGTGAGCTTTAATGACTGACTTTAATCGCCGCGAAATACAACTAGAATTTATGAATACCATACTAACATTTAAAAAATATATATATTATCGAGGGGTCAACCACTTAGATATTCCATGTACACACTGAAAAATATTCCAAAAATATTCCAAAATATACCAGATATTCCAGAAATATTACAGATATTCTACAAAAAATTAGCCAAATATTCCAGATATTCCCAAAATATTCCAGATATTCCAGATATTCCAGATAATCTAAAAATATTCCAGATGTTCCCAACATATTCTAGATATTCCCAAAATATTCCAGAAATCCTTCAAATATTCCAGATATTCCATGTACACCAAAATTCTGAGTGGTCGACCCCTCGTATATTATCATTACAGACGAAATTTTGAGGCATTCTGCCAATTTGATCAAGTAATTTTGTTGAACCAGTTCGGCATCTCTCTTATTTTACAAATCTCCTTTAAGCTTTATCGCCATGCGCCATGCGTAATGCCAGAGAACTGTCAGCAGCCCCACAGGCCCTGTCTGTTCCTCATGCACGAAGCAGAACAGCGATGAAAAACAAACGATCAGTTTGTCAGAGGGCAGCTTGCCCCTGCCGCCGCGTCGTGTTGGGGCGGTGGAGCGGGGCGGGGCGGGGCGGGGCGGGGCAGCGGGTGGGGTGGGGTGGGGCGGGGCGTGGCGGCCGGGCCGGGACCGGGCGTCCCCATTCAGTCTCCGTCTCTTTGGATCCCTGGGGCAGCGGAGCGCGCTCCCGCGTGGCGGCGACGGCCCGGCAGGTCAACCTCTCCCAGCACCGCTCAGCACAGCTCCGTACCGCTCAGCACCGCTCAGCACCGCTCAGCACCGCTCAGCACAACTCAGCAAAGAGATCGCCATCTTTTCCTTTTCCCATAAAAGTTACGACAAAAGGGTTAACAGCTAACGGAAACGACTTGAAGTCAATAATAGCTACATAACGCTGACGCATTTTGCGGCAGAGGACGCGAGCGAACCGCACAGAGGAGTCCTATCTCCTCCGCGAGCGCAGGCGCCACGTCCAGCCTCCACCCGCCACGCCCCCCCCCCCCACAAAATCTAAACCATACAGCCTACGGCTACCTATTAGATATCCGAGTTAACAGCTAAACGTTTGGAGCTTTTAATATTTACTGTACCAACACAGTGGAAAAAAAATACTCGTAAAGTTACGACTTTTTTTATTAATTCGGATAACGACACGGAGTCGTAAATTTGCGGCAGCAGTCGTAAATCTGCGAGAGAAAATTCTTGCCCGTTGAAGAAAACTGAGTCGACACATGGCGTCAAAAAATACTCGATGAAACTTTTCTCCTTGAAGTCGTAATTTTACGACCTTTGTCATGAAATTTTTTTCCCGTAACCCTCCCAACCTTTTTCACAGTGAAAGCTCAGCATTTTTGTATATACGTCTTAATTTTAGCTATATACCTATACTAACACACCAAATTTTTGCCTTCCTCACACAGCTATTTCTCTTTCTCAGTGCGCGTCGCTCCGAAGCAGCGCAGGGGCCTTGTAAAGAGTGGCCGGATGGTGCAGCCGTTCTGTTTATTACGGTTCAATAGAGTTCCCCTTCACCTCACGACGACGGTGCGAGCCGCGGAGGCGGAGGGCGCGGCGTGCGGCCCGGGTGAGTGTTACTTCTCTTGGAAACTGGGCTGCTGGGCCGGGCTGGGCTCGGCTCGGAGGTGTTGTATAGTGATTTAAGTTGGCAAGGATGCGGGGCCAGGCCGGGCCGGGCCGACAGGTACGAGGTGGGGCGCGGAGAAAAAGGGATGAGGGGCGGGGCGGGGCGGAGCGGGGCGGAGCGGGGCGGAGCGGGGCGGAGTGGGGCGGAGCGGGGCGGAGCGGGGCGGAGCGGGGCGGAGCGGGGCGGGGCGGGGCGGGGCGGGGCGGGGCGGGGCGGGGCGGGGCGGGGCGGGACGGGGCGGGGCGACGAAGGCGATAGGCGATGATCATTCACGGAGGAGGGGGGGGGGGGGGGTTACAAGGACGTGCAGCTCCATATCCCAGCGGATCGTCCCCTATACCCCTCCTCAACTGATGCGTGAAGCTTGTCAACGTCACCAGACACGCACGTGTAAGCCCCTCTCTCCTCCTATACGCCTCCCCCGCGCCTTCGACCTTCCCCCTCCCCTCCCCTCGACTCCCTTTCGAACGCAGTGATGTCAGTCAAGGCCCCACATCTGTACCCCCTCCCCGCGAGCCCCCGCTGTACTGGCATTTCGAATCGCCTAGCACGCATATATCCCCGCGCGATATTACACACTGTTTGGAAATATGATGACAATATTCCGCGGGACATTTTAAACACGACGCTCAACAAACTCGGAACCGCAGCCGTTTTTTGGAACTAATATATTTTGCTACAAGTCTACGGGCGAGCATTTAGAAGCAAACCAGAGTCGAGGAAGTCTCTCTCTCTCTCTCTCTCTCTCTCTCTCTCTCTCTCTCTCTCTCTCTCTCTCTCTCTCTCTCTCTCTCTCTCTCTCTCTCTCCCCTCTCTCCCTCCCTCCCTCCCATCCCTCCTGCTCCCTCTCAACAGTCGGATGGGGACTCGTCGAGCTCAGAGCTCTTCTGTTGACCCACATATTTCTGTCGGGTCCGGCGGGGCGGGGCAAGGCCGCTGGCACTCGGTACCGCACCACTAGCGTGGGTGTGCGGAGAAAGAGAGGGGGGGGGGGGGGCAGGAACAGGAGCGGCCACCAATAGTTGTTACCAGCAGATGTTGGCGCGGTGGGCTCCCTCCAGCTAGCTCACTCAGTCGTTTCCGGAGGAAAGAGAGTCGAGGAAAGAGAAAACGAGAGAGAGAGGAAGAGAAAGAGAGAGAGAGAGAAAGATGGAGGACGATAGAAAGAGGAGAAATAGACTCGCTGACTCAGCAAACCTCATTGCATATCTACACTGTAAAAAATAATGACGGTGAAAACTACGGAAATCACCGTTAATTCCTTTAATGGTGTCCACCGTAGAATAATTGTGCCTCCCTACCACGGCGCGCACCGTACTAGAAGTTTTCGAATCCCCGTTACGGACTGCCAAGTACGGCATCACCGTACTAAAAAAATAGGTTACGGAAGACCCGTACTCATGACCTCCGCCCACCTAAAATGAGGTACGGTGGCGCCGTACTCTGCGCTCCGTAGTCGGTTTCTAAAACGAAGATACGGGACACCGTAGTTGGTTCCGTACTACGATCTTGTTTTCTTTTACAGTGTAGCGTCTACAACTTTTTGTTTGCTATTGCAGCTATGATGTAGCTGGCAGAGCAAAGGACTCAGTTATGACAGCTACGAGGTAGTTGTGACAGCAATATTTGTTGCTGTTGCAAGAGAGAGGGACAGCAGGAGAGCGGGGCGGGCAGGGCTTACTGGAAGGGTCCTTTTGGGGGTGGAATGAGAGAGGGTACGGAATAAACGAAAAGTTAGGTCGTAAAAGACAGCGTGTGTTGGGTGGTAGAGATTCGACCCGACTGGTGTGAAAGGAGAGCCTTTGCGCTGCGCCTGCGCTCGGCTGCGGCACGGCACGGCGGAGCGGCCGCGGGGCGGGGCGCGACGGGAGTGCCTCGCCCAACCCCGCCATACCCCGGGGCGAAACAACCCGGCACGTGCCGAGCCGTCGCGCCCCGCCCGGGAAATGTGAGGCAACCAAACCGTCAACAAATCAGGAGTAGCGCCCACGAAAGTTGAGGGAAATTAATTAGTAAGGTGGTTTCGTGAAGAGGGCTCGCACAATACGAAGATTGCGCGGTACATATTCCAGCCATAACAATAGAAAACAGTGACGAGCGTGCCTCACAGAAGAGGAGATATCAACCATCCGGATGCCTCCGGGGCGGAACCGGAAGATAGCGGAGACTCAGCGAGAGAGGCAAAGGACGGGCGGTGAGAGAGGATTTCCAAGTTAGTTGGCGCTTTTGCCGCACTCAAGACAATTACGTCGCCCTCGAGCCAAAGGTGTCGGCAGAGGCGGTATTTTCTCCCCTGAGCCTTACACGTGACCCTCGAGCCAAAGGTGTCGGCATGGAAGGTATTGTCTCCTCTGAGCCTAACACGTGACCCTCGAACCTCGAACCAAAGGTGTCGGCAGGGGCGGGATTGTGTCCCCTGAGTTTTACACGTGACTCTCGAGCCAAAGGTGTCGGCAGAGGCGAGATTGTCTCCTCTGAGCATTACACGTGACCCTCGAGCCAAAGGTGTCAGCAGGGGCGGCATTGTCTCCCCTGAGACTAACACGTGACTCTCGAGCCAAAGGTGTCGGCTAGCAGGGCGGTATTTTCTCCTCTGAGCCATACATGACCCTCCAGCCAAAGGTGTCGGCAGAGGCGGTATTCTCTCCTCTCAGCCAAAGTTTTCGGTAGGGGCAGTATTATCCTCTCCGAGCCTAACACGTGACCCTCGAGCCAAAGATGTCGGGAGTGGCGGGATTGTCTTCCCTGAGTTTTACACGTGACGTCACGTCTCGAGCCAAAGGAGTCGGCAGGGGCGGTATTGTCTCCTCTGAGCCTAATACGTGACCCTCGAGCCAAAGGTCTCGGCAGGGATGGTATTGTCTCCCCTGAGCCTAGCACGTGACCCTCTCCTACTCGTGCCATCCCCCCCCCCCCCCACCTCTCTCTCTCATCTCTCTGATGTCTTCTCTATGGCAGGTGACCCTATGCTGCCCGTGCTGTATCCCCTCTCTCATCTCTCTGATGTCTTCTCTCTGGCAGGTGACCCAATGCTGCCCGTGCTGTATCCCCTCTCTCATCTCTCTGATGTCTTTTCTCTCTGGCAGGTGACCCTATGCTGCCCGTGCTGTATCCCCTCTCTCATCTATCTGATGTCTTCTCTCTGGCAGGTGACTAGAGATGGAAATTTTCCGGAAACTTTCAAAGTGTCCGAAAAAAACCGGAAAAATAGGAAAAAACGGGAAAATACCGGAAAAATTGGAAAAATTGGTTTTTAAGTCCTGTAGTGGGATATGGACATAAAACCGATTCCTTTCGTATTTCATATTTCATTAGGTCTTTAATTCCACTGGCAGCTCTAGATGACCAACAGGAATCACAAAAAACGCACGAGAAGGAAATGTAAAAGGGTATAAATAGGATGAGTGCGCTGAGAAGCGTCTTCACATAGTGATGAAGGTATGCTTTTTGCCTATTTCCAGGCGAAAAGTCGTGCTTTTTGCCTATTTTGCAGGATGAATCTTTCCAATTTTTCCGAGGCTAGAGAAAAAACCCGAAAAAAGCAGTGTTTTTTTCCAATTTTTCCGGAAACTTTCCGGGCATTTTCATCCCTACAGGTGACCCTATGCTGCCCGTGCTGTATCCCCTCTCTCATCTCTCTGATGTATTTTCTCTCTGGCAGGTGACCCTATGCTGCCCGTGCTGTATCCCCTCTCTCATCTCTCTGATGTCTTTTCTCTGGCAGGTGACCCTATGCTGCCCGTGCTGTATCCCCTCTCTCATCTATCTGATGTCTTCTCTCTGGCAGGTGACCCTATGCTGCCCGTGCTGTATCCCCTCTCTCATCTCTCTGATGTCTTTTCTCTGGCAGGTGACCCTATGCTGCCCGTGCTGTATCCCCTGTCTCATCTATCTGATGTCCTCTCTCTGGCAGGTGACCCTATGCTGCCCCTGCTGTATCCCCTCTCTCATCTCTCTGATGTCTTTTCTCTGGCAGGTGACCCTATGCTGCCCGTGCTGTATCCCCTCTCTCATCTCTCTGATGTCTCTTCTCTCGCGGCGCGTAAACTTTATGCCGGGCATCAATAGGAACGAGCAGGAGGGGAGGTGAGGGGGTCGTCAGTCTGCCAGTGACAGCGGGGCGGCCCACTCAAACCGACACAAAAACGTACAATATAGGCGCGCGCCCCGCGTACGCAGGCAAACCTGCCCGGAGATAAAGGAACAGCGACGCCGCGCAGACAAAACCTTCGGCAAAGCGGCTGAAAACAACAGATGAGCAAATTGACGGCACGGGTGGGGAGGGGGGCTAAGTCCGTCCGCGGACTAAACAGTTCGACAGATAGAGTCACATGCGGTCATCCGCCTGTCGAAGTACGGCCGTACTCGGCGGGGACCGTTTGGGGGTATTCTCTTTTAGCTTCAGTTTTAGCACGCAAAAAGTTGGCTTTTCTATATTCATTACGCGTCGCCTGCTCATACAAAATAACATACCAAGAGATTTATAATTCCAATTAAAACTGGTATAAAGACCAAACAAAAGCTGAATACAAAGAATTGAGTCACACAGACAATTAAAAATAATAGTGATCATCAGTAATAACGATAAAAGCGTCGGAGTCGCGTCACGACTTCCAGTGCATCGACCCAACCGCACCGCACTTATAACAATACAGCCCTGCTCGCCTGTAACAAATTACTACGACACACACTGGCCCCCCTCCCTTTCCACACTCTCTCTCTCTCTCTGTCTCTCTCTCTCTCTCTCTCTCTCTCTGTCTCTCTGTCTCTCTCTCTCTCTCTCTCTGTCTCTCTCTCTCTCTCTCTCTCTCTCTCTCTCTCTCTCTCTCTCTCTCTCTCTCTCTCTCTCTCTCTCTCTCTCTCGTAGACTTTCCTCCCTCCTCGGTCGCTCTCAGCCGCCCCGCCCCGTCCGCCTGGTCGATGGAGCAATCAGTGGGACGCCTTTTATTCCATCAGATATTGGGAGCGCTAGGCAAACAGTGAGCATACTCTTCGGAAGCGCGACTTTCACCGTCATGCGAAGGGCGAAGCGAGGCAAGGAGGGGGGCGGGCTGAAGTGTGCGGTTGAGCGAGAGACCCCGGGAACCCCGCCGACTCGAACATGAGGGAGAAAAGAAAGCTTGTGAGAGAGGTTCAGGCCTAAGATATGGGACAAAGTTTTTGATGCTCTATGCCCAAACCTATATCAGAAAAAAAGATAAAATAATAATATTTAAGCTTGTATTGCCCATCTCTTGGAAAAGAAGATCAATGAAGAACTGGTAATGAAAGCAGATGATACAACGTTTAGACTAGTAACTTACTTATTGTCGTTATTTCCCTCTTTATTTTGAAATGCTTTGATCGTAACTTTCGTTTTGTAAAGTTTTTGTTTGTATTTGGTGGTTCCTGAAGCTGTGAATTTCAGCTTTCGTTGCCTTGCATTATTTTTTTTTCGGATCTCTTTTTTAAAAATAAGCAATGGTATAATTTTTGATAGTTTTGTTGGTGGCGTCTACAGCTGAGTTTGTGGAGATTACTGCAATTGAGAACGCAAAATATTGTTGAGATCAATAAATGATGGAGTAAACGTTTGAAGTTTGCAATATGAAAAGTTCAACGAAGCGTTCGGCAAGAATAGGGTTCAAGCCGGCAAGGGGAAGCGGTAGGGGCACGGGGGAGCTGCGGCGACTGCGATGCGCAAATTTAGTATATCGTAACTTTTGGCATCACCGGCTAACAAGAAAAGCATCGTATAGGTAGGCGGTCGTCTAGACTAGAGTTTTGTCCAGGTTATTTGCTGAGTTTCCAAGAGTCGGCAAGGGTTAGTGGTGCTAGCGGGGACACTAGCTGGCTCCCCTCCCTCTTTGTTTTCGCACGCCTGCCAACTGCCGACCTGCCAGTCGGTTCTGGTGCTTTGAGCTGAATACTAGCTTAGACTAGACACTCGCTGCCTCCCCTCCCCCATCCCCACCTCCCTGCTCTTCCTGCGAACAATCGGTGGCACGCTTTTCCCAGAAGGAATCGGTCGAAAAACAGGATAGCCCCCTGGGTCACAATACAAATGTATGGATTGTATATGCTAAGCTACAGCCGGTCTAGATCGACCACCTAGAATCAGCCAATCGATGGGCACCAGACAGACATGTCCCAGTGAGTAGGGTGCCAAGTCGACGAAGGTCACACTGGTAAAACAAATGTTTAGTTCTAAACATCAAATGATGTTTAACTGCTAATTTTTAATAGTTAAACACTATGTCATGTTTAGTTCAAACTATACACCAGCAGATGTTTAATTTTTAAACACTTTGCAAGTGTGCAGTTAGCTAAACACTTGGAGAAGCGTGGTATCCCTATGCTTCTCCATGTGAAGCCTCGCCCATGTGTTTACTTCCATGCATCACAAAATGTTTAACCTCTAAACATTTACGAAGTGTTTAGTTGTTAAACATCTTGTCATGTTTAGTTCCTGCTATACACCATGTCATGTTTAGAATTGCCAACTAAACACCATGATGTGTAGAAACTAAACATTTGTTTTACCAGTGCATGTATAAGGCTGACACGAGGTCGACACGAGGTCGACACGAGGCATGCACTGCTCAGACCGCAAGGCTCTGGCCCTGCCCAGCTACACCTCCGCCCTCTCCCACCACCTCCATCCCCAGCGGAGCAAGGACAGCATCACCGCAGACAACGCCGCTCATCCGACCGCGGAGGGCCCCCCTTGGACCCCTCCCTCCCCCTCACTGTTAAAAGCTTACGGTGAATTTGACTGTAAGTTACAGTGAAAGCTGCACCACTGTAAGTTACGGTGCAGATTCGCCGTAACTTACAGTGAATATGCACCGTAAGATACGGTGAGCAGCCTGCACCACTGTAAGTTACGGTGCATTTTCACCGTAAGCTACGGCGAATAGCCTGCACCACTGTAGGTTACAGTGTATATTCACTGTAAGTTACGGTGAATATGCACCGTAACTTACAGTGGTGCAGGTTTCACCGTAAGCTTTTAACAGTGCTCCCCTCCACGCCTGTCACCAACCCGCCACCACCCTGCCCCTCCTCGCCACCTATCATCTCCCGACCTCCATGATCCTGGCGAACACACCATCCCCAAGCCGCTATGTATATGACGACATTGTACCTGATTATTCGTGTGCCCGCTTTATTTAGAAATATAACAGGTGTTCAGCCGGCAAGCACCCTGCAGTTGCTTATTACAAGTTATTACTGAGTGTTTTGTCAAGATATTTGAATATTTCATACACTGTAAACTGGTTGGCGTCTTGGTAAAAAACGTTTCTTTCCTCCGAATTTAAAACCTGGTGTTTTTCCTTCCCTAGTCCCAACAGACGGTCGGGGGTCATGCAGGAAGAGAGGCGGTGCGCGTAAAGTTGCCCAAATACAGACGTTGTGTATGCCGAATTGCCTCCACTTCAGGTGGCTCACTGGGGCACGACAGGGGCCGACCTCACCCACACAACCCCCTTAAATCGCGCCAGCACCACTGCCCGCCACCGCGCCCGCCACGCCCCGGCGCGATACAATAAACTTTTTCGAGAAGTTATTCCATTTCCCATACACGGCGCGGCGCGTCGGAACCTGCCTGGTGAATAATAAGGTCGTCACTCATAGTTGTTGCGGGCTCACTTCATAAAACCTGCATTTTTAAATAGTTGTGACACGCGCTTAATTATTTGCTGGAGCTACTTCAGTGCAAAGAGGGTGCCGGGAAAAAGAAATTAAAATGATCCTTCTGGAAACCTTCGTGTGAGAAAGTCCAACATCTTTTGAGGTAAAAAGGAATGGCGTATCTTACACTTTTTAGTGTGCTGGCACGACGTGTGCTACACTTTTGGTGCACTGTAAAAAAACAAGATCGTAGTACGGAACCAACTACGGTGTCCCGTATCTTCGTTTTAGAAACTGACTACGGAGCGCAGAGTACGGCGCCACCGTACCTCATTTTCGGTGGGGAGAGGTCATAAGTACGGGTCTTCCGTACCCCATTTTTTGAGTACGGTGTACCGTACTTGGCAGTCCGTAACGGGGATTCGAAAATTTCTAGTACGGTGCGCGCCGTAGTACGGAGGACGGAGGTACCATTCTACGGTGGACACCGTTAAAGGAATTAACGGTGATTTCCGTAGTTTTCACCGTCATTTTTTTTTTTACAGTGTGTGAGGCAAGTGTGACTTACATGCAGAAACGCACACCAAAAAGTGTAGGACCGTTTGGTCCTGCATCATAAAGTGTAGAACATTAATATTTCCAGAGAAATACTGCACGGGGAAAAAAAAATTCGCTATACGAGCTGATAGATCAGCTAATATGGCATCAGCTGAAAATATATATTACCTCTCTCAGCCAATTTTTGTTTGATAAATCTGCTAGCCTTTGCTAGACCAGATCGGGCGTTTTCCATTCACTGTAAATCGAGGAGTGAGAAATCTCGCTCTCAGGAGAGCGAGATTGGTGACCCAAATTTTGTCACTCCTGGGGAGTCATATTATTAAATATCACTCCTTTTGAGTCGCTTCTATTACTCAAAACGAGCGATATCTAGTGATCTCACTCGATTTGAGTGAGGCTTATCACTCCAAATGAGCGATATAGAATTTCCTCACTCCTTTAGGGCGATGTTATATGCCTCGCTCAATTTCAGTCAGAAACATTACTCTCAGATTTACAGTGTTGTACGGCGCAAAACAAAAAAAAAAAAAAAAAAAAAAAGTGCCAAGGCAGCTAATGCTAAGGCTTACCTAGTGCCTATCCAGCGAATACGTTTTTTTTTTTATTTTTAAGTGCTCGTAATGAAAGCACAAAAGTCTACGTCGAGTCGATCTCCCGGGAATGAGCGGGAGGGGAAGAGGTTTGTCTGCGGCAGAGTTAGTGAGGCCAGCCGGCTACCGAACGGGGCAGGGCGGAGCGGGGCGGGGCCGGGGGCAGGGCGGGGTGGGGCAGGGCGGGGGAGCAGGCAATCCGCTTAGCCGATCTGTCACTGCTGGTCTGTTCGACCGGCCTGGGCCGGCATAGTCAGTCAGAGCTGGGATTGGTCGCGGCGGGGCGGAGCAGGGCAGGCCGGACTGGCGGTGGAAGGCGCGGTATTGCGGGGCGGGGCGGGGCGGGAGCGGCACTGGGCGAGGAGAGACGAGACGAGACGAGAGGAGAGAGGCGGGCCGGGCGGGCCGGGCGGGCAGGCGGGGTACGCGTAATGCAGAGCCGCGGCAGCAGCAGCTCGCAAATAAACCTCATTCCAGCGCCGTGACTGGCACCCGCTTCTGACGGCTCCGGCCCGGCGGCCCCGGCCGGGGAGGGCAGCGGGAGAAGAGGCGGTGATCAAAGCGAAGAGTGGCGACCTTCGACAACGGCAGCCTTCTCTCTCTCTCTCTCTCTCTCTCTCTCTCTCTCTCTCTCTATCTCTCTCTCTCTCTCTCTGACACACACACGCACATGTGCGCGCGCGCACATACACCTTATGCACAAATAATTTACTCATGCGCGTTAGCAGAGTAGATGTATGTGTGTGCTTGTGTGTGTGTGTGTGCGTTGTATGTGTGTGCGTGTGAGTGCGTGGCGGAGACTCTGAGGGGGATAAACACTAATGAGCACGTTATCTCCCCGCTGCCAGCCTGAGGTGGCAGCCGGCCCACTCGTTTATCTACCCCAACCCCAAACCTCCCACCCCCTATGCCACTCGAATGAAACCACATTAATCAAGCGACCGGAAGGGTTCGACTGCTCTGCTGGGGCTGCCATCAGTACGGGCGAGAAGCCGTCTTCACCATGTTGGGGGAAGAGGGGGTGGGGGGTGGGGGGGTGGGGGGGTGGGGGGTGGGGGGTGGGGGGTGGGGGGGGTGGGGCGTGAGGGACAGGTGGGGATGTATTTCTGCGTGCGCTCGTGAGTGAGTGTGTGTGTGTGTGCGCGCGCGTGCGCTCCGCGAGAGCTTCGCCGGGCATGGAGCGCGAACGCTGATTCAATCCGGATTATACCTCCTCTCTCTCTCTCTCTCTCTCTCTCTCTCTCTCTCTCTCTCTCTCTCTCTCTCTCTCTCTCTCTCTCTCTCTCTCTCTCTCTCTCTCTCTCTGGCTGGGGGAGCAGCACAGAGCGAGAGAGCCAGCAGGGCGGAGGGCTTATGGGTGCGCGGGGCGATAAATTTAACAATCACTCGATAACCGCACCGCGGCAGAGAGCCATTTTATTGGCGAAATAAGCTGTGTTTGAGGGGGGGAAGGGGATGGGGCTCGGGGGAGAAAAGTCTCATTATATCGGTGCGGAATGGCGTCCAGGTGCGATGATACAGTCTGAGGGCGTATGTGCTCGATTGCGCGGGTGTAACACACACACACGCTCACACACGAACAAGCGCGCGCGCGCGCACACACACACACACACACACACATTCGCGAGCGTGAGCCCATATTGCCGAATTATTTCTTCTCTCTCCGTACACAGGTTAGCTGCATGCAAAAAAAAAGTAACAATAAAAACAAAGAGGAAAGTTTGTAGCTGGGCTCATTTCGCCGACAGGGCGTCGCAGGAGGAGTGGGTAAAACCTGCCACCATTCATCTCAGCCGCGCTTTGTGCCGCCCCACGCCGCCTCGCCCCGCCTCGCCCCGCCGTGCATCCACGCAGCGCAGCCCGGCTCAGCATTGCAACAGCAACAGCGCGTCCGCCGGCCCCGCCCGGCCCGCGACACACCGCACCGTATATTACAGTGTGTAATGTGTGAGTAAGCCATTGCATCGGGCGTGCCGTCCTCCTGTTGTCCCGTTGTTCCGACGTTGTTCCCTCCAGTCAGACGTGTCGGGGGCGGGGGGGGGGGAGGTGTAGAGATCGAGGTGGACAGGAGGGTCCGGCAGGAAATCTAACACGCCCGACCTGCGCAGTATAGCAGACAGCTGGGCGGGGACGCAGGTGGCGGCGCATGGGATTTAATAAAATCCCAGCGGGAAGATTGATCTCGCTGCCGCGCCGGCCCCGCCCCGCCCCGCTCCACCCCGTCGCGCCCCAGCGCACCCCCCAGCCAGCCGTCAGGAAGTACTCGGTTGGGCGCGGTGCTGCGCGGCGCGTGCAGCAGAGCTTATAGCGCGCGCGGGCGTGTTATAAATCAGTCAGTCCCAGGCGTCCACAGCGGCACCCCCGCCCCGCCCCGCCCCGCCCCGCCCCGCCCCGCCCCGCCCCACCCCACCCCGCCCCGCCCCGCCCCGCCGCCTGCAGCTGCACTCGCCGCGCCGTTAGGATTCCGCTGCTGCCGAGCGATTCCGAAGATCGCTCTCGTGCCTCCGTCCTTGTCGCACCTGTGGTGGCGCCCTATGTCAGGGGTGGCAGGGCCCCATGAGTGCGACAAGGACGGAGGTCCGAGAGCGATCTTCTGAATCAAAGGCTGCCTGCGCCCCGCCTCACCCGCCCGCCCGTCACACCAAGAAGGGGTAGGGGAGGCACCGGCCCAGCCGGTCCCTCACGTACAAGCGAGGGCGGCGAGCAATCGAGATTTACAACCGACAAACATCTCCGGGGTGGGCTGGGAGTGGGAGGGAGAGGGGAGGGAGGAGGTGTCCCATACCCACACGCTCCTCCTCCCCTACAAGATGGACATTAGGTACATAGCGCCGGGCACGTGCAAGAGCCAAAGGGGGCGGGGGGGGGGGGAGGGTGGCGAGTGAGAGGTTGTGGGGTAAGGGGGTAAGAGTTTGGGGGGGGGGAGGGGATGGAAGAAAAGGGTTGGGGTGGGGGTGTGCCAGCCCACCAGGGCTGTGCGCACAACAGAGAGCAGGGGGCGCTATTCGGGGGACATCACCAAAAAAAAATGTAAGATTGGCATAGCGTGGTGGGGAGGTCGTGGATCGGCCAAGAGGGAGAGGAAGAGCGGGGTGCGGGACTGGACGGCGCGGAGGAATAACCGCGGCCGTGTTCGGCCTGGGTCGGGCTGAGGGACGTCCTGAGGGTGGTTGGGATGGCCACTTTTGCTCCGTCAATTTGCCTGCCGTCTCTGTTTTTTGTCAACACTGCGCCAGACGGACGCCGCGTCGCGTCGCCGGCACGGCGCCGACACAACCCGACCCGACCCGACCTGCCGCCGCCGGGGTCTGACCCGACGCCGCATGGCCAGATAGGAGGGCGGAGCGGGGCGGGGCGGAGCGGGGCGGAGCGGGGCGAAGCGGGGCAGAGCGCGCGTGGTACTTTCGAAAATCTCGTGTGGTAGTGAGATGGGTTAGGGTCCGGGATGCTGCGCAGAGCTGTGCGCCCCGCCCTGCCCCGCCCCACCCCGCCCCGCCCCGCCCGAGGGGGCTGCTTGGGAGTGGTGCGCTCCCACCCCCCTGCGGGGACCAAAGCCGTCAATCAATGTGGCCACCACGCTCTGATTGATGAAGCATGACCCCCGCCCCGAACCCTTTAGCCCCTCCCCCCCCCCCCTCCACTGAACCCTCCGCGCGGCTAGACGGACGCAGAGGACTCCTTTTTGAGGGGACAGCCGGCGGCGCACGGCGGGGTGGGGTGGGGTGGGGTGGGGTGGGGGCAGCGGGGACGGGCTTGCCTCGGGGCCCGGCCGGGGCTGGGGCGGTCGGATAGTGGCGCTCCGGCGGGGCGAGGCGGGGTGAGGTGGCGGGGAGTGAGCGGAGGTAGACACGGGCGGGTCGGGGTAAGACATGCAGATGTACTCGTGTTCCTAGGCGGCCCGGGGCTAGGCAGGCGGTGCGGGTCGGGGCAGAGCGCCACACCTGCGACCTGATCGAGTGCCCGTGTATTAATAAGGCTCCGCCCCGCCCAGCTCCGAGTGGAGCACCGCCGCCTCAAGCTCAATATCTAGCGGCGCATGATCTTGCAAGGGACATTGTGCCAAAAGTTCAATTAAATTTAAGGAAAACTATTGAGCGGTATTCATAAAGATGTATATCCCTCGCTTCGCTCGGTGGAGAACTTTAAGCGCACTTTCTCCGCAGCACTCTATCGCAGCAATTCGACCCTAAAAATTTAAAGCGCATCCGGCAGTGAAAGTCGCCATACCGCAAGTCCACGTAACGACCTTCTCCCACAAACGCGCGAAATAAACAAATAGCAATCTCCCTCGATTATGAAGGAGCAGGCCCGGGGACTTAACTTCAACGTAAACACGACGCGCAAGGGCTCGCCCCCGCCTCACTATGCAGGGAGGCCTTGAGACCCACCCGCCCCGCCCCGCCCCGCCCCGCCCCGCCCCGCCCCGCCCCGCCCCGCCCCGCCCCGCCCCGCCCCACCCCGCCCCGCCCCGGCCCAGGCACCAGTCATCAACTTTACACATGTGCAAACACACGCTCACGCTCACACACGCTCGCACCGAGATAATGGGAGTACTGGTGGCCCTGGCAGAATGTAACACTGCAATTATAGTTGGCAGTTTACTACCACGCTCAAAGTGTGAAAACCTAGCGAACAAACGTTGAAAAGAAATTCTAAGCTTCACAATAACAAACAAAGGCGTACACGATTTTTTTTTCTCGGCTCGACTTAGTTTTTTGGTTCAGGGAAAAAAAAAAAGAAAACAACCTTGAGAGGCTGAGATTATTTGGTTTGCACCAGACCACATTTTTCAAACTTATTGTTTCGATGCAGCAAATTCTTTGGCACAAGTGCTAAATTAGCCTGGTGCTTCAGCTAGCGCTGGACTGAATTTAATTTTTTGAGTGTTGTCCATAGTAAGCTGTTATAAAATACTTCCCAATGTCTCTCAAGCTTACAACCTTTTTCCGCCATTCGCCGGAAAGATTTGCTTCAAAATTGCGATGTTCCTAAATGGTTCGCTTTCCAACTATTTCGATCGTAGCGCAAACCGTTCCTTCCCCAGAATTTAACAGTGCACAAGTGTTCACACAAAGACACACACATGCTCGCGCGGCCCTCCACAAGAGCTGCTTGCGGTGTGCAAGCGCGCTTTGAGGGCAACACAGAAAAGGACGTATAAAAGGCTTAAAGGCTTGGAATGAGTTTCGTCCGTCCGCTCGTGGAGCCCCCACCCGCGCGCACCGCCTTGACCTTAACGGCGGGGACTGGGGGCCGCAGGAGGAGCTATATAGCAGCAGAGGCGGTAGCAGCAGCAGCAGCAGCGGTACAAGAAGCAGCAGCGACAGCAGCAGTAACGTGCATCCACTGCGACTTGATCCGCTTGCTGCCGCTGCGCTGCGCCTGAGAGGAGGGCGCGGAGAGGGAGGAGCAGACAACGTGGCGGGGCGGAAAAAGAAGAGAGAAGGACAATAGGGGAAAACGGAGGCAGAGCAAACGCAGCGCCGGCCCGGCCCGGCCCGGCCCGGCCCGGCACCCCTTAGTGTCCCATTGCCGGAAAGAGGTGCCCGCCCCGCCCCGCCGTACGGCACTCGACACCGCTCGACACTCTGGGGCAGCGGCTGCGCCAGGCCGGCACGTGCAGGACGCTGTGGATGACCTTGACACCCAAGGAGACCTCACCAGCGAATCCGTTATGGTGCTCCGCAATCCGCGTCTCAAAAACTGGGGTATTTTTGCGAATTTTTTTCTCTCTGAAACTATAAGAGCTATCGAAAATCGAAAACAAAATAACCGTTGTGTTTGGGCAACCTTCAGCTACCAAATCAAAAAAAGGACATCTCTATATTGTTTATTGGCCGCGGTACGCTTCCCTGAAGCACCCCTCCTCTTCCAGCTGGGCTCACGTCTCCAGGTTGACTCAAATGTCCGAATAAACAGTTGCGCCGGACATTTTTAGACTCAGGAGGGACGTGGCTATGGTCCGAACTACAACCATTGCTGAGATTTTTTTTTCTTTAGATTTCTTCTTGAGCTGGGAACCGAAATTTCAGTAAAATTTTCAAAGTTTTGAATATTATTATTTTTACATATATGAAGGACCCCTCCGATTTTGGATCTTCTAGTTCGGACCATAGCCACTTGTGTTCGGTACAACCACAAAAAATCGCTACTCTCTCGGATGAACCGTTTGGGCTGTATACATGAGCCCAGTTGTAAAGATGGCGTTTCGAGAAAAACCGCGTACCGTGGCCAATAATCAATATATGAAGATGTCCTTTTCTTGATTTTGTAGCTAAGGGTTGCTCAAACACAACGGTTTTTTTTATTTTATTTTTATTTTTTTTTTATTTTTTATTTTTGATAGCTATTATCGTTTCAGAGAAAAAAATCCCCAAACTACCCATTTTTTCGAGCCGCCACACGAGGATTCCCCCAGCAGCGGTATATATAGCACGGCGCACTCACCAGCGTGTTTTCCAACGTCGCAAATGAAAACGCAACGACACATGAAAGGATCAGAGGCGGTTACAGGAGACGAGGCGGCCAAAGTTGGTAAGAAGTTGCAACATATACAATTAATTTATGTCCTTGGCGGGCGGCGGGTGGCGGCAGCGCGCGCCCCCTCAAACAGTTTGGGCGGGCGGGCAAGCAGGGTGGCAGGGCAGGGCAGGGCAGGGCAGGGCAGGGCAGGGCAGGGCAGGGCAGGGCAGGGCAAGGCAGGGCAGGGCAGGGCGGGCCGCCGGCCGCAACAGGTGGGGCCGGGCGGGGCGGGGCCCGGGCTAGGCCAGGCGGGGCTGGTGTAGAAGCGTTTTATTGGTGGCGAGATGAGGGTTTATGTGTTTCCTCCCCTATACTCTTCCCGAAAAAAGAATCTCGTTTCCTCATTCTCTCCCGCGCGCTCCGTTCCTCTCCTTTCCTCTCCGGGCCAATATAACCGCCACGGCAGGAAGTTATGAGCCGTTGGCTGTTACGATGCGACACACACAGGACGCGTCGCTGTAAAAGTTTTATCACGGCGGGAAAAGAATCGCAGTTTGCACGACGGCCCGGCCCGGCCCGGGCCTCATCCTTCTTCATGCCGTTCAAGTGAGACTGTATGAGGAGCCCCTCCACGAGGCCGCGGGGTGCAAGGGGCGGGGCTCGGGGCCTCCTCCCCCCTCCATCCTCGCAGCTCCACCGCTCGGCTCGTATTTCAAGCCAAACTTTTAATTTGATCGTTAAAGCAGATGGTGGTGAGTTGGCACCTCGACACCGACACCTGCCTGCCTATCCAAAATACGCACACTTTCAAAATTATGAAGCGAAAAGAGCGGTGCTGCCCGCTGCGTGCGCTGCCTGTGGCCGCGTCTATGTGTGACGTGGCGGGGCGGGGCAGGGAGGGGCAGGGAGGGGCAGGGAGGGGCAGGGAGGGGCAGGGAGGGGCAGCCGGCGGGGCAGGGCGGGGCAGGGGCGGGACAGGCGGGGCGGGGTGTGCTCGGGAGACAGGGTGAGGTAGGCAGCCGCCTCACATGGCTCTCGGCTGGTGACGCTGCGCCGTGTTTCTTTGTCAGCTGGAGTCCAGTCAGCGCGTTTTTCACCTTCCAGCTGGCCGGTAGGCCGCCAGGGCCGCTGCGCCCTGAGCCCACCTGTCGTGCGTCTCGCTGAGTGAGTGGGCCCCCACTCAGATATTCGTTTTACACGAGGGAAAAAAACTCTCGCAAAACACTCGCAGAAACTTCGAGGTTAGCTACAATGAACCCTGCTGCAGCATATTGTACCTTTGGGTGAACTTTCTCTGTGAGCTACGCCAAACAGTATTGTAAGAATGCACCGTAATTCTTCGCTGCGTACCGGGTGTTTCTTTGAATGCGTAACAGTGTTGCGGGTTTGCCTACCCCATTCTCCAGTATAAGGCGACATGGTCCCTGAAGCCCTGGCGAGTATGCAATCCCGCAACACTGTTACGCATTCAAAGAAACACCCGGTTTTGACACTAACACGGAAAAATAAGTATTAGCTGGATAGGCACTAGGTGAAATATTAGCTGCCTTAGCTGATGTTTCTGTTGTACTGGAAAACGCCTGATCTCGTATAGCAAACGCTAGTAGCTTTTTCAGGCAAATATTAGCTGAGAGAGAGGGAATATTTTCAGCTGTTGCCATATTAGCTGATATATTAACTCTGTTTTATTTTCGTGAATTGACACTCTTCGTTTTTCATGGTGAAGATTATGGTTACATCTTTTTCGAAAGCACCCAGCACAGATTACGTACGCCCACGACGCCTGCTTCGCTCTCTTTCCCGCCCGCATGGGCTGCAGGTGCCGGTTGAAGCTCCGCCAGCTGGTGTAAGGTTGCCGCAGCTGCAAGGCCCGGCCCTGTGCCGTGCTGCGGCGCGGCGGAGCCCTGCAGCGCGCGGGCGGCGGTTCCGCGCCGGGCGCCTTTCCTTTCAGACGGGGTAATGTAGTGCACCATTCCGATATGGGGGAAACACATATTAATCCCCTGGACCGTGTGGCCCTGGTCCTAAGTGCGGCGTGGGGGGGCGGCAAGGCGGGGCGGGGTGGGGTGGGGCGGGGCGGGGCGGGGCGGGGCGGGGCGGGGCGGGGCGGGGCGGGGCGGGGCGGGGCGGGGCGGGGCGGAGAGAGCGAGGCGAGGCGAGGCGCCGGAGTGGGACGCCGCCGGGGAGCCACCGCGGAGCAGGAGGGCGTTTCTCTTCACAGAGATGAAAATCTATTTGCCCCCGAGGAAAACGCAATTTGCGGATACACACGCGGAGAAATAAAATATAACACTGTTTTTTTAAAGGCGATGAACATTGCCAAATTTGGCGATGAAAATCTTATTGCCACAAGTGGGGCGATGACTCCTACTTTTAAGCCTTGGTGTTGGCGATAAGATTGTCATCGCCAAACATTTGGAAATCATAAACAACATTGCCAAAGAACTGGAAGTCAAAATAGTCATCGCCAATAAATGGAAGCAATCACCGCCACACTGAGGGAAATGATGTTGTAACCGCCAAATTCAGGAATGAAACGGGATTATCAATAAGACACAGTTGCATAGCTGCTGAAAGTAGCTTAAGGTATAAAGCCTATGTGCTGGCGATGAAAAAGATATCGCCAAAAAATTGGAAATGCCAATGTTATCGCCAAAAACTTGGAAGTCCTAGTTGTCAGTTAAAAATATTATTGTCTCTAAAAGAAAACAACAAAGCAGCATTGGCAAACTTGGACACTTATTTGGAACCTTTCAATTAATCACCACTGGAAGTAACTTGAATATACAAGCCATAAGATACAACATCTTTCTTTAACAACTTAAGTCAGGCTAAGAAAAGTGCTTATAACCTGATCTCATCCACTGAATAGCCATCTATTTTCATCATCCAATTTCTGTTATTTCTAAATAGCACCGCACAAAGCCATATCGTCCACATGAAGTAGAGGGAGGTTATGATTTTCCATAGACAAGTGTTTTCAGAAAATTGAGCATACCTTTAAGTTCTTTGATAGTATTTTGAGGAGAGAAAGTAGGTAAAGAGGTTCTGGCACTCGGCCTTTGGCCTTTCTGTAGGCCCTTACTTCTTTTCGGCAGTCATATTTTGATTTTTCTGTAACAATTTATCTCCTTATGTAGCCCTCCACTGGTTGTTGTCGTTGAGCCGAAGCCCGAAGCCTTCTTCCAAAAAGTGAAAAGCATAATGCTGAAACTGCTCAAACTACAAAGAGGACGGAACGGAACGGAACGAAACGAAACGAAACGAAACGAAACGAAACGAAACACTACAAGTACAGCCAGGCGTGTCCCACATATCGGGTTTTTCTGCATCTCCGTGTGGTCTCCGGAGTGGACGAGTGCGACGAGTGGGCATGGACAGGCGACAGGCTCTTGGGGTTGGCGACGAGCTACGGGCTACGGTGGCTGCATGGCTGGCGTGCCGTGCCGCGCCGCGCCCGCACCGCGCGGTTGTTGTAGGCTGTGATCAGCTGTCGACTTGCTGCCGAGGTGAGGGTTGTCAGTATATTTGCGTACTGTTGCTCGCTATCGTTTTGTCTTGACAATTAGGGCTGTTTGCGTATAGCTGTGTATTTAAGCCTTTTTAAGTTGGTGCATAAATGTAATTCAGAATTTCATTCTGTTATGTACATATTTTTGTCAAGGACGTGAGGGTCTGTTGTCGGTTCGACATAACCTTTTAACCCGACAAACTTTCTTCCTCTCTTTTCTTCACTTTAACTCATATCAACGTCCTTTATTACGAAAGAATATTTTTAATGCTGTGCGAGCAATCTAGAGCGCTCCAAGTTTGGTGCCTCATTAGCCGTGTTGCACGAAATGAATGTACAGTTGTTAGCCTTGTCTTGCTGCTTGAAGCAAAATAGGCTCTTTAATTTTGATTTTTTTAAATTTTACCATATTTGTAATTCATGGAGCCCTTGTAACGAGTATGCAAGTTGCGTCCAACATAATGAGTTGACTAAACTTTCAATGCATGGCACTAATTTCGGAAAATTTCTGAGCTTTGCACTCACCTTGCAATTTCCATTATGAAATGAACAGTTTGCTATTACTCTCTGTTGCTTGGCCTGATCCAATTGTTTATTCTGTGAAAACAGATTGCATTCAGTGTAGTATATATCACAATTTTTTTTCACAGGTTGATGGTATACGGGCGTCCTGCTCCCAGTTGTCCAGATTGCGGCTTCTGGAAATTTATTGTGTGCTTTGTTGGATGTGAGATCATGTGAGTATCAAGTTTCTGTTCTTTTCTGCTGTGTGTATTTTATTCATCTGTTTCATTGCTCCATACCCCGAGTCATATTAAAATTGTTTTCATTAACAGTGTCTCTTGAGTAAATTCTTTGAGTACAACTCTTCTCCCTTTAATGTTGTTTCGGGTCCGAGTAAAAGAAAGAGGCCTTGATAGTAATAGTGTTAATTAATTTTGTACTGTCAGCATCTCCTTGTTTTGTTAGCATGATTTAAGCCTTCCTCATGCTATGTTTCTGCAATCTTTTTCAAATTTCTATAGCCTGCATGGCTACATCGAAGTTTAAAATGTATCAAATGCTAGTAGTTTTCTAACATTCTCTTCAGTAAATTACTATAGTATTGCACTCTTTCCTTATTGTTTCAGATCTCATGAAAAACATGTGTTAAGATTAATTTAATTTTTAAGAATAATTTAAGATTATTCTTATTCTTATTCTTATTCTTATTATTATTATTATTATTATTATTTTTATTTTTTGTGTTGTCACAGGATTCAACTGGCATAGAGGAGCACTCAAGTTGATGGTTGATGTGGCGCTCAGTCATCTAAGCCTTGTCCTTCATGTGAGGGTTGGGTCCTGGTCTGCTCAATCGGGATCAATTGAGTGAATGCCTTTTTTAATGTGAGTATAACTTTTTTTTCTTGCACTTTATCTGTCACTTTTATTATATTAATTACAATAGTATTCCTGTCTTTGTGTGTTTTTGATCTAAGTGGAAAGATGTGTTGAGGTAAGAAGGATGAATTAATTTTGTAATTTTTCAACTAGCAAAGAGACAATACAAGTCAATGGTTGCAGTCGTCACTTCTTCTTGTTGGGATCAGGGACTGCTCTCTTCGCCTGCATGATTTTGAATGAAAGAAGGAAATTTTCTTTAATCTTTCATTGCTGTTGCATTTGTGAGTCTTTTGTTAATGGGTTACTGTATGCCTTTTGCCTCGCTTTGATTCTTGAAAGGAGTGGTGTGTTCTTATGTTGGTTTTTTGTATTGCAGGTGAAGTGGAATGAGGCAGTCGAGTATATATGTATAAGGATTGTTATGAAGCCAATCAAGATATATTAGGGGACAATCTCCACTTATGAAACATATTGCTTCTGTATTTGGTTGGGTTGGAGATGATAAATTTTAATTGATACCATTTCAGGACCTCTTGTTCACCAAAGGAATGGTTTTCCTGGGTCAACTGGGATGGATTGTCTCATTATGTAGAAACTAGAAAATGTAGATTGATAATGTTACTTTGGTAACAAGTGATCACCCTTTATGGTCCGTAATTTTTGTAGTTTTACCAAAGTTATTCTGACAGATCTCTTAATCTGAACAGAACTTATGGTGCTGGCAAAAAAATGTACCCCTGTGATTAAAGTCTTTTCAAAATGTCACTGTACAAGTAACATGGACTAATGCTCTGTTAATACCTCAGGACATCAAATTTTGTTCAGTTTACTTTAAGCTTTTATAGCCATGACCTTTCTTTTTCTCTGATAAAATATTATCTTTCCAACATGTTAATGGTATCATTAACTTTTTAGAATCAGTTTCTTGGATGATCATTTGTACTGTTGCACATTAGAATGAAGGAAATGAAAAACTGATCAGCATGATGAGCTCTGGTTAGAGGCACAACCGGAATGATCTTGAATCTAGCTCATACATTTCAGGAAATAGATTATCAAACTAAATTTCTCTCTGACTGACTGACATTTAGTGTATAAAATGGACGATTACAATGTATCCAAAATTTCTCTTGAGCAGAAATTTAAAGTGTATGCCTGTTAGAATGGCTACAAGGGAAGTTTCCCATACAAGAATTTCTTCGGTAGCCTTCTATGTTTCAGTTCAAACACCAGGTCAGATATCTCATATGTTGTCAGTTTCCTCAGTCAGGTTAACTGTTGTTACACCAGCGATCACAGGGAGCTGGCTAAAAGTGTATTGAGTTACTTTATAGATCATTCACCTCTTGGTCTGTATTTTTTAATTAAAGAGAATGCAAGTGTCTCTTTTATTGGTTATTTTGGCGCTGATTGAACTGGCTTCCGCTCAGGGCCTGTCCACTCCTGAGTTTCAGGGTTTTCTGCATCTCTCTCGCACGTGAGGGCGTCCTACAGGAAAAGAGAGACAGAGATAGAACCCTGAAAGTCGGGGGTTGACAGGCACTGCTACCGCTTTGCCCTAGAGTTTAATTTGATATTGTGGGAAAGCAGTAAGCTAAGGATAGCTAATCGGTCAATAACAACTGAATTGTAAACCAAAACACTTGCTGAGGCAGTCAGAGGCAATATATTTGACAGAACTGGTAGGATTTACCAGTGAGGAACAGAAGATTCAAATGTTTTGTGACATGATGCAAGTTTGAGAGTTGTAAATTATTTCACCATTTCAAACCAGCTCAAACTGTAAGGTCTATATCTTGTTTTCTATATTCATAAATGCCACGTGTGAATTTATATGTAGACTTTGATGTATGGCATAATAAAATATATGAAGAAAAACATGTTACATGTTATTTATTTCTTAACTAGCATTGAGGTGGACCAATCATTATTTCAGAGCAAATTGCATATAAAATCACAGATATACTTTTCTAAGGATTTAATAACCTTAAGCAGAAAATTAATAATCCTATTTAGATTCAACTTAACTTTCAGGAAGCCTGTCTTAATAACAAACATTTCTTGGTCCATTGTTGGGGTTACATAAGAAAACTACAATTATCTTGTATAGAAATTTTCCTAATTCATTTCAGAATATTTAGGTCATTCTTTACTTATATTAAGTGAAAAGTTCATTCAGATGATTGCTGATAGCACATATGACATTTAAAAGTGTAACAAATCGTAGCACAAGAAAGTGGACTATCGCTCCATATGCTTGCTTCTTCTGTCTTTGATAAATTCATTAATCAATGTCACACATCAAAGAAAACTTCATTATATCCTAAAATAAATTTTGGATCATGTTACAGTTGTTCCTGTAAGTATAATACTTTTCATTAGTTCTTGTTTCCATACAGGGACAATGTGTAAAAAGTTTTGATTTATAATTTACCTGTAATCCTGTTATCCTCATGAATCTACTATATGTGTCATGGGGTGTCTGTTTTAGTGTCTGAAGGCACAACCCACCATTTGCTGCTTTTTCCAAGAACCGTAGGAAGCTCTTGTAACTGTTGGGATACTCCAGGTCCATAATGAAGTAAGCAGCCAGCAGTTGGACTGTCACCTCGAGGGCACCAGGTTCTTCACATTTCGAGAGGACTTTCCCTGAACCAATTAGAAAACTCCAAATGGGGATGTCCATTCCATCATTACCAAACCTGGTCATCACAAGTACTCGAGGTGAGTGCCTCTCATTTTGGTCTTGACCTGGGCCATTTTGAATTACCATTTCCTAAAGAAATTGAGCATTATAATAATTTAAAATCTTATTTAAGTGACAATTGCTCACTTGAATGTACTGAATTTGTATTTTATCAAAAACCTTACATCCTTTATGTCCAGGGCAGGCACCATCCCAATTTTCCGGTATATAACTGGGGTAATATCCTCGTACACCCGATCCAGAATTTTTATCTCTTTCAGCTTCTCATTTTCCGTTTCAAGGTGATAATGCACCTTTAATTTGTCCATGATCTTTTTCATATTTGTTGCCAGGTCTACATGTGTCTTCTTCAACAGGAGACTGTACTCATAAGAAAGCTGGAAAGAAGAAAGTTGATATCATTCTTGTCATTTGAAACATGAACTCCTGTTTCTTTCTAGTTTTACTAGTATCAACTTCTCAGAATTCTCACCATTTGGAAACTTTGGAGGTGAGGATAGGTAGCCCACATTTCAACAGACCCCTCAACACCCCCTTCCAGAGCCTTAAACTTAATATTTCTATCCTGGTATGTTTTTAGGATTAGCTGCTTTATGAGGTTGCTGTCAGAATTTTCATTAGCCTCCTGGAGCTTTTTATCCAGCTCATCTACATTCTCTGGTCTACGTTCCCTTCAGAGAAAGTTAGACAATATTAACTGAACAGACAAACTCAGAAACAACAGGAGATTACTGGTAAGGAAAATATTTACTTCACCACAACGATGGGGTTGAAATTCTCTTTATTGGCCCTCTCTGTCAACCTTTTTGTCTTCAATGTCGTTGTGTAGAATTCCATTTGTGACAGAGACTTTCTAAATTTTAGTTTTACTTGAGACTTCAAAAGAATACAGATTATAAGTTAGGAAAATAATGTTTTTATAGTAGAATTATTTTTTTTGCTTTTAAATTGGTTTTATTTGATTCTTAGATACTTACATAACCCTTCGGGTTGTCAGGATCTGCTGTGCATGGGAACTGTTTTATGAAGGTGCTGCAGAGGATATCATATTCATCCTTTTTCGGGTAATCATTTCCAATAAGGCCATGGGTATGAGCCCTTAAATCTGCCAGTATAGCCCTCCAGTCTGGCCTTCCCATTTCCAGACTCTGCTTTGACCTCTCAGAAAATTCAGGTAAACAGTTAGTGAACGTAATTTGTTGGCCAATATCTCTTTTCACCTAGTTAGAAAAAAGAATTAAAAAGACAGTACATAATTGATTTGATTGAAACTATTAACATCAAAGCTAGAGGGATGATTTACAGATTGACTTACCTTTTTCCTTGCCTTTGTTTTTTTTTTACTCCTCTTTGATTCTGGTGAGGGTTTGCCTGAACTGGCTTCATCTGAATTTATAGGTCGTCGGTAAGAAGTATTGTTTGAACTTTTAGCTTGCCCCTGTTTTCAAAAAGAAGATAGTGATCATATAGGATATATATATATATATACATGCAACTACAAATAGTCTTACTTTACTGTCTTTTTAAATCATTAAATGCAAAAAGTCCTTTACCTCAGTCAGTTCATGTTCTTTTACTAGTTGTGTTGCAATCTGTTAAGGGAAAAAAAAAATGATCAGCTCTGCAAGTATGCTTTTAAAAGTCATGATTTATTCATTTAAAAAATCTACGAGACCTCATCATCTTGTCCAGAGTCAGACAATACAATCCGCTTTGGTTGCCTCCTCCTCCTTTTCCTCTTGTTCTTGGAACTGCTTGGAACTGCTTGTCCTTGAAAGGGTGATATAATTTGCCCTGATGGTTCGTCTTCCTCAACTGCGAGGGCATCTAGGTAGAGAGCCCATCTCGCCTTCTCTGATTTCTTGTGAAAGGTTGGAAAACTCTCCCACTGCCCAGGAGCATAATATTCATGCAGTTCGTCATCAGTAGTTAATAAGTCATCTGATGATCTGCAAAGAAGAAAAATTTTTAGTATGAATTTCACTTGTTTCCTCATATATGATAATGTACATATTTTACTGGTTTATTGTTACACTTACTGGCTTTCAAATCCAGGAGACAAAGATGAAAACTCTGATGATTCAGGAGAAGCACCTGAATTTACAGGCATCTTAACAGGTGTTGATTTGGAGGAAAATGATTCTTCTGCTACTTTTGTTTGGTGGCTTTCTTCAGTTTCACAATAATCGTCACTGCTGCAAGTTTAAAGAAACATCACAATTGAAGTAATATAAGACAAATAATAAGCAATTGTAAAGAGTAATGAATCAATTATACGATATACTTTGTGATAAAACTATGAAAGGAATCATAGTGGTTCCTCTTCGGGGTTTTTTTCTGTCTCTCTTCTGGATCTTGAGAAATCCTGTAGACTATGGTAAGAGGCTCTTCTAGCTTAGTTTCTGTATTTTCAATAAGTATTGAAGTGGCATTTTTTGGATCTTGCCAGACTTCTTGCAGCACTTTGATAGACACCTCCTTTATTTTGCTACAAGCTACAAGTGTCTCGTAGCCACCCCATTCCAAGCCCTTCTCCAGATTTCTAAGGTAAGCGTCAATCCGACCTTTGGCTGTCTTTTGCTGGTACATCCCTGCTGATGCTTCCACACCCATCAGAATGGCGTTCCTAAAGTCCGACATGTTCTTTTTGATGTATTTGACTACTTCTTTCCTCAAATCGCTTGCTGCTACTTTCAACTCATCACTAGACATTTCAGGGTTTACTTGGTTTAAAATGGCAGTCAACAAACATGAGCCATCCCCTCTCATGGGCACTACTCTGACCTGCCCTTCTCCCGTTAGAACAATTTCTTGGGAAGTGTCCACGTCTTTGTCCTGTAACAAATTTTTAAAAATTGCAGAGTGACTTTACAGTTAAAAGCTTTGTTATTGTCTTTTCAAAACATGCTGATAATTTAGTTTAAGGAGATATGTATTGCAGCTGATGGGTTAGCTAAGGTGTGCGGCAGATTGGCTACCTACAGCTTCGCAGGCTGACGAGACGCGTTTATGTTAGGTTTGCACAGAATCACTGAACGCACCTTATTTTGGTCTGTCGCGGGAGCTGAAGGTTTGAGTACAGATTTTGCAGGTGTTTGCGGTTCCGGTGGAGTTCGGTTTATCACAAAGGCTGACGGTTTTGAAGCACATTCATCAGGTGTTAGCGGTGCTGCCGCGGCTGGTGGAGTTCGAAACGTCACACGAACTTTCTGCCCATCTTCAATGATCGAACTCGTATGGAGTTGTACCCATGTGTTTGACCTCTTGTGAAGAGAAGATAGCACCGGTACTTGCCCAGCATAGCACATCACCATATCTTCTTCTGATACCAACTTTTTCACTTTCGCCTTAAGCTCCAGTACGGAGGGCACATTGTCAAAGGGCACAACGTATACCTCCTCTTCAATTTCGATAAAGATCTCCATCTTAGAATAACATTCCAGGCCTGCACGTACGGCTTGGCTGTAAACTGCCTTTTAACCGTTAGCTGATAAGGCTGGTCCCTTTCCCAGACCGGCCGAAAAACGTCCAGTTTAAATCGACGATTAAACGTTGGCTCTCAAAAAGAAGCCAACCTACGAAAAAAAAAACTCAATGAATCTCACAGTGTCTTACGCAGTTTGAGAAATCATTTGAAAGATTTGTTTAGATAAAACAACAGAAACGTCATAAATATAAGAAGTAGAGGTGTACATTTTCACTGGATCGAGAGAATTTGTAGCTATGGTTAATTTTTTAGTAAGGTAGCCAGCCTTTTTGTGAGGCAGGTCAAGGTGTGAGGGAGGGAGGGGGGGGGGCGACTCGTGCGACTGCGCATACCGGCCGGCAGTCGAAGCTGCGTGTGTTTTCTATCTTGTATGCTTGGTTTGCTTTCGTTCTCATTGCATCAGTTGCTGTTTTAGTTTCTATTGTTATCGTTCGAATGAGGTTGAGCGTTCTTGCGCTTAGTATGTTTTAACCATTGAAACGTTGAATACGTTGTATCATCAACTGAATGCCTTGTTTGAGTTCGAAAGAACCAGTGTTTGTGTTTCCTAACCTTTTATCGCTTCTCATGTATAATTTCGTGAGTCTTTTAAATACCTTTATCTGTTTTATCTACCTTCTACCACTCACAGCATACGCAACATTTTTTCTATCCATTTTTTCTTTTCGTTCTCTCTCCCTCTTTGATTATCTCGTATTTATCTTTCTTTATGGAAGATATGCTGTTGTATTTGGTTTCTAACCTTCTGAAATATTAATTAACTAAGATTCATTGTTACAGGCGTGATTCAACATGATATCTTGTCCGCAGTGCCGATCGTCCCAATTTTCATCCCATGCAGAACTTCAAGTTCATATCTTGAAGTATCACCCTCAAAGTCACTCAACAAGTATAAATTTTGAATGTGCCTCCTGCCACACCAGATTTTTGACTTTGAAAAGCTTGAAGCAACATGAGCCACGATGCAAAGGTGACATCCACAATTTACAAAGTACGTGTAAAATTGTTACTTAATCACTTCTGTCCTCAATGTTTAATATTGATTTAATACAAGAATCATTGGCTGTTATAAATTAACATGTAAAAGCAACAAATGATTCAATTTTTATTGAAGTGACTTCTCAATAGCCACTCTTGTAGTACTGAATCTTTATTGTAATTCACTTTACTTTGGTTCCAGGCTCATCCACTTTGATATTGTCTCACCTGGACTTTGGAGGATCTGCGCCACCCAGTGGTTAGTTCATGCCTTATTTTGTATAATCCCTATAATCCCTCCCCTTTTCCTCCCCGCTCTGTGTTTATCCTGGAAGATTAATATATTCAAACATGTTTAGAGTGATTAGTAAGCCCATTAGCTTAGCTTAGCTGAACATCTTACATTTAATGAAATATTAAAGACCTTATATCTTTTAATTTTTTTAAACAGATGGAGATGATGACAATGACGAGCAGAATGATGATAACCAAGGACTTGAAAACGTCGAACCTGATATTAATGTTGATCAAAATCTTTTGGATTCTACCAGTTGTGATGATAATGAAGATGAGTATAATTCAGAAAGTATTAATGATATTTTACAGCAAAAAGTTTCAGCTCTCTTACTTCATATCAAAGATGGGTGTAATGCTACTCAAACCATCATAGATGAAATTATCAAAGGAATGGATGATGTTATTGAGCTTTATGTGGAATGGATCAAGGTATTTTGTTATTATATTGCAGTCAAATTATCTAAAGCCCCTATCATTAATTGTTTTTCTTTGCTACTACTGTGCTGTACAGTCAAAAGATTTGATTTTACTAATTTTAAACATTTGTTATCAAATTTCTTTAATTTTAGGAGAGATTGATCAAAAAGTTTGCTAAGGATCAAGTTTTAAGCATGCAAGATGCCGTTAAAGAACTAAATCTCATAAAAGGTCTGTCCATTTTTCAAGGAACTCAGGATCTAGTCTCGTACTTGGAAAGCACTGGAAGGTTTGTGAAGCCAACAAAGCTGGTATTTAAATCAGTTAATGTACCTCGTCCAGACGGAAGTGTACAACAGAAAGATGAAGAGTTTGCTTATTGTGTTCCCTTTACGGATCAACTCTCTAATATCCTGAATTGTAAGGATGTCTTACACTGTGTGGAAAATCCTCGACTCTCTCCGGCTGGCACCTACCACAGTCTCCTAGATGGGTCATTTTACAAAAATCATCCTATCACCAAGAAACATAAAAATCCCCTTTGCTTTGTGTTGCACTCAGATGGTGCTGAGTTAACAGACCTTGGATCCTCAAGAGCAGGTGAACATGGCATCACAAACATCAGTTGGACCTTGGCTAACATCTACCCTGAACTGCGCTCCACTGACCGTAGTATCAACTTACTTGCGACAGTCAAAACCAAGTGGCTGAATCATGAGAGACTTGGCATTATCCTGGAAGATTTCATAGCTGTCATGCAGAAACTAGCATCAGATGAAGGGTTGAAACTTAGAATCAATAATGAAGAGATGGTGTTCTATGGGTTTTTGTCTATTGTTTGTGGTGACCACCCAGCTCAGGGATTTATTGGAGGCTTTAAAGAAACAGTGAAAGCTGATAAGCCATGCAGAAGGTGTTTAGCAGCTAAGGATGTTTACCTGAAAGAGACTGATATATCGGTATTTAATTTAAGAACTGAAAGAATTCACAAAGAACACGTCAAAGCTGTTGAAGAATATGTTCCTGGGCCTCCAAGAAGAAAGAGACGTGCCAATGAAGAGCATCCCGACCCATCTGTTCGCTACGGTGTTAACAGGCGCAGCCATCTGATGTCAGTCCCTCACTTTGAGGTCACTTGTTGTCTGGTCCAAGACGTTATGCACCTTTTGCCTGAGGGCCTTTTGTCTCACGTGTGTCGTTTGGTTCTAACTCACGTTGTTTTTGTCAAGAAGTCTTTGACTCTAGAAGTGATCAGAGATAGAATTAGTGAGTTTTCAAAATCTTTACGTGTGGATAGACCAAACTCTAACATCACCAACAAACATTTAAAGGAAGGCCTTCGCCAAAGCTCAGCTCAGATGAGAAAGTTGTCAATTCTCTTGCCATTGGTGCTAAGGAAAAAAGAAGCTGAAGTCTTTACATTTGCTGGTGACATGCAGTACTTAAATTTGCTAATCCTAACACTGAGAATAATGAACTTGGCCATGGCTTTTGATCTTAAGGACTCTGATGTTGACTCCCTCAAGAAGCTTATATCTGATTTTCATAAGTTAATCCTTGAGATTGATCCAGACATAGCCATGGGAAAACTGCATTTCCTCCATCATCTACCAGAGCAAATAAAACTGTTTGGTGTTCTGCGGCAACAAGCTTGCTTTCGGTTTGAAGCTCACTTTTCATTTTTCAAAAGAATCACCAAAATCACCAAGAACTTTGTCAACAGCCTGCTAACTTTATCTGTTCGCCATCAGACAAGACAGTGTCATTACATCATGCAGCCATCTTTCCTATACACCGGCCACAAATTTGGAAAAGTTGAAGATTTCCCACTTTCAATTCATGAACCAGACATCAACATGCTCAAAGTAACAATGTGCATCCAAAATTTGCAGAAAATTCAAGAAACTTCTCGTATTACAATCCACAGTGCAACCTTTACTCCTGGCCAGAGCGTAGTCTTGATTGATTCAACTAAAAGTCCACTCCCCAAATTTGCACGAGTTCAGAAAATAAATATACTAAATGATAAAATTGGTTTTGTATGTCAAAACCTCAAGACACTCAGGTTTGCGGAGGATCTTCATGCTTATGAGGTGCAACTTAGACCCTCAAAGACATATCTTGAGGTGGAAAAGTTGGCTTTCAAGCAAGAAATTTTATCAATTAGATCTGAAAATAAGTGGCTAGTGATCCCCCAGAATCACAGAGCACTTCTCACTTAAGGCAGTCCCATCTTATCTTGGCTCTGTTTCTTAGTTTGTGAAACACAGGAAATATCTGGCTAAACAAGGTGAGGACAAAATATTCTTTTAGTTGAATTTAAATTATTATGAATTTAGTCACTTTGGCATGTGTACTAACTGCTCTCATTGAAACCAGGTCAAATAATCGAAGTAACCATGAATTTGTTGAACTGTTTTCACAAGTTGTAGAACAGTTTGGATGGGAATCCGTCAATTAACAGTTACCTGCTCGTTGAGCAGAAGTGCTATCCTCTTTCTTCTGAGCCATGAAGCAAATTGTGTGATTGAGAGAACAAGATAAACATGGTGATCATATCAGGTACAGTTCACATTTCTTATTTGTGTTTCTCTTGTTCGGACCATCTCTCTTTCACCGTTCAATTAATGGCATTTTTTTTCTTTCAGATTTCTTTTTATGGTTGTTACAATCCATTTACTAGTACCACTGAATTATCAAGTTATACGGCATGTGTTTGCCAAGTATTGCAGTCTCTGTCAACAGCTTCTCTGGAAAGAATTTCAGATTTCTTTGTGGATTGGGGGAAGGATGCGAGCGCCAGGCAGGTATGTAAGAGTAAGATTTACAATCAAATTAACCTGTAAGAATGTTCACTTGTTAAAGTTTTTCTTTTTTCTTAAATTTTTTAGGGAGTTTCAATGATTGTGTACGCCCTAATGCAAGCTACACTTTAGAGGGTTGACAAGTTGTGATATTTCTGAAAGTCTTCCAAAGAATTCCATGCCTCAGGCCTACCACTTGTCATCACGGATATATGGCTGTCTGGGGTTTGTCCTCATTCTGTCAATTAGAATTAAAAGTAGCTTCTGATGGCTCAGAATCACAGGGCACTTCTCACTTTAGGCAGTCCCATCTTATCTTGACTCTATTTGTTAGTTTGTGAAACACAGGAAATATCTGGCTAAACAAGGTGAGGACAAAATATTCTTTTAGTTGAGTTTAAATTATTATGAATTTAGTCACTTTGGCATGTGTACTAACTGTTCTCATTGAAACCAGGTCAAATAATCAAAGTAGCCATGAATTTGTTGAACTGTTTTCACAAGTTGTAGAACAGTTTGGATGGGAATCCGTCAATTAACAGTTACCTGCTCGTTGAGCAGAAGTGCTATCCTCTTTCTTCTGAGCCATGAAGCAAATTGTGTGATTGAAAGAACAAGGTAAACATGGTGATCATATCAGGTACAGTTCACATTTCTTATTTGTGTTTCTCTTGTTCGGACCATCTCTCTTTCACCGTTAAATTAATGGCATTTTTTTTTTCTTTCAGATTTCTTTTTATGGTTGTTACAATCCATTTACTAGTACCACTGAATTATCAAGTTATACGGCATGTGTTTGCCAAGTATTGCAGTCTCTGTCAACAGCTTCTCTGGAAAGAATTTCAGATTTCTTTGTGGATTGGGGGAAGGATGCGAGCGCCAGGCAGGTATGTAAGGGTGTTTCCACAATGCCTTGTACATAGCTGGTTTTCTAGACAGAATTCTCAGAGAAAAGGAAGATTTATTGTTAGAGTTCAAGTTATATTTAAAGGGGAAGAGTAATACTATCTAATAGAACCCAAATGACGACCAAATAATACAAATTAGATTGGCTGGGATTGCCAAGTTATAGTTTTGATTCATAAATTAAGTATAACATTATTATTACATTTTTTAAAAGTAAATACTTTTATTATTTGTTTGTCAGTTTGGTGACATTAGATACTTTTACCCTTTTCCTTTCTGAACAGCTTGAGCCCAAACAATAATTCCACCTTGTTTCTGAGAAATCTGTCTAGAAAACTAGCTAAGTACAAGTCATTGTGGTAGCACCCTAAGAGTAAGATTTACAATCAAATTAACCTGTAAGAATGTTCACTTGTTAAAGTTTTTCTTTTTCTTAAATTTTTTAGGGAGTTTCAATGATTGTGTACGCCCTAATGCAAGCTACACTTTAGAGGGTTGACAAGTTGTGATATTTCTGAAAGTCTTCCAAAGAATTCCATGCCTCAGGCCTACCACTTGTCATCACAGATATATGGCTGTCTGGGGTTTGTCCTCATTCTGTCAATTAGAACTAAAAGTAGCTTCTGATGGCTCAGAATCACAGGGCACTTCTCACTTTAGGCAGTCCCATCTTATCTTGACTCTATTTGTTAGTTTGTGAAACACAGGAAATATCTGGCTAAACAAGGTGAGGACAAAATATTCTTTTAGTTGAGTTTAAATTATTATGAATTTAGTCACTTTGGCATGTGTACTAACTGTTCTCATTGAAACCAGGTCAAATAATCAAAGTAGCCATGAATTTGTTGAACTGTTTTCACAAGTTGTAGAACAGTTTGGATGGGAATCCGTCAATTAACAGTTACCTGCTCGTTGAGCAGAAGTGCTATCCTCTTTCTTCTGAGCCATGAAGCAAATTGTGTGATTGAAAGAACAAGGTAAACATGGTGATCATATCAGGTACAGTTCACATTTCTTATTTGTGTTTCTCTTGTTCGGACCATCTCTCTTTCACCGTTAAATTAATGGCATTTTTTTTTCTTTCAGATTTCTTTTTATGGTTGTTACAATCCATTTACTAGTACCACTGAATTATCAAGTTATACGGCATGTGTTTGCCAAGTATTGCAGTCTCTGTCAACAGCTTCTCTGGAAAGAATTTCAGATTTCTTTGTGGATTGGGGGAAGGATGCGAGCGCCAGGCAGGTATGTAAGGGTGTTTCCACAATGCCTTGTACATAGCTGGTTTTCTAGACAGAATTCTCAGAGAAAAGGAAGATTTATTGTTAGAGTTCAAGTTATATTTAAAGGGGAAGAGTAATACTATCTAATAGAACCCAAATGACGACCAAATAATACAAATTAGATTGGCTGGGATTGCCAAGTTATAGTTTTGATTCATAAATTAAGTATAACATTATTATTACATTTTTTAAAAGTAAATACTTTTATTATTTGTTTGTCAGTTTGGTGACATTAGATACTTTTACCCTTTTCCTTTCTGAACAGCTTGAGCCCAAACAATAATTCCACCTTGTTTCTGAGAAATCTGTCTAGAAAACTAGCTAAGTACAAGTCATTGTGGTAGCACCCTAAGAGTAAGATTTACAATCAAATTAACCTGTAAGAATGTTCACTTGTTAAAGTTTTTCTTTTTTCTTAAATTTTTTAGGGAGTTTCAATGATTGTGTACGCCCTAATGCAAGCTACACTTTAGAGGGTTGACAAGTTGTGATATTTCTGAAAGTCTTCCAAAGAATGGGCGCGCCCTGATTCTCCGACAACTTAGTTAAGTAACTCGCTGTTGTAATAAAATAACGGAGATAGTGCAAATAGCGAAATCGGCTCGTTCTGACTCTCCGACACCGTATTTCTCTATTTGCTTATTTATTTCAACTCCCGCTGCTACTTATTTATCTCTGAGGGAACGAGAAGTTATTAGAATAACAATACCAATACGCTAATACAGTAACTACGCCTAATTGTAATAGCATTAAGTTAATGTCACTAACTTGAAAGTTATTTAAATAACTTTCGTTGGCGCGCTCGGCATCGTTTCCGGCCGGCCGGAGGCCCGGTGGGCCCGGCGAGCGGCACGGCGGCTCTCGGCTCGGCGCTCGGGCCGGGCCTCGGCTCGGCTGGCCGAAACCGGCGCCGGGCGCGCCAACGAAAGTTATTTAAATAACTTGCAAGTTAGTGACATTAACTTATTGCTATTACAATTAGCCGTAGTTATTGTATTAGCGTATTGGCGTTGTTATCGTTACGGCTCCTGGTGCCATTAGGAAGCCTAGGAGTTATTAAAGCTAGAATAATTAAGTACATACATAAATATGTTGTCGGAGAGTCGGAACAGGCCGTTTACGCTATTTACATTATCTCTGTTATCTTATTACAACAGCGAGTTACGTAAATAACTTGTCGGAGAATCAGGGCATACTCCAAAGAATTCCATGCCTCAGGCCTACCACTTGTCATCACGGATATATGGCTGTCTGGGGTTTGTCCTCATTCTGTCAATTAGAACTAAAAGTAGCTTCTGATGGCTCAGAATCACAGGGCACTTCTCACTTTAGGCAGTCCCATCTTATCTTGACTCTATTTGTTAGTTTGTGAGACACAGGAAATATCTGGCTAAACAAGGTGAGGACAAAATATTCTTTTAGTTGAGTTTAAATTATTATGAATTTAGTCACTTTGGCATGTGTACTAACTGCTCTCATTGAAACCAGGTCAAATAATCAAAGTAACCATGCGTTTGTTGAACTGTTTTCACAACCACTTGCCACCACTGCTGTCTGGAGTTTATCCTTATTCAGTCATTTAGAACTGAAAGTAGCCAGTGACCCCCAAGAATCATAGGGCACCCTTATCTTATCTTGACTTCAGCTGGTCGTCCATGGGACTTATAAAAATTTCTGGCTAAACAAGGTATGGACGTATCACGCTTTTAGGTGTATTAAATAATTTAAATTTATTCTCTTAGGCTTTTATACTACCTGTTTTCATTCAAATCAAGGCAAATCAAAGGAATTGTAAATTTATTGAACTTTTTCATCGTTATTTGCTGAAGGACATCTGAGAATATCATTTGTGAATAAGCAGTTACCTGTAGTAAAATTTTATCAAACAAGGAATTATCAGAGATCAGTTGTTGGTCAGAAAGGACATTCTCAATAATTTAATTGTACCTTTTTTTTTAGAAATAAAACTTTGTCTAATTTTATTTATCTTTTTTCTAGATTGTACCTGTTGTGGACAAAGTCTAAAGGTTTCTGTGTCCTGGACGTTAGAAGGGAAGTATTTTTGCTGTAGCTTGAAGTCCAGATGACACTTCACATTGGACTCCCATGAAGAATGTTACCTAAGAGGAGAGAGCAGAATGTCAGGTATTTCAGAATCACTATGGTTTCCCTATGTATTTCGCCAAAATAACTTGTGTAAACCTGTTTTTACTTTTATAGCAATCTAAATGATCGTGATATGACACAGGTGATCTAAGGGGAAATAACAGGACTGATTTCTGAGTTTGATTATCTGCTAGTATAATTATTAACTTTTTTTGCTGTTGTTGTGGAGCTTTATTAGTTAACCAGACATTCTTTAGATTTTTCTTGTTTACAGATATACCCTTTTATCTAACCCGTATCAGTCAGAACACAAGCTGCTCAAACATTTTGTACCAAACTCTGCGGTGTCTGTTGATTGCTAAGGAAAACTTGGATTGATGCCTTATCATCATTTATCTATCATGTATTAGTAACATTCTTTGTTTGTGAGGAAGATTTTGTAGTTATTGATTTCTAATATTAGTAAATAAAATTGGTACTTTATTATTATTTTCTGAAACGCTCTTATATCATTAGACTTGCAACTTTTCTGTGCATCTTCCTTTTTCTATCTAGTCCCACAAGTACTGCTTATCTCTGTTCAACTTAAAATATAACTTTCCGAAGTTGAATTGCCGAGGGTGGGGTAAGGTGAGGGTGGTGAAGGGGGAAGAGTCCCTTAGTTCCCCCCCCTCCTCCCCTCCTCTCTGCTGACAGTGGCACTAGTACTTGACCATTTTCTGCTCCTCTGGACCAGGGCCTGCTCACTCCGAGGTGTGATGGGGCTATTGCTTTTGTCTCTCTCGCACCACCTGCCTTCTAATGGGTAAAAGGAGACAGAGATAGCGCAAAAAAAGGACACCCCTGATCTCGAAGTGATAGGGTTGTGTCCGAATTCTCGGTCGGTATGGTCGGTCGGGTCGGTTCGGTCGGTGCGAGAGAGATAGATGTGTGCAATTCAAATGGATGCTATCTCTCTCGCACCGACCGACCATTCCGACCGAGAATTCGGACAGCCTCTAGGGCCTTGATAGGGCCCTGCTCTGGACTTGTCTGCTGTGCTCTTGAATAAGCGGTGAGGAGCTATTTCCACTCGAAAGGAGATTGATGATCAGCTGCAAATAATATATGATTGTTTGCTCCATTTTTTTTTGTAGTCGGCTTCTCGCCTTCTCGCTTCTCCTGAAGTGCTGAAGTCTGTGTTATGGTGAGACCAGCCTTTGGTCGCCGTTGAAATCCCTATGCTGCCTGTGCATTCTCAGTCGCGACCCACGCTGTACGCTGGTTCGGGTGGAAAGCGTATTTTGCCTGTGGTTTCTTGCATACTCGCCGATGTTAGCCGTTAACAGTTTAATGTTATTCAATTTAGAACATCTTCTTTTCTTTCTTGCCCTGCCATTACAATCTTCTATGAGTGGTGTCTTTTTGGGTAAAAAATTGTAAGTATAATTGGACCTTAGGGTTAAGAAGGGCAAGCTGCAGTTTGTTTTAATGTTGTTGTGAAACAGGGCCATAACCCCATATACTTTAGTC
>JAHWGI010000987.1:100000-114092 GCA_029379305.1 Frankliniella fusca | reverse complement strand
GTTACAAACAACGGAGGTTCTGTAAGTGTTGTTGTTTTGTTGTGTTTTTTGTTGCTATTTTTACCGGATGGTAGTTATTGCAGATAACTTTTTAATGCCTGTATTATTAAAAACATTTTTTTTTAATTTTTGCAGGTTATTGCTTTGGTACGAGTTTTGATTAGAAGTCGCTCTGAACTGACACACTTGACCCTCTTCAGATATTTAAAGACCCATGCACCTAATTTAAAACCCCAGTCAATTCACTGCGACTTTGAAAAAGCTACCATGAATGCCTTGCGTACCGTATTTCAAACCAGTTCTATTGTTGTCTGTCTCTGGCACTATGTTGTAGTAAGTCTGGATTTTAACTATTAATATTGGCCTTGTTTGAGCCCATGGCAAATTAAAGTTTTCTCTTTTATTGTAGTGTGTTGGCAGAAAGGCAGGAAAACTGAATCTCTCATCTCTCATCTTTGCTTCTCGGAACGACTTGGTTCACTCCTACATCCGCTGCACTTCTGGAGTAACCCTTCTACCCTCCACACTGTCACCAACAATAGAGGAGTTGTGGATTGGAGTTCAAGCATCGGGATGGGCAGATACCTTTGAACCACTCTTTTCTTACTTTAGGAGGGAGTGGGTGCCAAAAGTTGATCAGTTAACTGTATTCAGTCATGATAAACGTACAAATAATTTCTCTGAGGGTGACAATAGGTCCCTTGCCAACGTATTACCACAGAATCACCCCAACATCTGGGCCCTAGTTGGTAGGCCAATGCACCATTTCAGTATATGTTTAAGCCTGATCGCTGTAATATACCTTAAGAGGGCGGGATACCTTTTGGAAACAGGCCGTCCGAAGCGGCCCGCAGCGGCAAAACGAGCGATGCAGCTATCACTTCAACTCGTCCGTACAGCCAAGCGGTTCGAGATATCGACACCAAACATTGCATGTGGCCCTGAGAAAGATGTACCTTTGTAATGGTATGCTCCAAAAAACTTGTGATACTTTGTTTAGGCCCTACACATTTGAAAATACGCTAACTTTCGTCCACAAGAACTTTCTTCCTGGGTGGAAATTGGAAGAAAGGGGAATGATATGCCCTCGGCGCATCCTTCCTCTACGCGCTTATAGTCATCTGAGACCTGTGCGAGTAAATTTACGGGCTATGGGTCCCTTGAAGTGAACTCTTTGCAATGCAATTTTTAAGGCTACTGTACTCCCGAGAAGGGACAGTCACGAGAGAACTATACGTCCTCCCCCACCCTGGTCCGCTGCTTCCCCTCCCACCCCAGGGGATAGAGGCGGGCGCATGTGTCGCCCGTCCTTTCGTTCCGGTGCGCGCTGCAGCTCGGTGAGTGAGACCGACCCGAGGCCCCCAGACCGTAGTCTCCGTCCTCCGAATCCCCGGCTGCCTGGCTGGTTTTCAGCCCGACACACCTCGACTAAAACAGTAAAAAGTCCCAGAAACATGACTCTTGTTTTGAAGAGGGGTGAAACGACACCGACTAGCCCGGAATCCATCGAATTTGTGGAGGCAAATAAGTATTCGATCGATTTGGAACTTATTCGTTCCGTCTTTGTCCCCGCCACGCCCCGCCACCAACACATGGCACTGTTAGAAAAACCGTAACAAAATACGGTAAGCCTATGGGCCATCCAATAAATTAGACAACGGTCAAAATATGAAAAGGAATTGACCGTATTTTTTCATACGGTCTGGACAACATAAATCAAAAATTGTCTTGACCGTAGTTTATAATACAGGTGGACCGTGGACATACTAACAGTCTTGACCTCAAAGAATAATCCCTTAGCTCCTAATCAGTATTGGGACTGCAATGATAATTATTATGAATTTTGTTTTGACAGATGATAAAACTCACTGTATGTAATATGTTTTCTCTTTCATGATCACTCATCCCTGAAGTACTAAAAGTGCTTTTCAAAAATAATCACTGTATAATGCATCTTCTCATGTGCCTATTCATTCAAGAAGTGCCCTGGCACAGCCCATACACGACAGTCATACTCACATAAGCATCCCAGGAGCGATTCCCCGGCGTGAAGATCATTTTTCTGTGAGCTTTATGGTAAGCTCTATCCTTCCATCCTAGGGACACTTGTTCTTCATGGCGCATTTCTTCGCTTGCACACACAATATTTTTGGTCCACAGCGTGGGTCGCTGAACACAACATTGAACGAAAGTCGAAAATTGTAGTAGGTCACTGACAACAAACAGGGAAAGTCACGAAAAAACTTCTATTTTCCTGTCACGCGCACACTTGTTTCACACTACACTGTCGCCATTTTCTCTGTTTTGTAGTTGTAAACAGAACACACACGACTGTGACTGCGAATAGTGAACCGATCGTCGCCTGTTGATGTGTTGATGTGTGTTGTTGTTGTTGTTGTTGTTGTTGTTGTTGTTTCGTCTTCTGCTCATCCGACCGCAAAAACAACCGCACCTCAACTGCCTTCATGGTACGAAAAAAATCTTCTTTTAATGCCATTTTTGTGTGCGTCTGCTATTGTTTGGCCAAGTCTTCTTACTTCGAACACTCGCCTCGCATTTTCTGATTTTTGCTTTACCAGAGTGCACCCTTGTCCCACCCATGATTCCAATTATCGCCCTTGGCTAATATTTTCTCTGAGCTTTGCAAACCTAATTCTAATTTTATCTGCCTAAGAATCCCAGCGATTCTTGCAGCTACCGTAAATAGTGCTTTCTGTTTCTAAAAGTAGTTCTACCTGACTTTTATCACTTTAAAAAATTCTTATTTTCAAATATTTCAGGCCCTGCGAGCCCATGCCAGTGAGGTTAGATGCTCCCAACCCAATGAAGCCAAGATGACTCCAGCCAAATGTCAACAGCACCTCAGTGCCTTTAAATCGTAAGTTAATTTTAGTGCTCTTTTATAAAGCTTAAACCATAAAATTCTGCGCTCCCGCCACTCCTTCATTTTCCCTCATTCCCAATGTTTGATCTTTTTATTTTCCAAAAGCTATATTAGTGTCTTTTCTGTTGTTGGTTGTGCTTATAATAATACCTTGCGTTTTCCCTTTTCTGTCTTTTATTACACTGTCAAACAGTGTGTATATCATTGGCACTAGTCACTATCACTGTCTGGAAACAAATATTTTTCTTTAAATTTCAGTTTAGATTTTTCCATTTTAATGTTGATGACAGGAATAATTCTAGTACCTCTTAAATTTTCTCTCATCTGTGCTTGGAATTCACTAAATTTCTTTCCAGTGGTCCTTACTGCTTCTGATAGCACTAAGAGAATCTTTTTCTTCTTATCTCGTACTCTTGAATATGAAACTGTCAGTTCTAAAATCATTCTATGGAAAAAGATTTAATTTTACTTTTGATTGCTTGCTTTTATAGACATTCATTTCAATAGGAAGAGACAAATACTTGCCTTTCAATAAACACAAATGTGCGAGGCAATGCTGGTGGATATTCAATATCAAGAATAAAACATCAATTAGCATCAGTAGAGCATTGCCAGCATTTCTTGTTTCTGTCACTCCAATTTGATCAAGAGTGATGAAATAGTGGTCAGCAACTATTGCATTCCTACCTGTAAATTGAGATTACTTTATATCATAAATTGAGCACTTACAGTTAACACTTGTAAGTAGAGAATCTTTTTACCTAGACCAACAATACATATACCACTGGGTAAAGAAGGTTTAGCTGCTAAGACTTCATCTAATTTTGTTTTGATATCATCTCATTAATTGTTACATTCCTTAACTTTTTACTGTTACTATACCTCTACTGTATGTAAGAATGTCGAGTAGTCCTCCTTAAAATGATTCGCAAGCATGCATACGGCTAATAATAGCTTGGAACCATTGGTTACTGAGTTGCTTCGCCTTTCCATCTTGTCAAACATAACTACATTTTTCAGGTTTGCAGAAGAACTTGATTTCAAAAACTTTTTTAAATAATCTAAATTATCTGGATCTGCCATGTAGGTATTGAGGCGCTCTTCCAAATTATGTCCAGTGAGTCTCTTGTGGTGATTGCTCATGGGCTTTAAAGCAAATAAAAATGGCCATTTATTCATTAGTTTGAGCATCATCTTTTCTTCTTGGAAATCGTCTTCAGTCTCATCTTCATCTTCATCTTCTAAATCAACTCTTTTCTTAATGGTTCTAGTGACCTCAACTATTAGCTCCCTTTGGAGTTCATATGTCTCATTCATCTTGGCTGTGATATCATGCCAATCTCTGTCTTCTTCTTTAACCGTTGAAGCCAAAAGTAATTCTTTCTGCACTCTTGTCTGACTAATCTTTTCAGCTTTTGTCATAGAGGGCTTATATTGACTCTCTAAAACACCTGGCACTCCTTTGCCTCGCATTGTACTGGTAGCTGTTTCTAATGGGTCACGACGGGTAACATTTTGAGTTTTAATTATAAGCATTTTGCAAAGAGTCTCAATTCCATTCCCATGAATGACTCCATTTAATTCGTCCCTCATAGCATATTTGAATTTGGCAACAATCTGATAAAAAAACAAATACGTAAAAAATAAATGAATAATATAACAATTTGGTATTCACCTGCCCTCAGGTGCACAGTTAAGTTGGCTTAAGCCGTTCAAATGCACAGTTTTGTCATAGTTTTTTGACGCACTTTTCTTCAACTGTGCAACACTGGGTACCGCTGCTTTTGTTTTCGCCCAGTCGACGTTCCTTAGAACAATCGAAATTGCACAGTTTAAACGGTGAACAGATGTTGAATGCACAGTTTATTTGGGACAGAATAGCGTTAAAAGAATATTGAGATGCGAAGTAGGTCAAGGTAGCGTCAAATTAGCGTTACCTGTATAAACATGCAAATTGCACACATTTCCAGAGGTGCTCACTTAATTTCGCTCACACCGTTCGAATGCACAGTTTTTGCACAGTTTTTCTGCGTAGGAATAAAATACTGTGCGAAAACTGGTACCGCTACTGTGAAGTAAGCGTTACCCAAATACATTCTTGTTGTTTTCTTATAAGCAAGCATCATGAGAGTAAGCATGCATAATTTTTTTAATTGTGACTATCGAAACGCAGATTTTCTGAGCAATGCATTTTAACTGTGCAACAATTGGTACCGCCAACTTCACGAAGGTAAAACTTACCGGTCATTTGATGGTTCCTTGCCTTGGGGGTCAACGTGTTAAGCCAAATGAACTGTGCACCTGAGGGCGAGAATCCTAACTATGGTATTTACAGTGCCCCAGAGCTTTCCCGAAATAACGTATTGAAAAGATGCACCGCGATCGTAGACTCGATCCTCTCCTTGCCCTGTTCCGTATCGCGCAGTTCAGTCCATCCCCGGTGGCCATGGATTGGCCTGTAGCTCTTGTGAACTTTAGCGCTTGTGAATCGTAGCGCTTGTGGCGTTTAGCGCTTGTAACTTGTAGCACTCGTGAACGTTAGCTCTTGTGAATCACTCCGGCCTCTTCGAGCGGCTTCAGGAGGTCCCTCACCTCGGTGAGGATCTCAAGCTGGTCGCCGGGGATGAGGTTTGGCGGCTTGCGCTTGGTGGCTCCACGCTCTCTCTGGAGCTGCAGTAGGAAGCAGCTCACGGGGTCGGTAAGGAGCAGGAACCTTTCCAGCATGTAGTAACACGAGTTCCAGCGGGTTCGCACTTCTCGTATCAACTTGAGTGCCTCGTGCTCTTTTTTCCCGGCCTGAACTTGAAAGTCGATGAGCATCCTGGACGCCACATCACTAGTGCGGAAGAAGCTGACGATCCGTTTGACCTTCATGAGCAAGGGCCGCAGCGACAGGACGGCGGCGCCGCCGTCGTCCTCGTTGTCGGCATCCTCGGGGACGTCCTCGAGGAGCTGCTCTGCTTCTTCCTCGTTCTCTGGGATGATCAGAATGTCAGCGCGTTCCTGCTCTGATGGGGGCTTAGACACATCCAGCCCGATTGCAGCCTGTCCTACAGAAATCAGTAGATGTGCCGCACAGGCAATGTGTCTGTCCGAACCAAACTCGTCCCGAACGGCTGCTTTGATGTTGGCTCCTCCGTCGGAAATTACAGCTCGCACTTTTTAGGCCCCCGATAGGGGGCCTCTTTCATTTCGCCAGAAAGTTTTTAGGCCCCCGTACGGGACCTTTCTGCTTTCGCCAGAAAGTTTTTTTTAAACAATGGATTCTCTAGAGCCCAGCCAATTCTACCGAACAGATTCTAATGAAATTACCATGAAAAATAGTTCGAAAAATTAGAAAATTTTGTCGCTATGTCTGATCCCCAACTGTCTGGCCAAATCCGAGTAATTTCGATCCGAAAATGCATATCTGTTGCTATGCAACAATACCCTCGCCGCGTGGGCGGGGCTAGCAGCAGCGCCGACAGTCCCCGCTTCATATTTCCAATATTTTATTTCTGTTCACTCATTTCTTAACTCAAAGCTTTGAAGACCATTTAACATGAACTATGACCTTGGTATGACCTTCAGCTATTTTCCAGTAATGTCTAAAATTCTTTCTACAAATTCAAGGTAGGTCTGTGGAGCTTCATAATACTCCGTGCACGGTGGAGGGAGAGAAGGTGGCGGCACTAGGGGTCTGACCGAGGGACAGAAATCGGGACAAGTTACGGGATTAGCGGCGGGGTCTGGGTAAGCTGCAGCACCGCGTCAGCGTAAGCGCGGTCCGGGCCATCCCATCTACCTGCAGGCTGCCTCGGACTCAGCTTGTGCGGCGCGGACCCTCCAGTTTCGCCTGGGTCGGCCTGTCGGCCCCGGGGCGGCCCCAGGGCTGGAGCGGCTCGCCCGGGCTCAGCGAGCTGCCGGCCAATGAGCGCGCAACCCTGATTAGCGCGGAATTACAAACGGTCTAAATGGTGCTCAATAGAGCGACTGCACCGGTTTCGGACCAGATTTTCATCTTCCTTCTCTGTACCCTGACACGCGAGTTTTACAACAATGACGCCTAGGGGCAATGATTGCATATTTCTTCCTTAACATAACACCATTTTTTGGAGGTCCGTATCTGCACTTGTTTCGGAGATACGGCAGTTTGAGTAAAGACGTGATTTTGATCCGAAATAGGGACGTATACGCCTAATTCGGACCAGCTTCAGATCAAGACGGCGCTTTGCCATCTTTTAGACTGTCACTAGTAGTGATTAAAACCAGAAAAGATTTTATTCCCAAGTCGACGGGCTCTTGGGATAATGGCCTGATCCGAAATCAGCATATATGCCTAATTCGGACCGGAGCGGTAAAAATTAAAGATCCTTAATGGAAACTAGTCTTAAGACAGTCTATTTAATGTTTCAGGACAAGAAAGGTTTGTATTTGTTGGAAAAAGAACATTCGCCCGAGTTTGAAAATTGGCTGATTTCGTACCCCGTGCAAATTGCCCATAAGAGGGTTTGAAAGTTGTAACTTTTCACCCATACCCGCGTTGTAATTAGAAACGAGTTCAAAAGTGAAACTACTATTGAAATGCGTTCTCTGGACCTTGAACCTAAAGTAGAAACCCCGGGGAGGACCATCTAATGCGTACTTACTGAGTAATCTCAATTATTCGTACATACAAGATTCTCCCCCGTCTGAAATGCATGCTGTTGATCTTCAACTCGTGCGCTAGGAGCGCTCCCATCGCACCGGAACATGGTACTAGCTGTTTTTGACAGCAAATAACGTGTTCTTTTGAGAAAAAAATTGCAAGCGTCATATTTCTGACTTAGGACGTGTGTAGCTCAGATAGATCTGAATTAGGAGCTGATCCGAAACCGGTGCAGTCGCTCTACACACGCTCAGGCTGCTTTCACTGCTTTGGTCAGCAAATAAACGGCAAAAATAGAAGTGCCTCACTGGCGGTGGTGGAAGCGAATGACATAACTGTTTGGGTACCAGAAGAATAGGAAGATTTTGTAAGGGCATTGGTTTATAAATGTATATTAATGAAGATTAAAATACGTAATATGTGAAGACAATAAGCTTTCCTTTGCCAGTAATAAAAGATGAAACCAATTCGGAGGTACTTTAAGACAGACTCGTGCAAATAACACACAGTTCAAGCGCAATTCTCCTTCAACTGAGTCGTGTGGAGCGCTTATAATTTCGCGCTAATCCAGGGACACGCGCTGATTGGCTGGCTGCTAGCCGAGCCTAGCCGAGTCGCTCCAGCCCTGGGGCCGCCCCGGGGCCGACCCAGGCGAAACTGGAGGGTCCGCGCCGCACCGCACAAGCTGAGTCCGAGGCAGCCTGCAGGTAGATGGGATGGCCCGGACCGCGCTTACGCTGACGCGGCAGCTTACCCAGACCCCGCCGGTAATCCCCTAACTTGTCCGGATTTTTGTCCCTCGGTCTCCCATGCAAAGGGGCCCGGAGTGCCGCCACCTTCTCTCCCTCCACCGTGACTCCGTGGCAGCAATTTGCGGTAGCATGTAAAAGTATCTCCTGTATTTTAAGCAAGTTTAAATTCTCCGGGGGGCCGTTTAACGCGTTAGTGTTAAAAAAATTTCTTCTTCTTCTTCTCAACAATCAACTCTCATGAGCACAGACAATTCTACCGAAGAGATTCTGATAAAATTATTTTGAAAAATAGTTCAAAAATAAGAAAATTTTGTCGCTACGTCTGATTTTCAACTGTCTGGCCAAATCCGAGTAATTTCGATTCGAATATGCATATCAGTTGCTATGCAACAATACCCTTGCCGCGTGGGCGGGGCTAGCAGGAGCGCCGACAGTCCCCCCGCCCCATGTTTCCAATATTTTATTTCCGTTCACTCATTTCTGAACTCAAAGTTTTGTAGACCACTCATCATGAACTATGAACGAAGTATGACCTTCACTCATCAGCTATTTTCTAGTAATGTCTAAAATTCTTTCTATTCAAGGTATGACTTGTTTTAAAATACTCCGTGGCAGCAATTTGAGGTCAAAGTATCGCCTTTGTTTTAAACAAGTTTAAATACTCTGGTGGCCGTTTAACGCGTTAGCGTTAGAATTTTTCCTTCTCAATGTGCCACTCAGCGCACAGCTCACGCATGGCGGTACGCAGATTTTCACTGGTCTTTCTCTCTGGCATATATTTGATTCCAGTTTCTACGTGGACTATACCAGTTCCTGTGGATAAATAAAAAGAGCAATTAATACATTTTTGCGAGCCGGGCGGGAGTGATTCGGCAACTGCCTGTCGCGTGTCGCGCCGCCGCGCCCCGCGCGCGACAATTTGCTGCGGACTTACCCTCTCTGAAGTGAACTGTGAGGCCTAGATATGAGCGCATGGTCTCCTCATGGCACCACACGTCCACTGTTAAGCTGAGGTGGTCCGCCGACGCGATCCTCCGCCCGAAGCTCTCCCTTAGCTTGTCGTACTTCTCCTCCAGGCGCTTGGTAACGGTCGGCTCAGTCGGCGGCTTCCAAAGGGGCTGAAGGGCTTTGAAAACGTCTGGAAGCCGTCCTTCTCAGGCGTCCGCAAGGGCAGGTCGTCGTGGGCGATCATGTAGCAAAGAGCGTCTGTCGCCTTCTTGTCCCGAACGCCTCCCCCTGGTTAAATAAGAATGAAATAATGCCTTCTGCCCGCCGAGAACAGGCGCCGCGCACCGCGTCGAACCTTACTCTAACGTGGTGGGTTACTTGAATATCCCAGAGCACTTGAGAGACATTTATCCATGGGGCCTTCGAAGGACGATGACGGCGAGGGTGCCTCGGGCTGACGGCGCTGGGGCTGCCCGTCACCGAGCCCGTCCTGGGCCTGCCCGGCTGCATCCCTGGCGTTTTGCTGCCTCACCTCCTGCGAAAAACCACACATTAAAATCGGAAAAAACAGTCCGATCCAAAGTCGGGCGCGCGCAAGTAATATTTCACAGGAAGTTGTGTTCATTATCTGATAATGTTGCAATGGCTGGCACCGGCCATGGCTACATTTCATTCGATAATGAGCAGCTTAAGCTGTAAAGCATGGCCGGCGCCGGCCGTTCGGAAAAATTCTTTTGAGGTTAAAACCTTACCTGCTCGGACAACAAATCCGCATCTGCATCCTCTTCGCGATCACGTCTGTCACCGCCACTCTTCTTCCGCATGCTTGAGACCTCCTCGGGGACACTGATACAGTGGGCGCGGAGCAAGTGATACCGTAAGGTCTCGGTCGCCGGCTTATTGTACCTTTTCCCGCACTTGTTACACTTGGCCACCTTAGTGGTAGGGTCCTCCGCGAATAACGCCCACACCGCACTCCTCTTGCGACTCGACATTGAGATCAATTATGATTGATGCATTAACACGTAGATCAGGTCCTAACCGGCTTGTCTGGCGAAGCACAACAATAACAGACGAGCATGGAGCACGGGTATGAGGGGAAGGGGAGGGCGGGCGGGCAGCTCTCTGCGCCGGCGCGGCGGCGAGGCCGGCTCGGCTCGGCGGCTCGGCTCGGCGGCGAGGCCCCCTCCCCTCGCTGTGCTGTGCTCCGCCGCTCCGCCAGTCGAGGCATCGTGTCGTCGTGAGTCGGACGGCAAACTCAAACAGCCTAAACGCACCGTAACATTTCAAAATTTTGACGTTTTAGCGCCTGTCCTTACGAACCGATTAATCGGTTTATTTAATCGATCAAAGCGATTAAACGAAAATCGCAAATCGACTACGATTAATTGCTTTCCGAGAAGGTTTTCATCGATTAATCGATTAATCGTTCATCGGTTTTACCATCCCTACACTGGCTCCGACTCAGGCTCTGATAGTGAAAGCGATAGCAACTGATTCCATAAGTATTTCAATAAGGACTATGTTTTAGTTTGCGACAATAGTGTGCACTCAATGTTCACAATGCCAGTTTAAAAAAAGTATAGTGAGTGTGCAATGTAAATTTTTTAAAAGGTACAGTGAAATAAATAAAATTTGATGTAAAGTTAATATTGATCTATTTGCTTCATAGAACTGACTATACCCTAGTTAGAGAATCGTGACGTTCTCGTCTTTTCGATTCCGATTGTCGGAAATACAACATACATTTGACTATCGAACGAGTGTATTAAAACTTTACATTATATTTTAGATGAAAACCCGAGTTCAGTAGAACAGACATTTTACGATATGCAATAATGTGCTAGTGTTTTGGCTTCGAAGTTTTGTCGGCATTTCTCAGTCATTTCCATAAGAAATTGGATTATCGAAAAACTATCGAAAAAAAAACGTATCTGAAAGTACCATGTAAATCTTTTATCGGTACGATACCCGATACAAGGAGACCGCAAACCTCTAAAACACAGTATTGGTAGATTATCGAATATGCACTCTTCCGGATAATCATACTGTGGCGATGTTGCCACGACATCCACACAAAAATCGTGGGGAGATCGAAAAACCCAAGAGGCGCTGTACAACTACTTAGAAAACAGAGTATGCATTTGAAACAAAATACTGTTGAGGCTATTGTAAGTGCCGGTCATCATCGAAATACTACTATCGTTCAACAATACAGAATCCAAGCATCGAAATTCACATAGAGTGCTGACAGTGGAGGAAAGCTTTGTAGTAAAATCAATATTAGTTTGACGAGAGAACGATAGAAATCATACTGTGTTTACCGCGGAACTCGAATTATTAGTGGTAATACGCGAGTGGGATTTGTTTTATCGGACGATGCCATAATTATGACTATGTTTTCCGCGACAATCGAATTACAGCCGGTACGGAGACAGACGAGTTTAGGAGATTGGCTCGATAAAAATTCCATTTCGAGAAAATGAAATTGTAAATCCGAGAGATAGAACGTATGACGAGTGTGACTCCTTGCGGAAACAGGCTGAAAACTCTAAGTCCAAAGATCGACAGGTGGAGGAGAATAGCAGACAGTCATGTTAGTGCAATGTGAGCGCTGCACTCCAGACCTCTCCCAGCGAAGTCAGGATGGCACCGAGCTAAAGACTTGGCCTTCCAATCAGAAGTATCATGGTTCAACTCCCGGTGACCCGGAAAATTTATTTTTCGTAGCGGTAATTCGTGTCGAAAATCCGATATCGGAAGAATACTCTCGGGAATCTGAAAAAAGATATCTATTTGATATTTTAGTTTAAGTCGATCGACTCTCGGCGTCGATAGTTGGGAGAGAATATGTAAAGTTCTAAATGATATGTCTATCGAGTGTCGCCGTCGATATCGTGGCGATAACTCGGCTCGGAAATACGATAATCGTACGACAGTCGATCGATAAATTTCACCTGTCTGTCCCTGTTTATGATGTACTATATATTAACAGTACATGATATCTATCAGAGCGCATGTGGATGTATGGCTATGTTCGCGAAATGATCCAGGGTGTACATCATGGTCAGAAATAGCAACTATGTCTGCCTGCACATTATTTGTTTTCCCATTCGCCTTCGTGCTCCAACTAAACACCGTTTTCCAGGGCCCCGTCGCCCGTTTGTTCGACGTTCTGCCGCCAGCTGGCGGGACTGTTACTCGTATCTTCCCACTGCTGCGCTCCACCTCCCCGGCCAGTAATATTATCACCGCTAACTTTGCGGGGTCCCGCATGGGGTCCCGCATGGGAGTCGTGCCATCGGGAAGTGCCACCGAAGTGCCATATCTCTGTGAATGTATAGAGTCTGGCTGGCTGTTGGGCTGTTGGCTGTCGGCTGTCGTGGCGTGGGCGCGTTGGCGCGTGTCAATTTTTGTGGCCTGGCCATGGGCGTGGGGGTCAAAAGATGGCCCATGGGGGGATCGAACCCACGACCTTCGCGTTATTAGCACGACGCTCTAACCAACTGAGCTAATGGGCCGTTGTGGCGGGTGCGAGACGCGCGAGAGGTGCGAGACGCGCTAGGCGCTAGGCGAGTCAGGCAGAGCGTCGTCTTGTCGGGGCCGTCTCGTACTTGGCATGCGAGACACGGAGGTGGCGGCACTTGTCGGCAAGCCCGGTTAGCTCAGTCGGTAGAGCATGGGACTTTTAATCCCAGGGTCGTGGGTTCAAGTCCCACATCGGGCGTCTTTGATTTTATTTCTTGCATTTCTTTCTTTCTTTGCTTGTTTGGCGATGAGCACAGCGACCGGCAAAGGCACTGCCGCTGCGAAACGGAGCAGCGCCGCCCGGCTAGCTCAGTCGGTAGAGCATGGGACTCTTAATCCCAGGGTCGTGGGTTCGAGCCCCACGTTGGGCGTCTCTCTGTTTTGCCGACTGCCGACTGTCCATCACCAATTCGGCGAAAGCCTCCGAGAGGTGGCGCCCACGCCCTTTTTCGCGGTCGGCCACCACCCGCGCCGCAGCCACACACCACTCCGGGCCAGGCGACCATGCCCGCGCGCCAAACAGGCATACTTACCTGGCGCAGGGGTCAACCGTGATCACGAAGGCGGTTCCCCCAGGGCGAGACGGCGTCATTGCACTCCGATGCCGTTGACCTCTGCGAGTATCTCAAATGTAGATACCTCGGGCGTGTAATTTTTGACAGTCGGGCTAGCGTTCGCGCTGGCCCGGTACAAATGCCACACCAACGACTCTATGTAAGACGGCCCACTCGCCGACAGGTCCCATTGCCCATCGACAGCCGACAGACCGGCGGACACGCAACGAAACGCAGCTCTTCCATTTGCGGCTCGCGCGGCTGCTCACGGCACCGCCCTCCTACACACGCCGCCGCCACACCCATCCACAGCCAGTCTCGGAGTCATCTTCAGCACGTACAAATCTTTCGCCTTTTACTAAAGATTTCCGTGGAGGTGACTCACAACGAGTATCACTTGCAATTTTTCTTCTTCGCCCCGCTCCTTGCGGGTGGGGCGGCACAAACACACGCACACATTGCACCCATCCACGGTGTCGCGAGCCAACGCCGCAGCGTCTCGAGGCTGATGTTGCCCGGGCCGTCACAGAACGGGTAGCCCACAGACGAACGACAACTGGACTGGGTCGGCTCACGACACGCACAACTACAGGCTGAGTCACACGCTGTGCCGCAGCGTCCTCTTCCATCCAGTCCTCGGTAGTATAGTGGTCAGTATCCCCGCCTGTCACGCGGGAGACCGGGGTTCGATTCCCCGCCGGGGAGGTCTCCTTTTTGTTGCGCCTCGGCCCGATTCTTAGCGTACGAAAAGCTGTCTAGCACCGCGCAAAACTAGGGCCCGTCCGGGATTTGAACCCGG
>JAHWGI010000987.1:0-97500 GCA_029379305.1 Frankliniella fusca | reverse complement strand
CTGTAGTGCGTCTTCACTTCTCTCTACTCTACAGTAGAGTCAATGAAACTGCGAGGATGAGTCGTAGTCCTCGCCCCTGAGCGTGAGACGGCCGGGCGTGTGGGCTTTCAGCCCACTTCCCTCCGGCACCGATGATCGTTCGCCTACCGCTCCCTGTCCGGGGACGTGGGTCAATGGGGCGCGGGCATTCTGAGCAGTTTCCTTCCCCACAACCGCATACTCTGATTGTCACCCGTTGTCACAACCTATTTACGTTCTTCATTCGACACTCTCAAAAGTTCTACTTTCAAGTCACATTCACAACGGGAACACTACAGAACATTGATGGACATCAACACAGACAGCAATACTTGTCCGTCCCTGTAGCGCAGTGGAAAGCGCGTCGGACTTCTAATCCGAAGGCCGCGGGTTCGATCCCCGCCAGGGATGCCACCTTTCTTTTGCATCCATCGCGCACCTCCTCCTCGTCCTCCTCCCTTACCCACCATCTCCGTTCTTGTTTTGTCTTCGCCAGCACGGTCACTCGAGTCAATTCGAGTAAAAGTAGGTCCCACCGAGACTTGAACTCGGATCGCTGGATTCAAAGTCCAGAGTGCTCACCATTACACCATGGGACCGTGTACATGGCGGGCCCGTCCGGGAGTTGAACCCGGGACCTCTCGCACCCGAAGCGAGAATCATACCCCTAGACCAACGGGCCACGATGATCGTCACGAAACCTCAAACTCAGTTGTTTATCATTTTTTTCGTGTCGACACGTCCAAATAAAACGTCAGCTGGAAGTGCGGGGTATCGATCCCCGTGCCTCTCACATGCGAAGCGAGCGCTCTACCATTTGAGCTACACCCCCGAGCTGTCCAGCCATGGGGATCAGCTGGCCCGAGAATGTCGTCGCGTTCGGCCGCGGCGGGGCGCTGCAGTCTCCTTTCGAGCGCGAATGGGCCCCGTTCGGCAGCACTTGCCGCTGGATCAGGCGATGAGCCTCGGGTGTGTCTTGTGCCCGATTGCTGCAGAGTCCCCTTCTTGGACAGAGTCTGGAGAGACACGCAAATCACGGCGATCCCCGAGGTCTAGTCTCTCGTCCAACGGAGGGCTGCTACCCGCGGATGCACGCCGCACCGCTCGCTCCTCCTTATATACTGACGCTGCGTCGCCCTTCGCCGTACTCGCTTCGGCGGTACATATACTAAAATTGGAACGATACAGAGAAGATTAGCATGGCCCCTGCGCAAGGATGACACGCAAAATCGTGAAGCGTTCCACATTTTTTGACGAAACGTGAAATAAAAAAGAATGAAAAAATAAAAGGCATGCCCCAGGCGAGGCTCGAACTCGCAACCCCGGCATAGCTCGCAGACACTGCCCTATAAGTACCGTGCGCTAACCGATTGCGCCACTGGGGCTCGACACGTCGCGTGACGGCAACGGCCCGATCGGCTGATCGAGGATCGAGGAGACGAAAGGAAAACTGGAACGTCCATGGGGAAGAAAAATGACTGTCAGGAGTGGGGTTCGAACCCACGCCCTCAAACGAGGACCAGAACCCTCAGGGGATGCCTTAAGTCTGGCGCCTTCGACCACTCGGCCATCCTGACTGCTTGGATGAGGTGCAGCCGATTTGGCACTAGACGAGGCGGAAAGGACAGTTGTCATGGCCGGGTGGATACCTCGCGGCCGACAAAAGGTGGCAGCGGTGGGATTCGAACCCACGCCTCAAGAATGAGACTGGTGCCTTAAACCAGCGCCTTGGACCGCTCGGCCACGCTACCGCACCGTTGCAATGGTCGAACTGGGGACCTTCTGGGTGATGTGGTGTGATGCGATGCCCCAATGCGACATATGCACTGCATCAGCCGCCCTGCTGGCCAGCCGGGAGTGGTGGCACACTCCTGTAATCCGGCGACCCGGAGGCTGGTGGACGAGGATGGCTACTGTCTGGGAGCCACCGTTACGAGTGTGCCCATGGTGACAGGGCGTCCGCTCTGGGCTTGCCATCAACATGCGATCCTCGGAGGAGTCCGGGCGGTTGCAGGTTCGCTAAGGAGCGGCGTACCGGGCCAGGGAGGGAACTCAGCAGCCAAAAGTCGCCGTGGCAAGCGGTGGAGGGATCGCGCCCGGGAGTGGGCGCCTCGTACCGGCCCAGGCTGCGTAGCCAGACCGTCCCCCTTTCATTTTGATGTTGTTGTTTTTTTTTCTCCTTAATGCCCTATTTTTCCCCTTTCTCTTTTTATGTCTTTGTTTCGGTCGTTCTCTCTCTCTCTCTCTCTCTCTCTCCTCTCTCTCTCTCTCTCTCTCTCTCTCTCTCTCTGCAATACGACCCACATCTTATAAGCGAGTCCCAAAAACTGGCCGCGATTCTGAAGACGGCGATTCGTCCCACCTGAATGATGCAAAACAGATAGCAGAGCAAGGTTTCGATCCTCGGACCTCTGGGTTATGGGCCCAGCACGCTTCCACTGCGCCACTCTGCTCACATGACTACGGTAATGCGGCTCGCGGCCCCACTGCAGTCAGTCGCCCTCCCTACCTGACAGCGCCAGCTCAAAAAGGTGCGACAGCCGGGAATCGAACCCGGATCAACTGCTTGGAAGGCAACTATGCTAACCACTACACCACTGTCGCGTGTTTCCGAGGCGTGTTGCTTCGACCCATGAAGGGCCTGGTGCCAAGGCCGCGACTTGGTTCGTTGCTGCAAGTGATGGCGTGGCTCACACCGGTTTGGAAGGCTGCGTCTTCACATTGCGACGCGCTCAAACACGCTCCACTAGTAGTACGAGGTAGCGACGTCTCCCGGCCGTCAGAGTGGACTGCGGGATCCGGCTCGACGTCCTCATGGCTCAGTGGTTAGAGCACCGGTCTCGTAAACCGGGGGTCGGGAGTTCGAATCTCCCTGAGGGCAGCGTCTCGTTTTGAGATTGTCGCTGCTGGCGCTCGACGGACAATGGGCCAGGTAGGTCACCGCGCGTCGACAACACAGCCCCTGTGGCCTAATGGATAAGGCATCGGTCTCCTAAACCGGGGATTGAGGGTTCGAGTCCCTCCAGGGGTAGGTGATGCTGAGCATCGTTTACAATTTTGTTTGTTTGTTTGTTTGTTTGTTTGTTTGTTTGTTTGTTTGTTTGTTTAAAATGTAAACGAGCACACTGTCCACAACGAGAACAGACAGTAAGAACAAAGAGGAAGAAAAATATTGTCAGAAGTGGGATTTGAACCCACGCCCTCAGACGAGGACCAGAACACTCGACCCGTGTTCGACCGGGCAAGGGAGGAGGGGTGCCCTTGAGTCTGGCGCCTTAGACCGCTCGGCCATCCTGACGATGTGGTGGGAGACGGCTCAGGGCCGGTGTGCGTGCACCCGCCAGGGGCCTGCTGTTACCCTACTCGTGGTGCACGGTGCGCGACGGCCACCCGCACCGTGGAGCGCTGTTATCCACCGTGCATCCGGTATGGTCTAGTGGCTAGGATACCTGGCTTTCACCCAGGTGGCCCGGGTTCGATTCCCGGTACCGGAAAGTGCCATCTTTTTACGTTTTCCCTGGGCCCGTGGCAAAAAGAAAAATAAGAGCGCGTCCTTCGAGCCGGATTTGAACCAGCGACCTATGGATACCTGTCATCGACGCTTCTACAGTCCACCGCTCTACCAACTGAGCTATCGAAGGTTGATGGTGGGGGCGGTCGTCGGCATCGGGAAGTGCCACCGAAGTGCCATATCTCTGTGAATGTATAGAGTCTGGCTGGCTGTTGGGCTGTTGGCTGTCGGCTGTCGTGGCGTGGGCGCGTTGGCGCGTGTCAATTTTTGTGGCCTGGCCATGGGCGTGGGGGTCAAAAGATGGCCCATGGGGGGATCGAACCCACGACCTTCGCGTTATTAGCACGACGCTCTAACCAACTGAGCTAATGGGCCGTTGTGGCGGGTGCGAGACGCGCGAGAGGTGCGAGACGCGCTAGGCGCTAGGCGAGTCAGGCAGAGCGTCGTCTTGTCGGGGCCGTCTCGTACTTGGCATGCGAGACACGGAGGTGGCGGCACTTGTCGGCAAGCCCGGTTAGCTCAGTCGGTAGAGCATGGGACTTTTAATCCCAGGGTCGTGGGTTCAAGTCCCACATCGGGCGTCTTTGATTTTATTTCTTGCATTTCTTTCTTTCTTTGCTTGTTTGGCGATGAGCACAGCGACCGGCAAAGGCACTGCCGCTGCGAAACGGAGCAGCGCCGCCCGGCTAGCTCAGTCGGTAGAGCATGGGACTCTTAATCCCAGGGTCGTGGGTTCGAGCCCCACGTTGGGCGTCTCTCTGTTTTGCCGACTGCCGACTGTCCATCACCAATTCGGCGAAAGCCTCCGAGAGGTGGCGCCCACGCCCTTTTTCGCGGTCGGCCACCACCCGCGCCGCAGCCACACACCACTCCGGGCCAGGCGACCATGCCCGCGCGCCAAACAGGCATACTTACCTGGCGCAGGGGTCAACCGTGATCACGAAGGCGGTTCCCCCAGGGCGAGACGGCGTCATTGCACTCCGATGCCGTTGACCTCTGCGAGTATCTCAAATGTAGATACCTCGGGCGTGTAATTTTTGACAGTCGGGCTAGCGTTCGCGCTGGCCCGGTACAAATGCCACACCAACGACTCTATGTAAGACGGCCCACTCGCCGACAGGTCCCATTGCCCATCGACAGCCGACAGACCGGCGGACACGCAACGAAACGCAGCTCTTCCATTTGCGGCTCGCGCGGCTGCTCACGGCACCGCCCTCCTACACACGCCGCCGCCACACCCATCAACAGTCATCACTCGAGTGCCGTCCGCCGAGCCGAGCAGACGTCCCCCCACCACTCCGCGCCGCGCTCCGCCGCCAGCAATGGGCCCACCGCGCCCCGCGCTACCGCCGCCGAGCCGCGAGTGAAAAGTGCCTCCTTTCGGGCAGGTGCCTCCTTCGCATAGGAGCTAGCCGAAAGGCCTCCATTGGGCGTGTATACCCGCCTGGATTATGTGCCCCCTTCCTACGGACACCTAGTGCTACATCTACACGCCAACACCCACCATCGGGGGTGGATCACAGCAGTGAACTTCAGGCCCAGGCCAAACTAACAGTGATCAGTGAAAGTGAACCTAAACTCAGTGCCAGGGTCCCAGTGCCCTCCAACACCAGTGCAACACCAACATTCCCCCCGAAAGGAGGAGGAACAAACAGTGAAACCAGTGAACAATACATGCCTCCTTTTCCCGGAGGCCCTCACAGCGACACACCTGCACCACCGCCGCAGAGTCAGCAAAACCAGACCCAGGCCTCCTTCAGCCGGGGGGCCCCAACCCAGCACCCACCAGTGCCTCCTTCGGGGCAGCCGGTGCCTTCCCCCAGGCGAAACCTAACCCACAACAGCCGCCAACCGACAAACACAAACAACATGAGTAAGCAAAACACGCCTACGATGCTGCCACCTGCCCCAATTAACAGCGCGCCTGCTGAAGGCCACATTCAAGCAAGCATGACCCAGCCTTGGAATATGCTGCGACATGAAAATGTCGCAGCGATCCCATGCGGAAGCTGCAAAACACTTGACTTCATCAGATCAAACCACCCTGACTACCTCAAAATGATAACCCTGCACGGCAAGAACAAGTGCAAGGAAGCCTCCTTCACTAGAACCAAAGACGCAGCAATAAACTGGTACGCTATAGAAGACGCCAGAGCCCGCTTCGCCCTCTTCGCGGCACAGCAATTCATAGACCTCTTCCTTGCGAACGACAAAGTAACATGCAACAACTGCTCAATGACCTTCATATTCTCCACCGACAAGTTCACTGCCGGGCGCGAGTACCACTTAAGCAAGAAATGCCTTACAGAAAGTGGCCCCCTTCCTGTACGACTGTGGGGTAACGACCACTGCTGGGAAGCAGCAAAGAGCACCTGGACAGCATCCCAAGATACATTTACCTACTCATGCCACTACTGCGCCAAGACAATCTCCTGTCTTCCAGAATTTGCTAAAGGCCTCCTTTCTGAGCACCTTACGGGAATATGCAAATTCCCATGTGGCCTCCTTCTCAAAGCAGCAGGCTACAAACCAATAGTCTCCGACTGCCTCCCAGCTGACATACCGCAAGACCTCTCAAACTCCCTCACCTTCTTCCTGGCCCAAGTCCACCTCGAAGCTGACAAGACCACACCTGCAATCCCCCATGATATGCGCATTGCCGACTTTCTCCAGCAATCCATGAACATAAACAGCCGCTCCATGATGGACCGAGAGGCCCTAGACATCCAGTACAACACTCTTGCCACGTACGGAAGCAGGCACTATGCAAATGCTAATGAATGCAGAAGGAGGTACCCAGACGCTCGCAATGTGCAGACCGACGGCAGACTCACCGAGGTCAAGCGCCGGAGAGACACGAGCGGCTCTCCTGAATTGCTATCAACCTCAAAGAAGCCAAATACTGAAGCACAGACACCAAGCTACAACCCGGAAAACCCCTTCTTTGGGGTCCAAAGCGCCGTGGACAACCTGAAAGACCCAGATGAAAAGTTCTACACGCCAAGAAACAAAGACCAGTCAAACCCACTATACAACGACTACGAAGACATCAGCATCATAAACCAAGATGTCTTCCGAAAACCATCTAACCCAGTAAAACCAAGAGCGCTGCCGGCACCCAAACCCATCAACCTGCAGAACTCATTTGGCCCCCTAAAGGAGACCACATCAATCCTCAAAACCAAGCAAAAGGAGGCACCCCCTAAAGACCGAGAAGAACCGGAAGTTGAAACCATCCTACGAAAAAAACCGCCACCAATCTTCATCAGGGGAGAATGGCAAGAAACAACCTCCCGCTGGTGCGCATACGTCCGCAAGAAAATGGACAACCCCATTGCCGTCTCAGTGAAGCCATTCTCAGCCAAAGTGCAAGCTGCCACCCTGAATGACCATAACATACTTGTAAAGGAGCTCAACGCAGCCAACATCAAATACCACACATACGCGCCAAAGGAGATCAAGAGGTTTGTTGTCAAGGGAATCCCGATAAGCATCCCAGACGCTGCCATCTCCAACCTCATCGAAGAACAGACCGGCATCGCACCCTTCAAGGTCGTCCGGTTCCTATCCAGGCGCGAGGACACAAAAGGCCAGAAACTACTCATCTGCCAAGTGACCACCCCACCTGACATGAACCTCTCAATACTCCGAGAGAATTGCAGCACCCTTGCATTTGTCTCGGTCACATGGGAACGATTCAGAGGCTCGGGCTCCCCCCCTATCTGCGGAAGGTGCCAGGCCATAGGGCATGTAGAAAAAAACTGCAACAGAGACTACCGCTGCGGAATCTGCGCAGAAGATCACCCCATTGAACTCTGCATAGGAAAGAGGCAACGGTCGGAAGAAGTGGTTGTCAAATGCGCCAACTGCGACTCAACCAGCCACCAGGCAAACTACAAAGGTTGCCCAATGGTAAAAGAATACGTCGCCAGGCAAAACAAGCAACGCCAAGAAAGGAGAAAAGAAGAAAAACCCAGCAGACCAACTAACCGGCCCTCCCCCAGTAACGGAAGAAAACCGCGGCTGGGAAAACCCCAAAAACAACTACGACCAAGACTTCCCAGAATTAAGAAGAAACGCTCGCACCACACGCAGCCGCAGCCGCTCCCGACCAAACACCCCAAATCCTGAACAAACAACTCAACGAGAAAAGACTCCCCCCCCAAACAGGAGGAGCCGCAGCAAAAGCAGAAACGATGCCTCCTTCACAAGGCATGAAAACCCAAACCCAAGAGGCAGATCTAACTCAACACGAAGGGGGCACTCAACATCGCGTGCCTCTCTCAAAGACCAAATAAAGGAGCTCCTCTCTAGCCTAAAAGGAGGCTCGGGCACGAAGATGTCCGACCCCTCAGCATACCTCACCACCCTCACAGCACTAATCAAATCCCTCCAATCCGGAAACAGGGATGAGATTCTACAAGCAACAGAAGACCTACTCGACGCCGCTTTATAATGGATCAAAAGCTCAAGATCATCAGCATCAATGAGGCACCCACAAAACCAACACCTCAGTCTGATAACAGCATGCCTAGGAGCGATAAGGCACACCTGGCCGAATCCGTCCCAACCAGCTGAAATCACACAACTTCAAAACTGCGGACCACTGGAAGCACCCACACGACACAGCGACCCCCAGTGTCCATCAATACGAAGGAGGCCCGCAACCAGCAGAAGGAGGCAGAACTGCTCCTTCGGACACCCACCCAACCGAAGGAGGCCCCATACCCCCGCCCCAATCAAACCCAGCAAAATTAGACGGCACAACTCCAGACATCCACCCAGCAGAAGGAGGCAGCACAGCTTCTTCGCCCCAATCACACCCAGCAAAAGAAGGCAGCACAACCTCAGACATCCACCCAGCAGAAGGAGGCAGCACAACTTCAGACATCCACCCAGCAGAAGGAGGCAGCACAACTTCAGACACCCACCCAGCAGAAGGAGGCAGCACTGCTCCCTCGGACATCCACCCAACCGAAGGAGGCCACATACCTCCGCCCCAAACACACCCAGCAAAAGGAGGCAGCACAACTTCAGACATCCACCCAGCAGAAGGAGGCAGCACAGCTTCTTCGCCCCAATTACACCCAGAAAAAGAAGGCAGCACAACCACAGACATCCACCCAGCAGAAGGAAGCAGCACAGCTTCCTCGGACATCCACCCAACCGAAGGAGGCCCCATACCTCCGCTCCAACCACACCCAGCAGAAGGAGGCAGCACAACTGCAGACACCCATCCAGACAACTTCAGACATCCACCCAGCAGAAGGAGGCAGCACAGCTTTCCTGGACATCCACCCAACCAAAGGAGGCCCCCTACCTCCGCCCCAACCACACCCAGCAGAAGGAGGCAGCACAACTTCAGACACCCAGCAGAAAGGAGGCAGCACAACTTCAGACATCCGCCCAGCAGAAGGAGGCAGCACTGCTCCCTCGGACATCCACCCAACCGAAGGAGGCCACATGCCTCCGCCCCAACCACACCCAGCAAAAGGAGGCCGCACAACTTCAGACATCCACCCAGCAGAAGGTGGCCCCGCACCCACACGACGCAGCGACTCCTAGTGGCCACCATCAGGAAGCAAAATTATATGCAAGAACTGGCAAAGCGCCCATGTACAATGAACTTACAGTCAAACACATCCCTCATCCGAACACATACATCCCAGCTCACGCTAATCACAAATAAAAATATCATCTATCACCCCCGTCCCCAGGCCAAACCTATCACCAGAGGCCATACACCAAAACATCACACCCAACCAAGGAAGGAGGCCCGGCCTCCTTCTGCAGTAGCAAAGCAAAATCTACAGCAGTAGATAACTCCCCTTTCCCCCTAAACTAAACACAGACCCGTGTGGTAGCGAGTCCAACACCCCCTCCATGGCCTAACGGCACAATCATCCCGACTCACGTCAAACGCCATCAAAACCAAACAATGTAAGCATTATAGGCTAATCATGTCACGCAAGGAAAAACAGCTACAGTCAGACCATACCAGGTAATCTGTAATACATTACTAAGCTCAAATTGTAACCAGTGTAACATTGAATGAAATCAATAAACCAATTTAAAATGTCAATGTCATCCACAGCCAGTCTCGGAGTCATCTTCAGCACGTACAAATCTTTCGCCTTTTACTAAAGATTTCCGTGGAGGTGACTCACAACGAGTATCACTTGCAATTTTTCTTCTTCGCCCCGCTCCTTGCGGGTGGGGCGGCACAAACACACGCACACATTGCACCCATCCACGGTGTCGCGAGCCAACGCCGCAGCGTCTCGAGGCTGATGTTGCCCGGGCCGTCACAGAACGGGTAGCCCACAGACGAACGACAACTGGACTGGGTCGGCTCACGACACGCACAACTACAGGCTGAGTCACACGCTGTGCCGCAGCGTCCTCTTCCATCCAGTCCTCGGTTTTATGCTGGTTTATTGTACCAAATAGATAGATTGATCGCAGAGTTTTAGAAAATACAACAATTTGCAAGGAAATACTTGACAAATTACATAAGTGTTAAGTGTGGTTTTGAATAAATAAAGGTTAACAGCATGTAGTTGCAAAATAGCGGCATTACATAGAAGCAATATAAAATGGGGGACATTGCCGACCCATTAGTGATAAGAGCATTGAGTTTATACAAAAATTGATAAATAAAATTGATGGAGGGACTTTGCTGCTCCATGAGTATAAGAAGGAGGGACATAGCTACTCCTTATAAAAGCATTGCGGGGCAGCCGCGCGAGCTGGCGATACCCCGCGCATGTACGGTGCCGGCAGACCCGGGCCAGAGCCGAGCGGCACAGCCGCGCGCTAGCGGCGATACTCCATGCTACTGGTGTGTGTGCAGGGACGCGCCCCGACACAAGTGGAGTAAAAAATCGCGGTCCCTGCAACACAACAACCAGGCATTAGTAGGAGGAAAAAAACAGTTCGAAGCGTGGTGAAGAAAAGTGCATCAGAGAAGGGTTAAACAAACACACTCAACTTAGCGCTTCGATGAGGGCAGCGAGCAGGGCTTGAATTTTGAATTTCCCGCGAGGCTTGCTCCGTCTTGAAGGCTGGCCGGGCGATCTTGACGTGGCTGCGGGCTTGGGGCGTCCAGGACAGCTCCGAGATGATGCGGCGTGACCCTTGTTGCAAACAGCACACCAGCGAATATCAGTTTTACAGTCACTTACGGGGTGGTCGGCGCCACACTTACGACAGGCCGGAGGCGCTGTACAGGTGTTGGATGTGTGGCCCCACTGTTGGCAACGATAGCACTGCTTGGGCCGCGCGCGCGTCTTCTGCTTCACCGGTGGAGTGGAGGAGGGGGGGCGCCGCCCGCCCCTCCCGGCCGGCATGCCAGCAGCGGCGGGTGGAGGTGAGGAGGGGGGCCGCGTCTGAACGGCCTGGTCGAGTGACGTCACGGCAGCCGTCTGAGACGTCCCGTCGGAGAGAGGGGGGCGGGGAGGTGGGGAGGCCGTGGCGGCGCCGGCAGGTGACGTCACGGGCTTGGTTTGGGTGAACTTTGAAGCACGAACAAGAGGCAGGGGGGCACAGCGAGGGGCACGAAACTCCACAGGATGTTCAGGGGTACCAAAATGTCTCCGAACCCGAAAATACAAGCCCCAGACCCGAAGGCCCCGAGACAGCACAGAACCAAGTTCATCTACGTCACATTTTAGTTTCACAATAATATTTCTGTGACCACAACGCGGATGAAGCCCCCAAGCCATAAAATCTTGAAACTCTTCTGCCACGTCCTCCTCACACCAAGAGTCTATCCCCGCCCCCTCTAGTGCGGCCAGTTCGCACAAAACATCTTCAGCCGAAATAAAGTCTGGCACCATGTCAACAACTACGAACCGGTGGTCGGCCGAGGATTGTGACTTCCTAGCGTAGAACACCAAAAACTCACTTGGCTCCGGGATGTTAAATTTCTCACACAGTTCGTAGACGTCGCCGATGTCCGGGTGCTCCACGGAGTTGACCTCGAGGAGGTGCCCGGCGGGGTGCTTCATGTGGCGGCGGAACGGCGGAGGGGTGCTGCACATTGCGAGCACGGCCGCGGTGACGAAGGCTTCGTCGTTGGTTATAATGCAGTCCGCCACATCTTCCTGAAATTCTTGCGCGTAAAGCAGAGCAATCCCAGGGCGCTTCAGTGCCGCAAATTCACCCATGGCTGGATGGTAAACAGAGAGCACATGGGCGAAAAGTTAGGTTAACAGGCCGGCGGACAGGGCAGGGCCGGGCCGGGCGGGCCTGCGCGGCAGGCGGAGGCGGCGGAGCGCTGTGCAGGCCGGGAGCTCCCGGCACGTCCGCACACCTCGAGAGTCAGAGCTGAATTGGTCAGTATCCCCGCCTGTCACGCGGGAGACCGATTCTCGGCCCGATTCTTAGCGTACGAAAAGCTGTCTAGCACCGCGCAAAACTAGGGCCCGTCCGGGATTTGAACCCGGGACCTCTCGCACCCAAAGCGAGAATCATACCCCTAGACCAACGGGCCGAGATACGTGAGGACGATGGACGACCGCCCACACCGCCCGTCACTGACCCCCACGCCACATGGCGGTCAGAGTATACCATCAAAAGAGACTGCCTCCAGAGAGAATCGAACTCTCGACCCCCAGTTGTCCAGGCGACACCGCTACTAGACTGGTGCTCTAACCACTGAGCTATGGAGGCTGCCGGTCGGTATGCAACAGCCTCAGTTCCGACTGCGCAGCCACGCGACGCGCACGTTTAGTAGGAAAAAAAAAGAGGGCCCAGTCCCTACGAGATGTGCACAGTCCAGAGTGCTTACCGTTCCAACAAGGGGCCGGAGCCAGGGCGAATGACACTCGCCGCAGCGCAGGCGAAAGACAAAACAATCGACGAGGATGAGATTCGAACTCACGCGGGCAGAGCCCATTGGATTAGCAGTCCAACGCCTTAACCACTCGGCCACCTCGTCACACCCGTCCGACCCGTCTGTACCGCCGTGTGACGCAGCCAGCGCGACGGCTGCAATGGGTGCCAAAACATGGTGGAGGTGCGGGGTATCGATCCCCGTACCTCTCGCATGCTAAGCGAGCGCTCTACCATCTGAGCTACACCCCCCTCGTGGCAGCTGCGCCACACATTCGGCTCTGTGGCAGCACGGGCCCTCCCAGCAGCCTACACGACGGCACGTGCATCGGTCCCTCCCCTCGCATAACAAGCGGTCCTGTGGCGCAACGGATAACGCGTCTGACTACGGATCAGAAGATTCCAGGTTCGAATCCTGGCAGGATCGAGAATCGTTCATTTTGGGACGTCCGTCACCAACCACTGCCTGCTGCACCTGCTGCGGCGCCACGCTGCCGATCCTGACAGTAAGGGGGGGTATAGCTCAGTGGTAGAGCATTCGACTGCAGATCGAGAGGTCCCCGGTTCAAACCCGGGTGCCCCCTACTTTTGACGCCACGCTGCTAGGCCTGTAGCTTTCTGCGAATCCACAAGTCGTCGTTACCGTCCACCTACCAGCAGCATCGGTGGTTCAGTGGAAGAATGCTCGCCTGCCACGCGGGCGGCCCGGGTTCGATTCCCGGCCGATGCATGTTTTGTCACGTTTTTGGTGACTCCAATAACTCAAACGAGGACTAACAGTGTCCTTGATCACTCGCGTAGATAAGCCAAGCCTCCGTGGCGCAATGGTTAGCGCGTTCGGCTGTTAACCGAAAGGTTGGTGGTTCGACCCCACCCGGGGGCGCTAATCTACCTTTTTCGTACGCGCTTTCGATACGGCGACATGCCACATGCCTCAGGGTCCACCCGACACGAACGTCGGACCGTGTGGCCTAATGGACTAGTAAAAATCGGAGTTTTGGGGCTGAGCTCCGGCCCTACGGGCTATTCTTCACGACACAATAAGTTATTAGAAAACATCCAACTTTTCGTCTTCCGGTTCTAATTCGTTACAAAATATTTACAAAAATGTAAACGAGAATCTTGAAAGTTTCAACACAAAATCCGAAACAAAACCGGATAATAAAATCATTAGAGAGCTCCCAGCTTTTTAATTTCCGGTCCTGATCTCGGATTGTGTCCTAAAACTTTCAACATTTCTGTTTAAATTTTACAATCAGTGATATTCTAAAAATTCTTATTTTGGACCTCAGGTAAAGAGAACAGTTAACTGGAATAATAATAAAAAAACAACAGGGAATTGTGGCCTTGCCGGCGGAACGCGCTGTAATCGCACAATTTTAATTTAACATAATTAACTCATAACAAATTCTTTATTTCAAACGAAAACGAGTTGCAATTCAGTCACACCTCTGCTGTTAGCGTCCGGCTAAATTCTACTATATAGGCCTCCTTGTTTAAAGTTGACCAGGGAAACCAGCCTACGCACAATTAAGCAAACCAAACCTAACATAACTTTAGGTCGACCACAAGGTCCAAAATGATGGTTTTCAGATTGAGTTGGAAGTGGTTAAGTATCATTTGGGACCACCCCAAGGACCCATATGTCAAAGGAAATTTTTTTAAAAATTATGGTTTGGGAGTTATAGGAGGTCAAAGTTTGGTGTTCGACCAATCCGTCTCAATTTATGAATGATACCTAATATCCTATATGAAACACAATACCAACTCTAGTCATGGTGTTTTACATTCAGTTTTTTATACTGATTCAAATGATCCATGGTTGGATTGGATCGTGAAAAATTTTTCTTGGCTCTATTTAGTAAAATCCCGTTAAAATGTTGTATAATTTCACTGTTTCAACTCTAGCAGAAATACGTCATACGTACAAAAATTCCAAACCATGCTTTTTTTAAAAGCTAATGATGGGTCGAACATCCACACCAAGTGACATGTTGGCCCCGGAGAATTTAGTCCCTTCGCCTTAGACTTTAAGGTTTGGAACTACTATGAAAAGACCGTAAAGAGTGACAATTAACTTCACTTGGTCTATATCTTACTAAAATCAGTAAAGTGACACATCTCCTAAATATTTAACTATTTTTCAACACATTAGTCATAAAATGATATTATGAATGAAACTAAAAGCATTTTATTCAGACCTAAATTAACAGTGATGTCCCCAAACCTACCAAAGCAAGTGTCCAAGCAACATATCATAGCAATAAGAAAAGCTTCCCAAGAAAGGAGAGCTTGCTACTAACCTCCAGATTAAAACAACAGGTTGACAGATTTTCCTCTATCTTAATAGTCATCAGTCTTTATTCAATCCCTTCACATTTTAGCCGTTTTCCAAAAAGTAATAAGAGGTAATCACGGCTCGGGGACATGGAAAATTAACAATGTCAGAGAAATATGTACACGGGACAGAGACAATAATAAATGCATGTTTACAACAGCCTATAGCAGCAGAAAACAAAAGTCACAGCCCTCGCACCAATATGATGTAGCCCATAAGTGCGAGAGAGACAGGACGAGAAGAAAAACGCTAGCTTCATCGTATAGGTGCGAGGGCTGTGACTTTTGTTTTCTGCTGCTATAGGCTGTTGTAAACATGCATTTATCACGGATGCATTTATTATTGTCCCTGTCCCGTGTACATATTTCTCTGACATTGTTAATTTTCCATGTCCCCGAGCCGTGATTACCTCTTATTACTTTTTGGAAAACGGCTAAAATGTGAAGGGATCGAATAAAGACTGATGACTATTAAGATAGAGGAAAATCTGTCAACCTGTTGTTTTAATCTGGAGGTTAGTAGCAAGCTCTCCTTTCTTGGGAAGCTTTTCTTATTGCTATGATATATTGCTTGGACACTTGCTTTGGTAGGTTTGGGGACATCACTGTTAATTTAGGTCTGTATAAAATGCTTTTAATTTCATTCATAATATCATTTTATGACTAATGTGTTGAAAAATAGTTAAATATTTAGGAGATGTGTCACTTTACTGATTTTAGTAAGATATAGACCAAGTGAAGTTAATTGTCACTCTTTACGGTCTTTTCATAGTAGTTCCAAACCTTGAAGTCTAAGGCGAAGGGACTAAATTCTCCGGGGCCAACATGTCACTTGGTGTGGATGTTCGACCCATCATTAGCTTTTAAAAAAAGCATGGTTTGGAATTTTTGTACGTATGACGTATTTCTGCTAGAGTTGAAACAGTGAAATTATACAACATTTTAACGGGATTTTACTAAATAGAGCCAAGAAAAATTTTTCACGATCCAATCCAACCATGGATCATTTGAATCAGTATAAAAAACTGAATGTAAAACACCATGACTAGAGTTGGTATTGTGTTTCATATAGGATATTAGGTATCACTCATAACTTGAGACGGATTGGTCGAACACCAAACTTTGACCTCCTATAACTCCCAAACCATAATTTTTAAAAAAATTTCCTTTGACATATGGGTCCTTGGGGTGGTCCCAAATGATACTTAACCACTTCCAACTCAATCCGAAAACCATCATTTTGGACCTTGTGGTGATCTGACAGAGAATGACCCTTGAGCCCTGCTCAGCACCACTAAAAACCCACTGCTGGCATACACTCTTCTTCCCCTTATTATGCTTTCTCTTATTAAACAATGATTCATCAATCTCGACAGTCTTTTCAGGCCCACCTATGCGGCCTCATGTTGCCTGATCATAATTTTAACACACACCTCTCTGCAAAAACTAAACCAGTCCACAACAGTCTTCTTGGATATATCCACATCCCGCATGATGTGATCTTGGAAGAACTTATAAACCCACATATAAATAATTAGTATGATTTCACGCAGGGGCATTTTGGACTCAGCAAACCATGAACAGACGCCTACACTTCGCATACTTTGACACTTGTTGCAGCGCCAAACAAATCCATCCTGGGCCCGATTCTTTGCACCTAGCACCATGGGCCGCACATACTTCAGGAACAACCCAAATAACTAACCCCAAACAAGCCTCTAAAACAACAAGGAGGTCGATAGTAAAAGTCCACCCATGTCATTACATCCTACATCAATCACAACAGCATTTCCATTTGGTTGATCCAAAACAGAACGATGCTCTGCCTTAGCCACATTAGAAACTGATGGTTTTAAATTTAAACAATTACAAATATAGAATAAATACATAATCACCAATCCACCAATACAATCACGTACAATATTAATGTTTGGTTCGACAAACAGTTCGGGCACAGAACCAAGTTTCAATCTTATCTTCATTATGTTACCAGAATTAAAATGGTCTGAACAAAAAAGGTCATGGGACGCTATAGCCGCTTCATGAATATTAAGATTAATACATATCCATTCTATCCACTTCTTTCTCGTCCCCGGCTGTTTCGGTAACCTACACCAAATTATAAAACGTCACATAACAAATTTTCAATCCAGCGATTAAACTAACCAAAACAATTTACTCATTCATCAGTACACTTACGAGAATAAATGATTAACCTGTCCTTTTTCCTTCCGACACACAAAACACCGACGCGTCATATTTACTCAGATTCTTTTACAATTAATTCTTTTTTCTTTCTAATTCCAATTCCTAACCTACCAAATCAGTTCACAGCAGCCGGCATCCATTAGCGTTTGCCCGCGTACGTTAACTCAAATTACATACGTAACCAACATTACAACGACAAAACACGAGATCATGATTCGATCGAATAAGTTTAAATTGACTGCTTAAATTCAACACGACTTGTTTAATTTGTAAAGAATAATCAAAAATAATATAAATGAACTTCAAATACAGTCTAAATTCAATAAGTCAAAATTTAGTTTCATTTCGTTGAGGTTGGCGGCAGTGTAGTGTCAACTCCAGGAAAGCTTGCCATTCGGATCAGTACGGCACGCCAGTCAGTGTGGCTTCGCTAATTAGATTAAATTAGATTAAGTTTAAATTTAAATTAAATTAGATTGCTCAGCCAATAAGGCGTCGGACTTCGGATCCGAAGATTGCAGGTTCGAGTCCTGTCACGGTCGTCTTTTGCACGCCTCGCACGCCATGATTCGAATGTCGTGGATGTTGGAGCTGGATGATGATGATGGTGGTGGTGGCGGTGGTGATGATGACGGCGACCCTTCCCTCGCGACTTGACTCACGCTGACTCACATATGGTGCAACATTTGTTGCAATGCGACTCGGCTGGAGCACGGGACCTTGGAAAACTGACTCGCATTCAATGAACGGCCGTGTCTCCGTGCCATTGACACTCAATGGACACGGGAACGGCGAAGGGCGGAAGGGAAATGATGGGAGTCACATAAACGAAAAGAAAGTTGGCAGCGGTGGGATTCGAACCCACGCCTCAAGAATGAGACTGGTACCTGGAACCAGCGCCTTAGACCGCTCGGCCACGCTACCCCTGCTGGCATGCAACACGCAAAGTATCACAAGTCGCACTTTTGGCAGAAAACCACAGAGACGAAAGCCACATGGACAGCCACACAAACAGCCACGGAGACAGCTACCGCTACAATAGGTCTGAAAAACGTGTTGGACAACCTCCGCAGTGAAAGTCCATCTCTCCCCGCAGCACATTGGGGCGAATGCTCTCTCCCCATACGGCCGTCAGCTGCGGTGTCCGAGTGGTTAAGGAGTTGGACTTGAAATCCAATGGGTTCTACCCGCACAGGTTCGAACCCTGTCCGCAGCGTCTCTTTTGCAGCCACGTCTTTTTTTTTAAAAAAAAACTTTTTTCTCTCTCTCCCCTACTGTTGCCTGCAGAGTCAGTTCGCGAGTGGAGGCAGACAGACCTCGGTGTCATGATCATAAACGACACCAAAACAAAACTCGATGATTCCGCCCAGGATCGAACTGGGGACCTTCTGCGTGTAAAGCAGACGTGATGACCACTACACTACGGAACCACGACGGTCAGCTCATGCACCAGCCGTACACACGTTCCAGTTTCGCCGGGCCATCCGCACCAACCGTCTCCTGGTGCGGTAGAGGGCGTCCTCGAGTCCCCTTCCTGCCCGCGAGGCCGCGAAACACCCAGTTACCCCTGACGAGGGGACGCTTCGCCGCCACAGGCAAGACTGTACTTCACAGGATCATTTCTGTAGTGCGTCTTCACTTCTCTCTACTCTACAGTAGAGTCAATGAAACTGCGAGGATGAGTCGTAGTCCTCGCCCCTGAGCGTGAGACGGCCGGGCGTGTGGGCTTTCAGCCCACTTCCCTCCGGCACCGATGATCGTTCGCCTACCGCTCCCTGTCCGGGGACGTGGGTCAATGGGGCGCGGGCATTCTGAGCAGTTTCCTTCCCCACAACCGCATACTCTGATTGTCACCCGTTGTCACAACCTATTTACGTTCTTCATTCGACACTCTCAAAAGTTCTACTTTCAAGTCACATTCACAACGGGAACACTACAGAACATTGATGGACATCAACACAGACAGCAATACTTGTCCGTCCCTGTAGCGCAGTGGAAAGCGCGTCGGACTTCTAATCCGAAGGCCGCGGGTTCGATCCCCGCCAGGGATGCCACCTTTCTTTTGCATCCATCGCGCACCTCCTCCTCGTCCTCCTCCCTTACCCACCATCTCCGTTCTTGTTTTGTCTTCGCCAGCACGGTCACTCGAGTCAATTCGAGTAAAAGTAGGTCCCACCGAGACTTGAACTCGGATCGCTGGATTCAAAGTCCAGAGTGCTCACCATTACACCATGGGACCGTGTACATGGCGGGCCCGTCCGGGAGTTGAACCCGGGACCTCTCGCACCCGAAGCGAGAATCATACCCCTAGACCAACGGGCCACGATGATCGTCACGAAACCTCAAACTCAGTTGTTTATCATTTTTTTCGTGTCGACACGTCCAAATAAAACGTCAGCTGGAAGTGCGGGGTATCGATCCCCGTGCCTCTCACATGCGAAGCGAGCGCTCTACCATTTTTTTTTTTTTTAAACACATTTATTCAAATGGAAAACAGGTTTTAACAGACAACAATAATAATTTTTAACAATGAGAGAAAAAAAAATATATAAAAATAAAATAACAACAGTTAAAAAAAAAAGAAAAAAAAATTGAGGGTAAATTTGCTGTTTAGCGCACACACATTTTTTTTTTTTTTAATCATTTTTTTAAGTCAGTAACCTTTACTGCCGCTCGATCTTTTCTCCTTCTCTCTCACTCCCCGCCTCCGCTCTCCACCTTGCCTGTCGCTCTACTCAGCCTCCATCTCTCTCACTCCCCTTCTCTCCGCTTTCCTGCCGGTTTGTGGTTCCTCTCCACCTTCCCCCTCCCTCCCGCTCGCTCCGACTACTGTAGCAGTACAGTAGGCAGCACTCCGGCTGCGCGGGGGTCGGCCGTAAGCACCGATGGGGCTTTGCTCACGGCCTACACTGTTGCGCCCGCGCGCGGAGCGCGCCGCCAATCAGCACCGCCAGTGGCCCCCCTCCGGCCCGCAGACCCGGCGGCTTGACGGCGCCGCGCGGCGCGTGCCGTCCCTCTCCGCGGTGGGAAGAGCTTGGCCCGCGAGTCTTCCAGGGTACGGCGAGCACGCCGCGGGGTAAACTGTCGGCGACGCGCCGCGCCCTGGGGCCGCGGGGCTGCGGCCGCCGAGGGCGCGTCCGTGTTGATGGTAGGTCACTTCACTCTGTTATGTCCATTGATTTATGGCACGTCAAATAGTTTGATTATGTCCGCTACTTTTTTAGGGCACGTCAATAATATCTCGCTACGTTTTCTTTTCACGCGGCGCAGGACCCGCCCCACGTCGTGGCCGGGCGTGGTCAGCAGGGCCTCGACTACGGTGCCCAGGAGCCACGCCAGTGCCTCCCCCGCCCACTGCGAGGGAGTGTCGCAGTCGGGGTCGGTGAGGATGCTCGGGGTGACCGCGTCGCTGTCGGCGCCCGTCAGCCGCGCTGCCTGCCTCGCCGTCCACCTCCACAGCACCCTCGTCGTCGGTCTGCAGGCGGTCAGCTGGTGGAGGACCGAGTCGACCTCCCCGCAGGTGTTGCAGCGGGGGTCATCTGCCTGGTTGGTGCGGTGCAGTTTTGCCTTGCAGGGGACGATGTCGTGGACGGTGCGGTACCACGCCGCCCTGGTGTCGAGCGGCAGCAGCGTGGAGTGTACTCGCCGCCAAACCACGGCCCAGTTGGTGTCGGGCCGGGCGCGCTCCACGCGCGGCACGGCGGTGCTGGTCGCCGCCATGGAGTGGAGCAGCGACTTGGTCAGCTCCTTGCCGACCTTGTCCGTGGGCACCTGTACGGAAGCGCGAGTGTCTCGGGCGACCTTGAAGTACTGCACCGGGGCGGGCAGCACCTCGCCGTCGCTGTACAGGGCGTCAAGCACGTCCAGCCAGGCGCCGGATAGCGTGCGGACGCTCGCCCTCTGTGCCGTCAGCCAGCGTGACACGAACATGGCCTTCGCCCTCGTGGTTGGGTCGTGGAGCCCGAGGCCGCCTCGGCCAGGAGGCAGGCACAGCACATCGAAGGCGACACGGAGCGGCTCGCCGGCCCAGAGCATCGCCGACAGAGCCCTCTTGGCGTCCTTCAGGATGCCAGCGGGCAGCGGCAGGACCTGTGCTGTGTGCCACAAGACGGAGAGTGCATAAGTGTTACAGTACCGTACCCGCTGGCAGATGTTGAGTACTCGTAGCCTGGCGTCAACGAGCGTGGCCCGCAGCGCCCGCATCCGCGCCGGCCAGTTCGCTGCCATCATGCCCCTGACCGTCCTTGTGAAGGTGACGCCCAGGATCCGGACCTCGTCGACGTAGGGGTACGGGCACGGCGTTGTCCTGCTCCAGGAACCGAGCGGCAGGACCTTGGACTTGGCAGGGTTGACGCGCAGGCCGGACTCCACACCGTAGGCCTCCAGTACCGTGGAGAGCGTCTCGACCTCGTTGGCGTTGTCGAGAATCGCCGTCGCGTCGTCGACGTATGCTGAGGCCGCGAGGCGGAGCGGCGCGCCGCCCTCGATGACCCCAGGCAGCGTCAGGCCGACGAGCTTGATGTTGAGTGCCTTGATAAGAGGAGACATCACGATGTTAAATAAAATCATTGAGAGCGGACACCCTTGCCTCACCCCGCGGCCGAGCCGCACCGACTCCGTCAGCGACCCGTTCAGCTTGATCCTCGTTGCTGCTCCTTCGTACATGCTGGCGACCAGGTTGACGAGGTCCCCTGACACGCCGTACCGCCGGAGGACAGCCCACATGTAGTCATGCCGGACGTTATTGAAGGCGCCGGCGAAGTCCACCGACGCGATGCACGCTGCCGTGCGACTTCCGCGCTGCCGGTCCGCCAAGTCGACGGCCGCGACGACATCCCGCAGATCAGCGAGCGCTCCGTGCATGTTGCGTGCGCTGCCGGCTCCGCCCACCCGCCCCGCACCTGCATCGGATGCAGCAGCTTGTCCTGGAGCACGCTCAGCCGCCGCGTCACCACCCTGGAAAATATTTTCCCGTCAACATTCAGCAGAGTAATCGGTCGCAAATCACCTATTTTTCGCACTGGAGTGGCCTTTGGTATTAAAGTCATTATGCCTATCTTGTGACTGGGGGCGACGCGGCGTCTCTCCATCATGGTGTTGACGACGGCGAGGAGATCGTCACCCAGGACACTCCATGTGGTGACGTAGAATTCGGCTGTCAGTCCGTCCTCTCCGGGGCTCCTACCGCGAGGGGACAGCCGGAGGGCCTCGGCAAGCTCCTCCTTGGTGACCGGCTTCAGCAGGGCCTCATTGTCCTCGGCGGTGACAGAGGTGGTGACGACCTCGTCGAGGATGCTGTGATGCACCGGCTACCATTTGAGCTACACCCCCGAGCTGTCCAGCCATGGGGATCAGCTGGCCCGAGAATGTCGTCGCGTTCGGCCGCGGCGGGGCGCTGCAGTCTCCTTTCGAGCGCGAATGGGCCCCGTTCGGCAGCACTTGCCGCTGGATCAGGCGATGAGCCTCGGGTGTGTCTTGTGCCCGATTGCTGCAGAGTCCCCTTCTTGGACAGAGTCTGGAGAGACACGCAAATCACGGCGATCCCCGAGGTCTAGTCTCTCGTCCAACGGAGGGCTGCTACCCGCGGATGCACGCCGCACCGCTCGCTCCTCCTTATATACTGACGCTGCGTCGCCCTTCGCCGTACTCGCTTCGGCGGTACATATACTAAAATTGGAACGATACAGAGAAGATTAGCATGGCCCCTGCGCAAGGATGACACGCAAAATCGTGAAGCGTTCCACATTTTTTGACGAAACGTGAAATAAAAAAGAATGAAAAAATAAAAGGCATGCCCCAGGCGAGGCTCGAACTCGCAACCCCGGCATAGCTCGCAGACACTGCCCTATAAGTACCGTGCGCTAACCGATTGCGCCACTGGGGCTCGACACGTCGCGTGACGGCAACGGCCCGATCGGCTGATCGAGGATCGAGGAGACGAAAGGAAAACTGGAACGTCCATGGGGAAGAAAAATGACTGTCAGGAGTGGGGTTCGAACCCACGCCCTCAAACGAGGACCAGAACCCTCAGGGGATGCCTTAAGTCTGGCGCCTTCGACCACTCGGCCATCCTGACTGCTTGGATGAGGTGCAGCCGATTTGGCACTAGACGAGGCGGAAAGGACAGTTGTCATGGCCGGGTGGATACCTCGCGGCCGACAAAAGGTGGCAGCGGTGGGATTCGAACCCACGCCTCAAGAATGAGACTGGTGCCTTAAACCAGCGCCTTGGACCGCTCGGCCACGCTACCGCACCGTTGCAATGGTCGAACTGGGGACCTTCTGGGTGATGTGGTGTGATGCGATGCCCCAATGCGACATATGCACTGCATCAGCCGCCCTGCTGGCCAGCCGGGAGTGGTGGCACACTCCTGTAATCCGGCGACCCGGAGGCTGGTGGACGAGGATGGCTACTGTCTGGGAGCCACCGTTACGAGTGTGCCCATGGTGACAGGGCGTCCGCTCTGGGCTTGCCATCAACATGCGATCCTCGGAGGAGTCCGGGCGGTTGCAGGTTCGCTAAGGAGCGGCGTACCGGGCCAGGGAGGGAACTCAGCAGCCAAAAGTCGCCGTGGCAAGCGGTGGAGGGATCGCGCCCGGGAGTGGGCGCCTCGTACCGGCCCAGGCTGCGTAGCCAGACCGTCCCCCTTTCATTTTGATGTTGTTGTTTTTTTTTCTCCTTAATGCCCTATTTTTCCCCTTTCTCTTTTTATGTCTTTGTTTCGGTCGTTCTCTCTCTCTCTCTCTCTCTCTCTCTCTCTCTCTCTCTCTCTCTCTCTCTCTCTCTCTCTGCAATACGACCCACATCTTATAAGCGAGTCCCAAAAACTGGCCGCGATTCTGAAGACGGCGATTCGTCCCACCTGAATGATGCAAAACAGATAGCAGAGCAAGGTTTCGATCCTCGGACCTCTGGGTTATGGGCCCAGCACGCTTCCACTGCGCCACTCTGCTCACATGACTACGGTAATGCGGCTCGCGGCCCCACTGCAGTCAGTCGCCCTCCCTACCTGACAGCGCCAGCTCAAAAAGGTGCGACAGCCGGGAATCGAACCCGGATCAACTGCTTGGAAGGCAACTATGCTAACCACTACACCACTGTCGCGTGTTTCCGAGGCGTGTTGCTTCGACCCATGAAGGGCCTGGTGCCAAGGCCGCGACTTGGTTCGTTGCTGCAAGTGATGGCGTGGCTCACACCGGTTTGGAAGGCTGCGTCTTCACATTGCGACGCGCTCAAACACGCTCCACTAGTAGTACGAGGTAGCGACGTCTCCCGGCCGTCAGAGTGGACTGCGGGATCCGGCTCGACGTCCTCATGGCTCAGTGGTTAGAGCACCGGTCTCGTAAACCGGGGGTCGGGAGTTCGAATCTCCCTGAGGGCAGCGTCTCGTTTTGAGATTGTCGCTGCTGGCGCTCGACGGACAATGGGCCAGGTAGGTCACCGCGCGTCGACAACACAGCCCCTGTGGCCTAATGGATAAGGCATCGGTCTCCTAAACCGGGGATTGAGGGTTCGAGTCCCTCCAGGGGTAGGTGATGCTGAGCATCGTTTACAATTTTGTTTGTTTGTTTGTTTGTTTGTTTGTTTGTTTGTTTGTTTGTTTGTTTGTTTAAAATGTAAACGAGCACACTGTCCACAACGAGAACAGACAGTAAGAACAAAGAGGAAGAAAAATATTGTCAGAAGTGGGATTTGAACCCACGCCCTCAGACGAGGACCAGAACACTCGACCCGTGTTCGACCGGGCAAGGGAGGAGGGGTGCCCTTGAGTCTGGCGCCTTAGACCGCTCGGCCATCCTGACGATGTGGTGGGAGACGGCTCAGGGCCGGTGTGCGTGCACCCGCCAGGGGCCTGCTGTTACCCTACTCGTGGTGCACGGTGCGCGACGGCCACCCGCACCGTGGAGCGCTGTTATCCACCGTGCATCCGGTATGGTCTAGTGGCTAGGATACCTGGCTTTCACCCAGGTGGCCCGGGTTCGATTCCCGGTACCGGAAAGTGCCATCTTTTTACGTTTTCCCTGGGCCCGTGGCAAAAAGAAAAATAAGAGCGCGTCCTTCGAGCCGGATTTGAACCAGCGACCTATGGATACCTGTCATCGACGCTTCTACAGTCCACCGCTCTACCAACTGAGCTATCGAAGGTTGATGGTGGGGGCGGTCGTCGGCATCGGGAAGTGCCACCGAAGTGCCATATCTCTGTGAATGTATAGAGTCTGGCTGGCTGTTGGGCTGTTGGCTGTCGGCTGTCGTGGCGTGGGCGCGTTGGCGCGTGTCAATTTTTGTGGCCTGGCCATGGGCGTGGGGGTCAAAAGATGGCCCATGGGGGGATCGAACCCACGACCTTCGCGTTATTAGCACGACGCTCTAACCAACTGAGCTAATGGGCCGTTGTGGCGGGTGCGAGACGCGCGAGAGGTGCGAGACGCGCTAGGCGCTAGGCGAGTCAGGCAGAGCGTCGTCTTGTCGGGGCCGTCTCGTACTTGGCATGCGAGACACGGAGGTGGCGGCACTTGTCGGCAAGCCCGGTTAGCTCAGTCGGTAGAGCATGGGACTTTTAATCCCAGGGTCGTGGGTTCAAGTCCCACATCGGGCGTCTTTGATTTTATTTCTTGCATTTCTTTCTTTCTTTGCTTGTTTGGCGATAAGCACAGCGACCGGCAAAGGCACTGCCGCTGCGAAACGCAGCAGCGCCGCCCGGCTAGCTCAGTCGGTAGAGCATGGGACCAGGGTGCGTTAACTTAACAATAACTTTAACATAACGGAAATTGTGATGTTAACATTCACTTTGTTATTTATTTTTTGGTAGTTATTTTTAAAAACCTGAATGTTTAACGTTAATTATCTTAACGAAAAAAAATAACTTTAAATTTTTCGTTACTGATTATCGGTTATCTTGATTTAACGTTAATTCCCAGCCAGATTAATAACGGTTAATTCCCATAATAAGGGTTAAAATTAACTGTTATTTTTTTTAACGTTAAATGGCAGCACGCGCATATAACGTTAGTGGGGGGCTGTAATTTTTACGATAAAGTTAGTACATTACTTCATAACGGTAAAAAAGTTACATTTAAGTGGGAGCGACCATATTTGCAGCTTTTAAGCGAGCAGGCCTAGCCGGGGCAGGAACGCGGCTCGCTGAGGGCCACGTCTTTTGCGTTTGGCTCGGGCCGTGGGCCGCGGCTCTCGAGAGCCATTCGGGTGCCTGGAGGACGCGGCCGCACTGCCGCTGCACACACGCCGGCGGCCGGCGGCCCGAGGGGTAGACGACTAGCGTACTCCTGTGTACTACAGGCCTGAGCGTACTCCGGCTGAACTCCACGTACTCCAGGCATACTCCGGGGGTTTTACTCCGCGTACTCCGGCTGTACTCCGTGTACTCCACCGTGTACTCCGGGTACTCTGTCTGCACTTCCACCTAGCTGTACTTCGCGTACTCCTGTGTACACCGAAAATCCAAGGCGTCTACCCGTCGCGTAGGCCCTATGGAACCCGGCTTTTGTACTATTTTGTAAGTAGCTATGCTAATCTATGCACATACATATCTTCCGTAAAATTTTTTACATGAATATGCAAAAATCTTTCGCATCTACGTAAAACAAGTGACTTTTTGTGTAAAGTTCATAAGTCGGCAGTGTGTACACCCCGGCCCGGCCCCTAACCGACCCCACCCCCAAATGACTTTTGCCTGGGGCAAGGGCACTGCCAGAAATTTCCGAGGTAAATAGTACGGGTTTTCCCGTTAAGTTTTTACCAGGTCCGAACCATGTTCAGTGGGCACGGAACGATCGTATTACCTCTGTCCGTAAGGCATATATTTCAACTTTTTAGCAGATTATACCAAAGGTAGCATCTGCTTTTACTCTCGATCTCGTTCGTCTTCATGAGACAATGAGGTTAGGAGAAAATGGGGTTAGTATAGAGGAGAGGGCTGGGAGGGCGGGCCTCTCCGTAAAAGCGGGCCGCCGACTTAGATGTACCTACTACGGTACGTCAAAAACGTAACAGTTCTTACGTCAGTGACACGTCAGTGACACGTCAGTGACACGTCAGTGACACGTCAGTGACACGTCAGTGACACGTCAGTGACACGTCAGTGACACGTCAGTGACACGTCAGTGACACGTCAGTGACACGTCAGTGACACGTCAGTGACACGTCAGTGACACGTCAGTGACACGTCAGTGACACGTCAGTGACACGTCAGTGACACGTCAGTGACACGTCAGTGACACGTCAGTGACACGTCAGTGACACGTCAGTGACACGTCAGTGACACGTCAGTGACACGTCAGTGACACGTCAGTGACACGTCAGTGACACGTCAGTGACACGTCAGTGACACGTCAGTGACACGTCAGTGACACGTCAGTGACACGTCAGTGACACGTCAGTGACACGTCAGTGACACGTCAGTGACACGTCAGTGACACGTCAGTGACACGTCAGTGACACGTCAGTGACACGTCAGTGACACGTCAGTGACACGTCAGTGACACGTCAGTGACAGTTAATATATATCATCTGCTTTTACGTTATCGTTAGCGATGACGTTTTTTTCCAAGTTTCAAGAAAGTTTAACTGCGGTATTGCATACGGAAAACACCGTAGTTTTCATGCACGGTTGTCTCGTTATGAAAGAAAACGGTTTTTACCGTAGTATTTGTGGCATGGGGTACGGAATTTTTAACAGTGCGCTACGCTGAAACGTGGATTTGTGCGAAGTTGTACGTATCTTGGGCACAAGGGGTCGTCAACTCTGATATTCCTCCGTACACGAAAATGATATTACCCCGATATTACTTCAATATTACCGATATTACCTTCAGATTACATCAATATTACCCATATTTTTGCCAATGTTACATTAATATTACCCATATGACCTACAATATTACAATATTACCCTTATAATACTCTGATATTACTGATAATACCAATATTCCTCCGTACACGGCTAGAGGCAGTTGACGACCCCTCGCTTGGGCATGTTTTGAGATTTTGCGATGTTATGAGACCAACATTTCCGTTATTTCCGTACTCCGATGTATATCACTGTGAGAAAAAACTACAATTTAACTACGATTTTTTACAGTTATTTCGAAGTACAATAAAATATTGTACTAAAATTGTACCCAGTATTGGGTAAATTAGTGATATACGATAACGAAAACCGTAAACCGTTAATTCAAAACATTTGTTTAGTTGTATGAAGTACGTTTCTTCTCACAGTGATATACAGGGTGTCCCACAGACCCCGTTCTTTTTTTTACTATGCAGTCCCGCAACACACTGTGTCTCTCTCACTCGCACTCACAGCAGACAGATTGGCACCGGCGGTGTGTTGCGGGACTGCATAGTAATAAAAAAGAACGGGGCCTGTGGGACACTCTGTATAAAAGAACGTCTGTTCTATTTTGCGTTTAGGCTAGGTTAGGTTAGGTTAGGTTAGGTTAGGTTAGGTATTTCTCCCCTTTGCGAGTTCCCATCTCCTCTCGGGTATTTCTCCCCTTTGCGAGTTCCCATCTCCTCTCCTGGCGCCCTATCTGTCCCCCGGGCGCCCTTAGTATACGCTTCGTAAGGAAAAGTTACTCTGGAGCCTAAGTTTGAAGAGCTAGAAAGTTAGGTTTGGTTAGGTTAGGGTAGAACTCGCAAAAATACACCCTCTGGGCACAGGCGCGTCGCTGTGGGTCGTTCGGATAACTTTTTACGGCCGTTCAAAGTCGGAAAAATTTCGAACTTTCGGACGGCTGGGACTCGGCCCCTAATCGAGATATCGAAAAACCGAGAACGGGGTTGGATTCGTCTTCGAAAAAAAACCCAAATGTCGGGGTCGCTAACATACCGATTTTTGAGTTTTGGGGGGGTCGACCCCCTTTCAAAATTTAAATTTTCAAAATTTTGAAAAATTTCATGATTGCAAATGATACTAGACGACGAGTTAGGAAGATTTTGTTTTATGGTCCGAAGCCGTCAGACGACCGGAAGTGGGTCAAACCGGAAGCGGAAGTCAAATTTTCGAAATTTTCAGTTTTTCGGGAATAACTTCTAAACCGTTAGAGATAGAGCGAAATCCTCGAAATCCGAACCCACCTAGGGTGGGCGCTCTTTCGGCGAGAGGAACATTTTGATGGGTAAACTTGACCCTCTAGCTCGATTAGGACCGGAAATAGATACGTCCCGATCTTTATTTTTGAACGGGTGGTCCGATCTTCAATCCCGAAACGCAGAAATCTTCGTCTCTTCGAGATCTACATTTCCCAAAAAAGTTTTTGAAGATATCTCAATTCGTTCAAAAGTTATGGCCAAAAATGTTCAAAAATTAATTCCAAAAAATTTTTGAATTGCAATAACTCAATAAGTTGTCGTTGTACGTCAAAAAGTTATAAAACAAAATTTGTTTGTCTTAACGAGATCTACAACTTTTGTCGTATACATTTTTTCGTATCTCCAAATTTTTAAACTCGTTTCCTGAAAAAATTCCGAAATTGGAGTTAAAAATGTGTTCTGTGGTCAGCTTTCAGTCTGATCTGGTCTCTATTGAGAAGACGGAGTCGTGTGCTACAAGGGAGGATAGGTGAGGTATCTCCCTGACTCTACTCACAGGCGTGCAAGGCATAAGACGTAAGTCATAAGGCATGTAAGGCATAAGGATGTACACCTCGTCTTATGAAAGGCGCTTCCCTGTCAGAAAATGCTGCGTTCAAGTGTTACCTGTGTTAGGGTAAGGGCGGGAGGAATTTAAGGATGCCCCGGGCTAGGTTCGGCTGCTTTCAAGTGTTAGGCTAAAGTAAGGAGGAAATGAAGGATGCTCCGGGTTAGGTTCGACTGCGTTCAAGTGTTAGGCTACTAGCGGGAGGAATTGAAGGATGCCCCGGGCTAAGTTGGGCTGAGTTGAAGTGTTAGGCTAAAGAAAGAAGGAAATGAAGGATGTTCCGGGTTAGGTTCAGCTGCGTTCAATTGTAAGGCTAAGGGCAGGAGGAATTAAAGGATGCCCCGGGCTAGGATGCGCTGCGATCAAGTGTTAGGCTAAGGGTGGGTCAAATTGAAGGATTCCCCGTGTTAGGTTCGACTGCGTTCAAGTGTGAGGCTAAGGGTGGGAGGAATTGAAGGATGCCCCGGGGTAGGTTCGGGTGCGTTCAAGTGTTAGGCTAAGGGCGGGGGGAAGGTAAGGATGCCCCGAGATAGGTTCGGCTGAGTTCAAGTGTTAGGCTAAGGGTGGGAGGAATTGAAGGATGCCCCGGGTTAGGTTCGGCTGCGTTCAAGTGTTAGGCGAAGGGCGGGGGGAAGTTAAGGATGCCCCGAGATAGGTTCGGCTGAGTTCAAGTGTTAGGCTAAGGGTGGGTGAAATTGAAGGATGTTCCGGGTTAGGTTCGGCTGCGTTCAAGTGTTAGGCTATGGGCGGGAGGTATGTAAGGATGCCCCGAGTTAGGTTCGGCTGAGTTTAAGTGTTAGGCTAAGGGTGGGTGAAATTGAAGGATGTTCCGGGTTAGGTTCAGCTGCGTTCAATTGGTAGGCTAAGGGCGGGAGGAATTGAAGGATGCCCCGGGCTAGGATGCGCTGCGATCAAGTGCTAGGCTAAGGGTGGGTCAAATTGAAGGATGCCCCGGGTTAGGTTCGACTGCGTTCAAGTGTGAGGCTAAGGGTGGGAGGAATTGAAGGATGCCCCGGGGTAGGTTCGGCTGCGTTCAAGTGTTAGGCTATGGGCGGGAGGTATGTAAGGATGCCCCGAGTTAGGATCGGCTGAGTTCAAGTGTTAGGCTAAAGCCGGGAGGAATGAAAGGATTCCCCGTGTTAGGTTCAGCTTCGTACAAGTGTTAGGCTAAGGGCGGGAGGAATTGAAGGATGCCCCGGCTTAGGTGTGGCTGCGTTCAAGTGTTAGGCTAAGGGCGGGGGGAATTGAATGATGCCCCGGGGAAGGTTTGGCTGAGTTCAAGTGTTAGGCTAAAAGTGGGTGAAATTGAAGGATGTTCCAGGTTAGGTGCAGCTGCGTTCAATTGTAAGGCTAAGGGCTTGAGGAATTGAAAGATTCCACCGGCTAGGTTTTTCCGAAATCGAGTGTAAGGCGGAAGACAGCAGGTGTTGAAGGATGCCCCGGGTTAGTTTCGGGTGAGTTCGTGTGTAAGCGGGAGGTAGGAGTAGTTGAAGGATGTCCCGGGTAAGGTTGGGGTGTTTTTAAGTGTCAGGTTGAAGATACTGATAGATTGCGGATGGGTGACGAAAGCTTGCCCTGGGTTAGGTTTAGATTGGGCAATGTGATAAGCGAGATATGTCTGGAAGATTGTCTCATGTAAAGCTTGGCTTGTTTCACTTTGTTTGTGCGCGGATAGGCTGGTGGGTAGCCCCGGCTTAGGCGCAAGTGGTGTTGCAAGGCTGACCCAGGTTAGGTATGTTTGTTATAAGGCGATACGGGACTTGGAGCTGGTGGGTGTTTGCTGTTTAGGTCAGGCAGAAATCAAGTTTTTATTTTAGGGCAGAGATATTTTTGGAGTAAGCGGTGTCACTTATTCTGCTGAAATAAAAAGTCTCGCAAGTCTTCGTTTGTTTTTTTTTGTGTTCTAAGAGCGTGCTGAACTTGAAAGACCCTTTTATTCGGCAGCGCAGTGGAATAGAATATGCTTTATCGTTGTTGCTTACGATGGAACTGTGTACTGCATTAAGCCTAACAATTGTGTTTTTTTAAGGAGAAAAACCTTTACCGCGTGTTCGCACCACCTCTTTAAGTTTACGTCCGAGGCAGTGTTCCACGAGAGGTTACGCGTTTGTTCTTTGTCGCGCCCTCTATCATGCTTCTGCTAGGGTTCCTGGAAACACTGACTCAGTGGGTTACCAGTAGCTCTATGTTCGCAGAATTGGTGCAATGCATGACCGGGATTGGCACCCCCTTTGGGGTAGTCGGGGGCTCTCACCGCCGTAAAAAACTCCTTCTTTTTTCTTAATCGTTGGATTGAAATTTTATCAGCCGGTGTAAAGTTTGTTGGGGACCTGTGTGCAAAGAAAGAAGTTGTATTAGACTATTCGAAATATTATAAAACTGTTAATTTCTAAATAATCGTGATTTTACGAAATCATCTAACGTAATATTAAAAGTATTGGGTTATTAATTGCAAATCAGAAAGCAAGAAACAGACCACAAGGTTAAAATGTGCAAGGGGCACATGTTGAGCAATGTCACATAATTGGCCATCGGCCACCGTCCGGACAGTAGCCTCCGCCCGCTTCTCGCGAAGGGGGCAGGAGGCAATGGAGGTCGTCGGAGGTGGCCTGGTGACTCGGTCTAGTCCATCGTGCCATCCTTAAAGAATTAAGGAGGCAGAGGTTGACCGGTCACCATCCATGCGCAGGCTGCTATCTGTTGCCGATTCATTAGCGTACGAATGGGTTCCAAATAATAAAGATGGTCCTGAAAGAAAATGAGCTTCCTTAAGAAATTATGTTGGTATTTAAATGTGTCGATTGGCTAAGTATAACAATTGTTTACAATACCTTACAAAAAAAGGAATCTTGTGTTGGCTGTTTGCTGCAGTGCATTAATAAAAGAACACAGCACAAGTTTAAAATTGGCAGGGGCACGTCGTGTGCAATGCCACATAATTGGCCATCGGCCACCGTCCGGACAGTAGCCTCCGCCCGCTTCTCGCGAAGGGGGCAGGAGGCAATGGAGGTCGTCGGAGGTGGCCTGGTGACTCGGTCTAGTCCATCGTGCCATCCTTAAAGAATTAAGGAGGCAGAGGTTGACCGGTCACCATCCATGCGCAGGCTGCTATCTGTTGCCGATTCATTAGCGTACGAATAGGGTTCCAAATGATAATGATGGTCCTGAAAAAAAATGAGCTTCCTTAAGAAATTATGTTGGTATTTAAATGTGTCGATTGGCTAAGTATAACAATTGTTTACAATACCTTACAAAAAAAGGAATCTTGTGTTGGCTGTTTGCTGCAGTGCATTAATAAAAGAACACAGCACAAGTTTAAAATTGGCAGGGGCACGTCGTGTGCAATGCCACATAATTGGCCATCGGCCACCGTCCGGACAGTAGCCTCCGCCCGCTTCTCGCGAAGGGGGCAGGAGGCAATGGAGGTCGTCGGAGGTGGCCTGGTGACTCGGTCTAGTCCATCGTGCCATCCTTAAAGAATTAAGGAGGCAGAGGTTGACCGGTCACCATCCATGCGCAGGCTGCTATCTGTTGCCGATTCATTAGCGTACGAATGGGTTCCAAATAATAAAGATGGTCCTGAAAGAAAATGAGCTTCCTTAAGAAATTATGTTGGTATTTAAATGTGTCGATTGGCTAAGTATAACAATTGTTTACAATACCTTACAAAAAAAGGAATCTTGTGTTGGCTGTTTGCTGCAGTGCATTAATAAAAGAACACAGCACAAGTTTAAAATTGGCAGGGGCACGTCGTGTGCAATGCCACATAATTGGCCATCGGCCACCGTCCGGACAGTAGCCTCCGCCCGCTTCTCGCGAAGGGGGCAGGAGGCAATGGAGGTCGTCGGAGGTGGCCTGGTGACTCGGTCTAGTCCATCGTGCCATCCTTAAAGAATTAAGGAGGCAGAGGTTGACCGGTCACCATCCATGCGCAGGCTGCTATCTGTTGCCGATTCATTAGCGTACGAATGGGTTCCAAATAATAAAGATGGTCCTGAAAAGAAAATGAGCTTCCTTAAGAAATTATGTTGGTATTTAAATGTGTCGATTGGCTAAGTATAACAATTGTTTACAATACCTTACAAAAAAAGGAATCTTGTGTTGGCTGTTTGCTGCAGTGCATTAATAAAAGAACACAGCACAAGTTTAAAATTGGCAGGGGCACGTCGTGTGCAATGCCACATAATTGGCCATCGGCCACCGTCCGGACAGTAGCCTCCGCCCGCTTCTCGCGAAGGGGGCAGGAGGCAATGGAGGTCGTCGGAGGTGGCCTGGTGACTCGGTCTAGTCCATCGTGCCATCCTTAAAGAATTAAGGAGGCAGAGGTTGACCGGTCACCATCCATGCGCAGGCTGCTATCTGTTGCCGATTCATTAGCGTACGAATGGGTTCCAAATAATAAAGATGGTCCTGAAAGAAAATGAGCTTCCTTAAGAAATTATGTTGGTATTTAAATGTGTCGATTGGCTAAGTATAACAATTGTTTACAATACCTTACAAAAAAAGGAATCTTGTGTTGGCTGTTTGCTGCAGTGCATTAATAAAAGAACACAGCACAAGTTTAAAATTGGCAGGGGCACGTCGTGTGCAATGCCACATAATTGGCCATCGGCCACCGTCCGGACAGTAGCCTCCGCCCGCTTCTCGCGAAGGGGGCAGGAGGCAATGGAGGTCGTCGGAGGTGGCCTGGTGACTCGGTCTAGTCCATCGTGCCATCCTTAAAGAATTAAGGAGGCAGAGGTTGACCGGTCACCATCCATGCGCAGGCTGCTATCTGTTGCCGATTCATTAGCGTACGAATGGGTTCCAAATAATAAAGATGGTCCTGAAAGAAAATGAGCTTCCTTAAGAAATTATGTTGGTATTTAAATGTGTCGATTGGCTAAGTATAACAATTGTTTACAATACCTTACAAAAAAAGGAATCTTGTGTTGGCTGTTTGCTGCAGTGCATTAATAAAAGAACACAGCACAAGTTTAAAATTGGCAGGGGCACGTCGTGTGCAATGCCACATAATTGGCCATCGGCCACCGTCCGGACAGTAGCCTCCGCCCGCTTCTCGCGAAGGGGGCAGGAGGCAATGGAGGTCGTCGGAGGTGGCCTGGTGACTCGGTCTAGTCCATCGTGCCATCCTTAAAGAATTAAGGAGGCAGAGGTTGACCGGTCACCATCCATGCGCAGGCTGCTATCTGTTGCCGATTCATTAGCGTACGAATGGGTTCCAAATAATAAAGATGGTCCTGAAAGAAAATGAGCTTCCTTAAGAAATTATGTTGGTATTTAAATGTGTCGATTGGCTAAGTATAACAATTGTTTACAATACCTTACAAAAAAAGGAATCTTGTGTTGGCTGTTTGCTGCAGTGCATTAATAAAAGAACACAGCACAAGTTTAAAATTGGCAGGGGCACGTCGTGTGCAATGCCACATAATTGGCCATCGGCCACCGTCCGGACAGTAGCCTCCGCCCGCTTCTCGCGAAGGGGGCAGGAGGCAATGGAGGTCGTCGGAGGTGGCCTGGTGACTCGGTCTAGTCCATCGTGCCATCCTTAAAGAATTAAGGAGGCAGAGGTTGACCGGTCACCATCCATGCGCAGGCTGCTATCTGTTGCCGATTCATTAGCGTACGAATGGGTTCCAAATAATAAAGATGGTCCTGAAAGAAAATGAGCTTCCTTAAGAAATTATGTTGGTATTTAAATGTGTCGATTGGCTAAGTATAACAATTGTTTACAATACCTTACAAAAAAAGGAATCTTGTGTTGGCTGTTTGCTGCAGTGCATTAATAAAAGAACACAGCACAAGTTTAAAATTGGCAGGGGCACGTCGTGTGCAATGCCACATAATTGGCCATCGGCCACCGTCCGGACAGTAGCCTCCGCCCGCTTCTCGCGAAGGGGGCAGGAGGCAATGGAGGTCGTCGGAGGTGGCCTGGTGACTCGGTCTAGTCCATCGTGCCATCCTTAAAGAATTAAGGAGGCAGAGGTTGACCGGTCACCATCCATGCGCAGGCTGCTATCTGTTGCCGATTCATTAGCGTACGAATGGGTTCCAAATAATAAAGATGGTCCTGAAAGAAAATGAGCTTCCTTAAGAAATTATGTTGGTATTTAAATGTGTCGATTGGCTAAGTATAACAATTGTTTACAATACCTTACAAAAAAAGGAATCTTGTGTTGGCTGTTTGCTGCAGTGCATTAATAAAAGAACACAGCACAAGTTTAAAATTGGCAGGGGCACGTCGTGTGCAATGCCACATAATTGGCCATCGGCCACCGTCCGGACAGTAGCCTCCGCCCGCTTCTCGCGAAGGGGGCAGGAGGCAATGGAGGTCGTCGGAGGTGGCCTGGTGACTCGGTCTAGTCCATCGTGCCATCCTTAAAGAATTAAGGAGGCAGAGGTTGACCGGTCACCATCCATGCGCAGGCTGCTATCTGTTGCCGATTCATTAGCGTACGAATGGGTTCCAAATAATAAAGATGGTCCTGAAAGAAAATGAGCTTCCTTAAGAAATTATGTTGGTATTTAAATGTGTCGATTGGCTAAGTATAACAATTGTTTACAATACCTTACAAAAAAAGGAATCTTGTGTTGGCTGTTTGCTGCAGTGCATTAATAAAAGAACACAGCACAAGTTTAAAATTGGCAGGGGCACGTCGTGTGCAATGCCACATAATTGGCCATCGGCCACCGTCCGGACAGTAGCCTCCGCCCGCTTCTCGCGAAGGGGGCAGGAGGCAATGGAGGTCGTCGGAGGTGGCCTGGTGACTCGGTCTAGTCCATCGTGCCATCCTTAAAGAATTAAGGAGGCAGAGGTTGACCGGTCACCATCCATGCGCAGGCTGCTATCTGTTGCCGATTCATTAGCGTACGAATGGGTTCCAAATAATAAAGATGGTCCTGAAAGAAAATGAGCTTCCTTAAGAAATTATGTTGGTATTTAAATGTGTCGATTGGCTAAGTATAACAATTGTTTACAATACCTTACAAAAAAAGGAATCTTGTGTTGGCTGTTTGCTGCAGTGCATTAATAAAAGAACACAGCACAAGTTTAAAATTGGCAGGGGCACGTCGTGTGCAATGCCACATAATTGGCCATCGGCCACCGTCCGGACAGTAGCCTCCGCCCGCTTCTCGCGAAGGGGGCAGGAGGCAATGGAGGTCGTCGGAGGTGGCCTGGTGACTCGGTCTAGTCCATCGTGCCATCCTTAAAGAATTAAGGAGGCAGAGGTTGACCGGTCACCATCCATGCGCAGGCTGCTATCTGTTGCCGATTCATTAGCGTACGAATAGGGTTCCAAATGATAATGATGGTCCTGAAAGAAAATGAGCTTCCTTAAGAAATTATGTTGGTATTTAAATGTGTCGATTGGCTAAGTATAACAATTGTTTACAATACCTTACAAAAAAAGGAATCTTGTGTTGGCTGTTTGCTGCAGTGCATTAATAAAAGAACACAGCACAAGTTTAAAATTGGCAGGGGCACGTCGTGTGCAATGCCACATAATTGGCCATCGGCCACCGTCCGGACAGTAGCCTCCGCCCGCTTCTCGCGAAGGGGGCAGGAGGCAATGGAGGTCGTCGGAGGTGGCCTGGTGACTCGGTCTAGTCCATCGTGCCATCCTTAAAGAATTAAGGAGGCAGAGGTTGACCGGTCACCATCCATGCGCAGGCTGCTATCTGTTGCCGATTCATTAGCGTACGAATGGGTTCCAAATAATAAAGATGGTCCTGAAAGAAAATGAGCTTCCTTAAGAAATTATGTTGGTATTTAAATGTGTCGATTGGCTAAGTATAACAATTGTTTACAATACCTTACAAAAAAAGGAATCTTGTGTTGGCTGTTTGCTGCAGTGCATTAATAAAAGAACACAGCACAAGTTTAAAATTGGCAGGGGCACGTCGTGTGCAATGCCACATAATTGGCCATCGGCCACCGTCCGGACAGTAGCCTCCGCCCGCTTCTCGCGAAGGGGGCAGGAGGCAATGGAGGTCGTCGGAGGTGGCCTGGTGACTCGGTCTAGTCCATCGTGCCATCCTTAAAGAATTAAGGAGGCAGAGGTTGACCGGTCACCATCCATGCGCAGGCTGCTATCTGTTGCCGATTCATTAGCGTACGAATGGGTTCCAAATAATAAAGATGGTCCTGAAAGAAAATGAGCTTCCTTAAGAAATTATGTTGGTATTTAAATGTGTCGATTGGCTAAGTATAACAATTGTTTACAATACCTTACAAAAAAAGGAATCTTGTGTTGGCTGTTTGCTGCAGTGCATTAATAAAAGAACACAGCACAAGTTTAAAATTGGCAGGGGCACGTCGTGTGCAATGCCACATAATTGGCCATCGGCCACCGTCCGGACAGTAGCCTCCGCCCGCTTCTCGCGAAGGGGGCAGGAGGCAATGGAGGTCGTCGGAGGTGGCCTGGTGACTCGGTCTAGTCCATCGTGCCATCCTTAAAGAATTAAGGAGGCAGAGGTTGACCGGTCACCATCCATGCGCAGGCTGCTATCTGTTGCCGATTCATTAGCGTACGAATGGGTTCCAAATAATAAAGATGGTCCTGAAAGAAAATGAGCTTCCTTAAGAAATTATGTTGGTATTTAAATGTGTCGATTGGCTAAGTATAACAATTGTTTACAATACCTTACAAAAAAAGGAATCTTGTGTTGGCTGTTTGCTGCAGTGCATTAATAAAAGAACACAGCACAAGTTTAAAATTGGCAGGGGCACGTCGTGTGCAATGCCACATAATTGGCCATCGGCCACCGTCCGGACAGTAGCCTCCGCCCGCTTCTCGCGAAGGGGGCAGGAGGCAAGGGAGGTCGTCGGAGGTGGCCTGGTGACTCGGTCTAGTCCATCGTGCCATCCTTAAAGAATTAAGGAGGCAGAGGTTGACCGGTCACCATCCATGCGCAGGCTGCTATCTGTTGCCGATTCATTAGCGTACGAATAGGTTCCAAATGATAATGATGGTCCTGAAAAAAAATGAGCTTCCTTAAGAAATTATGTTGGTATTTAAATGTGTCGATTGGCTAAGTATAACAATTGTTTACAATACCTTACAAAAAAAGGAATCTTGTGTTGGCTGTTTGCTGCAGTGCATTTATAAAAGAACTCAGCACAAGTTTAAAATTGGCAGGGGCACGTCGTGTGCAATGCCACATAATTGGCCATCGGCCACCGTCCGGACAGTAGCCTCCGCCCGCTTCTCGCGAAGGGGGCAGGAGGCAATGGTGGTCGTCGGAGGTGGCATGGTGACTCGGTCTTATCCATCGTGTCATCCTTAAAGAATCAAGGAGGCAGAGGTTGACCGGTCACCGTCCATGCGCATGCTGTTATCCGTGGTCGATTCATAAGCGTATGAAACAGTTTCACATGATAAGATTGTTCCTGGAAAAAAATGAGTTTCCTTAAGAAATTTTGTCAGTATTTAAATGTGTCGACTGGGTAAGTATAGCAATTGTTTAAAATACCTCACTAATAAGGAATCTTCTTATCCAATGTCACTTGTGTTTGCTGTTTCCTGCAGTCTACTAGCTAAGACATGTTACTGGCGTTGTTGTTCCAAGGAAAAGGGTTTGGTTGTGTAGAAATCGCTGATCGCCACGTTAATTTTGGCAGCCGAAGAATAAGTCGGTTGGATTGTGTGCTCTATATGAGATGATGGTTTTATTTAAAGGCTTGTTGTAAGTAATCGTTAACTATAGTACAAGTCAGAAAGCATTTTCTCTTTCCTTGTTTTGATTCAGGATACATAGAACTGAATCATATTTCGATTGTAGATGTATTGGCATTCATGCCACGATAAATGGGTCGGGTTTCTGTCCACGCCGTTTCATTTTAGTGCTCGTATTGGATTGAGCTTCTCGTTGGAATCATTTTGGTTTTCACAATCATTTGTTGCATGGAACGTTGTTAAGCTTACAGTTTTTTTTATTTTTTATCGGGTTGTAGTCCTTCTGTTCTTCGTTCAATTTTTTTGTGTTTTTCTATTTTTATGCTTTGTTGTAGAAGACAGTGTTCTATCCATTTAAGTTGGTGCATTTTCATTTTAAGTATCCCTTGGTTTATAAATAAAGAGCGTCTATTACATCTTGATTAATGATATTTACTGTTATGTACTCCTTTTGGACTTTTGTGATTCTTCTCTGTAAGGGACCATAAAAAGCATTGCTTGGTATGTACCAGTATAAGGATTCAGCACTTTTAGCTCTACTTGCTCCTACATACAGCATGCCATGAGTGAATACTGGGCGGAGTAGATGCAATCCGACGCGTGTAAAAGTCTGGCCTTGCGCTCGATGAATTGTGAGGCAGAATGCAGGCATTAAAGGAAATTGAATTCGGACCAATACTTTTGGATCACACACTTTGGGGTCCGCTAGTCTTATACGAGGTAGGTGTAATGTTTTTTCTTTCATTTTGCCTGTTAGTATGAAGACTGATATTATGTGTGTTCCAATGTACACGACTTTGCATTTCGTTCCATTGACGAGGCCTAATACAAGACTTAAGTTGGTTGGCAATATTACAATTGAACCAATTTTTATTTTCAAGGCGTGTGGTGGTAGTTGACTGGAGTAAGTAGACTGTGCCATTGTGTGTGGCATTTGTAAGTCATCATTTTCGTTATCTTCGTCATCTGGGTTCTCCTGCGTACTTTCAAATCTTGAAAAGCCGTACATTGTTCTTAGTTGTCCCTGAAGGCGGTTTAAAACTAATTCATTAATTTTTTTGCACATTTTGTTCGTTGGTGCAAGGATTCCTACGTCAGGCCTCTCATATTCTTCTTGGAACACTTTGTCAATAAGCTCTGATTCTGTATTTGGAAAGTTCATGTCGACAAAACCAGTATCTACCGAGCCTATAGATTTTGGAATTGTAATAGTATCATCAGCGGCATTATAAGTACCATTACCAAGATTGAGAACCCACGATGAAAAAATTGGATCTTGCTGTGCTCTGCAATTGACGAACAGATCAAGGCGCTTAAAGTTGTGCCACTCTGGATGTGAAAACACACAGTTTGGTATTACTTCTCCCTCAAGGGTGTCTGTTATAATGGGGAGTGTTTGTCGAAAATCGCCACTGACCACTACAGTTTTTCCACCGAATGATTCATTATGTCTGTCCATGAGGTCCCTTAAGAGCTGGTCAATAGCGTTAAAATGGTGTAATTTCATCATGGAGACCTCGTCGATTATTATAAGTTCGGCTTCTCTGAGGAGTTGTGCCTGTGGGCTCTGTCTTTTCATCCAACTGCGGTAAAGTGATACGTCACGCGGTTTTTCAACTTTTAACTGAAAAGTTGTATGACACGTAAGTGCGTTAATTATTTGTTGACTTGCTATTCCACTGAAAGCACTTGCTGAAACCTTTATTCCCATCAATGAACATTCAACGATCAGTGTGTTATACAGATGTGTTTTGCCAGTTCCCCCACAGCCTGATAAGAAGAATAGCCGGTGTTGGTTGTTGGGTGTACACTGAATTGACCTCATTATTTCATCGTAGGCATTTCTTTGCTCTTCATTCAGCGAATGTGCTCTTGGTGTCTGGGGTATTGTAGCTTGTGGTAGTTGGTAATTGCCTACATTTACTGGTTGAGGCAGTGCACAGTTTCGTATGTTACTGGCTTCAATGATGTACCAAATTTCTTTAAGGGCTAGATTTTCAGCTTGATCTCTATTGCCATTTGCAGTTTGCATCAGGTCTTCTGTGAATATATCTTTGTGTTGGTTCCATAGGTCTTCTGGGTCAAGGTTGTCTGGGTCATCATCATTTTGAGGCTTTTTAGCGTAGTTGTTAAATATTATCATAATAGCAAATGTCAGCCGTCGTTCCTTGCTTGTTCCAAGTCGGGATAACTCTGTGAGCGTGCGATTGGCATTTCTTGGTAAACTCATCAGACCACGCTCTATGCAGGCTTCTGTGAATGTTGGAAGCTCTATTCCATTTACTGTCATTAAATCATCAAATCCAGTCGGTCCAGGTACGTTTGCCAGCAGTAAATATAGGGCGTAGCGTTCGGTTGTGGAGGCTGTGGGATTAACTTGTTGCAGTAATCCCAGCCGTTTTGATCTTGCTGTTCGTCGCCATGTACCTGCTGTCCAAGTGAAGTCTTTTGGCACGTCCTGATACATGAGAGTATTTTGAAGTTCAGGGTTTGAGCGAGTAAGTTCAAAAAATGCTAAAAGCTTGCTTGTTGGTGGGTTATTGAGTGCGTCTTCGAGTGCTTCTCTTGATTGTCCTCTAATTATGCATCTATCTTCGTTAGGAAGGTGAACGTCGAGATACATTACTGAATGTGAAAAGTAGAAACTCTTCAAAAATTCATTCTGACCCATTATTTTGCGCACGGCTTCAGGGGCACAAAGTGAGCGGTATTTCCTGCGGTACGCAATCTCATCCCAGTCAAGCTTTTGAGAGTTTTTACCAGCTTCTTTTACAAAGGTTGTCATAGTTGGCAAACGCTTTTTATGAGACATTTGTGTAAATAAATAACCGAACAAATAATGGAATATGTTGTTGCTAAAGTTTCTTTGTAAGTTGTGCTTTCCAAAAACTAGAAGCAGTTTCCTGTTATGTAACACGACGTCAGAATTCGTTACTGTAATTAAGTTCCTTGTGTTTCGTAAGTTAAAACTTGGCCCATCTCGCCGTCGTACAAAACATGTGTTCTCTCCTATGATAGTTTCATTTCGGAGCTGCTGTGGAAAGCCCGCTTCGCATCTTCCGTCTGGTTTTGGGTGCTGCCGGCAAGTGCGGGTTGGATCATTCATGCATGGTCGGTGGATTTGGTGCCGTAAAACATGCTTGCGAAGCTCGATGTCTTCTGGAATCTCTGCCGTGACAACAGTGTTCACGGCTTGTGCTGTATGTAGTTCGTCTTCTTCTTTGACATAGATGAGAAGGTGGATGTGTGGATGGCCTATCTGCTGGTTTTCAACAACCCCCGCATAACCAGTAACTCTGCCTAAAACTTGATATCTCAATATGTAATTAAAGAATTGGTCAATCCGCATCTGCATACTTCTCGACAGGAGATCGGGTCTGAAAAATCGGTATTCTGAGCGTTGGCCAATTCTTGATAGCTCGTTCATAATTTCTTCGTTTTGATCATCAAGTGTCATTGTAAAGAAGAAGGCTGGATCTCCAAGCTCTCTTGAAATGGCCGTTGCTATGTTAAAACAGTGTCGCATGTGCCGTCTGCTGCCCTGCACTCTTTTTGGTAAAAGTATTATTCTTCCAACTTCTTTTTGTTCTTCTTCGGCTATATTCTGCAGGGCGCGTTGAACGTCACCTCTAGTATCAGCAAATATTCTGGGCTGGTTAAATTGAAAGAAATTTAATAATTCTTCTTCAAGACGTATTGCTGCTTGAATGATATATTCCTGAAACAGCCTTCGTCCCCATATCAATGGATTAAAACTGTCTCTGATCATTAATCGGTATGTATATAGTTTTGAAAATCTTGTAAATTTGTCTGGAAATGGCTCAAATACATCATCCGTTTCTGTATTTAGGACTGCCTGTGCTCGTTCCTGTTGTGGCGTGTGGAAATAAGGATCCTCTCCGTGTAAGTGGAAGAGAGGGTACACGAGCACATCGACGAGTGCTCTGTCTTTCCTCATTGGCCTTAAAATCTGATTTTGTTCAAATTCTTCTGACATTTTAAACACGTAATCATACGTTATGGCAGGTGAAATATTCTGAAAGAGTGCCACAACCGCTGATCCACTTGGTACCATTAATGCTGTTCCATCTTCTCTTATAAACTTGACGAAATCAGTTCGATCCATTCCTTTATATACGTTAGATGGGCGGGGATTGTATACAACACATACATCTTTCGGTTTCTTATTGTTCCTTATGGCTGCTTGCTGCTGGTGTTCATAGATCTCTCGGGCAGTTTTTAAGATGCTGTAATAGCCATTGTGTTGCCTTATATAGTTTTCTAGTAATGTTAGTGTGTCAGTGCGAAGAGCGTTCATATAGTCAGCAAAGTATTTTCTTTTCTCTACTGCTTCTGTTATATCCGTGAAGTATATTGCAGCAGTGCTTCTTCGTAAATTAGGTCCTGAACGATTGCAGTAGTTGTTTTGAAACATTAATTGTCCATTGAAATACACAGTGCCTGCTAGGGGCCCTTTGACTTCTCTTTTCACTGTGGGATGTAGGAGAGCAAAAACTGCATTGTAATGTCTGATATAGCGTTGGAAGTTTCTAGCTTGTACTGAGCCACCTTTGTACAGATCCAAAATAGGTTTTTCAGGTTCCCGGAAGTGTGCATGTGAATCCATGGTCGTGTGAAGTACGCCATTCTTCCCACAACACAAAGACCGAGTGTCTGCAGCTCCGCCGTATTGTGTGGTTTGATTCATCTCTGCACTCCAAAATCTGGCTCCACAGTATTTGCATTTATTATCTGGGCTTCCGAAGCGTAGTGGTTTGGCTGTTGCTGGATTTTCACCGCGACATGTTGCAGCCCACATAAAAGTATTAGCTCTGCTGGCGTTGTAGAGTTTGTAACTAGCTCTCTTTAATATAATGTCTGTAAGAGAAAAAGAGGTGATGCATCAGATCTGTGATAAAATAAATTCAGTGATGATCTCACACAGAGCGGACTGGTGTTTACAACGAAATGAAATGGTAAATGAAAGAAAGTTTTTTTTGTGTGTGTGACTTTTTCATCATATTGAAGACTTTCGCTAAATTGTTAATATTTTATCCGTTTGTTGGAGGTAGCCTTAAAGTGGCTAATGCTAACAATTTTTTTATATTTGTATTGGTAATGCTCTTTGAAGTAGAAAAATGTTAAATGTTTATTATTCTTGTAAAACGCGGGCACAGCGTTTATCTCTTTAAGTCGGGTCTGTATTTATTTTTTTTTATCAATGCCTCACTGTTATATCATCACTGAACTTAAGTATTAAAATTGAACACTGGTAATATTTAGCGTAAATAATATTAAAGTGGTAACCTACGTTCTGGCTGTCGCGTGTTTCCTATTCGTACGGGTAGGTCAGCTCCTCCATCTGGTTTATATGGAAACTGAACTAGTTGGTTTGGATCTTCAAAATCTGAAAATTTAAAAAATGTACATTGTATGCTAGCGTTATCTCATTGTTGGTATTTTAATTAAGGAATTATTTTACCATCCAAGTTGTCCTCATTTAGTGATGATTCATTATCCGAAATTATTTCCATGTCAATGTCTGGTATTACCGTGCTGTCTTCGTCGTTTTTATCTTTATTGGTTGGCCTCAAATCCTTTGCTTTAACTGGTGTACGGGGCAAAACTCCAAGCTGTAACAAGTAATTTTTTTTATTTGACGTCGTTTTCAAATTACTGTTGTAGTGTTACACAATGTCCAAATCTGCGTTTCACTTACTGGTAGAATCGCTCCGCCTCTGAGTAGCCAGTGATATATTGCTTGAGTAAAAGTGTATCTTATATCTCTGATCAGTATCTAAACAAAAGAAATGGTTTTATTCATTGTTTTCATTAATATATATAAAAGGTGTAATCAGGAATTTACCGAAGGGCAGCGAATTGGTATGTATGATCGATTGTCTGGTAATTTGTACAGTTTGATTTTATCACCACTCAGCAACGTATAATATGGTGATAATGTATAATAATGTGGTGTCCATGATATAACGCAGGTCTTGAAGAAACACTTTAGGCTGTAATAAAAAAAAATGATATGTATGAATTACCGTCAAAATCTTATTGATTTTAGATTTAACTTCAGAAGACGGACCTCAGGGGAAGTAACTGTTTTTATGACTGAGAAGTTTGGCATGTCTTTCTTGTCGTGCAACTTGATAATCGGTAAATAATTGGATGCCATAATACATATATCGACGTGTCGAACTGCATCGTTGCAACGAAACACGCTTCTTCTTTCACTTGTGACCTGTAAGCAAAAAACACATTAGTGGAAATATTTGATGTGGTGGGAAATAATATATCACGATCTTACATTTAGAATATGAACTGTAGTTCTAAAGGCATTTGAAGTCGCGGCGTATACAATCTCGTTAACTTTTTTACTGTTTTTCATAATGTTTGAGCAAAATGTTTCGTTTATGATTTCAGTCCTATGAGGCATTCCATACTCATGAGCGTTTACACAAAGGTGTGCAGCAATAATGCGTCTGACCTGAAAGAAATCAGTTACATGAAAAATCATTTACACTTGTTAGTATGCGTATTCGATCACTTGTTCGAAAAATAGAGAAAGTTGGTATTACCCATTCTGCTTTTTTAACACTTGTATCGTGAATAAAGACTATGAATGATGTGTCATCAGAAAACGTGTGATGAAAAATCCTTTCTAATTTAAACTTCGTCGTTTGCCATTTATTTCTAACCAGAATCGATACATTGGAGGCAGCTTCGCGATATAATGTTTCTTCATCTCCAATTGCAATTGAAAAAGCCTCATAAAAAGTTGACTGCTGTGGCACGTCTTTTAGAACCGTGCCACAGAAACGGCCAGAATTAACTGTTAGGGTTTTCTGTTGAATATAAAAAGAATAATATGATTTTGCCATATTCACGATTTGGTAAGGTATAATCATGTTATTAACTCACAGCTTGTTGGTCTTTTTCGGTAGGAGTGTATCGGGTCTTTGTACACTGGTCTTCCGTACGAAGAACGACTGCAAGGCATACAACGTTGGTTTATTTCGCTGGAAAAACATTGTCTTATAAAGATAGTACAGTGTTTCTTACCTCCACATTTACCAAGCGGTAAACCTGCAGTGTCCTGCAACTGAATGATTGGTTCGTAGTGGCCTCCCGTGCCGTCCTTTCCTTCACCGCTGAATTTTAATGCGACCCACATGTGATTATCACGTGAAACCAATATGTTAGTTTCAGTAGCAGTATTGGCATTGACCTAAAAGCAGGTAGAATATTTATCAAGTTTAATAGTCTGTTATGTGATTTCTGTGAAATTCTGAATCCATTAGTGCTACTTGATATACGCACATTGACAATGCGAACTCGTCTTTTAAAGAGGAGCGCGAAATTTACTATTTCTAGCTGACCTCCAAACGTGTTTTCCTTGTTCATATACTGGTAATATTTTGTTGGGTCCGTGATACAGGCGTCCCCATCGAAATCTCTCATCATAAACTCTGGCAATACTGCACCAAAGTAGCAGCTGTCCCACCTTAATATCCCTTGCAGAACAACCATCAGTCGGATCTGTTGAAGAAAGTATAGTATTATTAAATCATTAAGCTTGCCAAGATTTTGTAAATAGAATGCAATAGTTGACTTCTTACCCTTTTATGGAGTGGTGTGGGCTTGTTGTACCAATTTTTGAAGTTCAGCCATGACATAAATTTACGTCCATTAGGTTTTCTTGGGATGTCCTTCAACATCCAATTCTCGGAGGAGGACAATGAAATAACCTTTGATGGCCAATTCACTCGAAGCTCTTTCAGTAACTCATGTTGTGTCTTTTCAATTTCTGTTTGCGATACTAGCGCTGCAAAGGCATGAAACATGCAGTTTCCATCTGCTGGTACTTCTAAGAACTTGGAGTTGTGGAATCGACTTCCTGGTTGTTCGATGGTGCGTAGCTGCAAAATTAGAACAAGTAAGGAAATGTTTGACTAAATATACAATGAGCGTTTATGAAGTGTATTACATTGGGATTCTGAAATGAGACGTATACTTCTTCGTTGGAATCTTTTCGGCACAATCCATCTTCATCTTCGATTCCGTCAGAAAAAACTTCAGAAACAGTTGACTGGTGTGGTTCGCCTTTTACGACCGTGCCATTAAAACGGCCAGAATCGACTGTCGGCGTTCTCTGTTAAATATAAAAAGAATAATATGATTGTGCCATATTCACGATTTGGTAAAGTATAATCATGTTATTAACTCACAGCTTGATGGTCCTTTTCGGTAGGAGTGAATCGGGTCCTTGTACACTGGTCTTCCGTACGAAGAACGACTGCAAAGCATACAACGTTGGTTTATTTCGTTGGCAAAACATTGTCTTATAAAGATGGTACAGTGTTTCTTACCTCCACATTTACCAAGCGGTAAGCCTGCAGTGTCCTGCAACTGAACGATCGGTTCGTAGTGGCCTCCACTCCCGTCCTGCCCCTCACCGCTGAATTTTAGTGCGATCCATAGCTGATTTGCATGTTCACCAATGTCGTATGTTTGCGTAGCAGTATTGGCATTGACCTAAAAGCAGGTAGAATATTTATCAAGTTTAATAGTCTGTTATGTGATTCCTGTGAAATGCTGGATCCGGTAGTGTTATTGATATACGCACATGGGCAATAAAAACTCGTCTTTTAAAGAGGAGCGCGAAATTTACTATTTCCAGCTGAGCTCCAAACGTGCTTTCCTTGTTCATGTACTGGTAATATTTTGCTGGGTCCGTGAAGTAGGCGTCCCCACCGAAATCTCTTATCATAAAGTCAGGCAATACTGCACCAAAGTAGCAGCTCTCCCACCTGATAATCCCTTGCAGAACAACCATAAGCCGGATCTGTTGAAGGAAGTAGAAAATTGTTAAATTATCAAGCTTTCCGAGTTTTCGTGAATAGAATGGATTCGTCATTTCTTTACCGTTTTATGGAGCGGTCTAGGCGTGGTATACCACTTTTCAAAGTCCATCCAAGATGAAAATTTTTCTCCATTTTCTTTTCGTGGTATGTCCTTGAACATCCAACGCTCGGAGGTGGACACTGCAATTTCCTTTTTTTCCCAAAAATCTTTAAGATGTTGCAGAAACTCTTCTTGTGCTCGCTGAATCTCGTCTGGCGAAATTAGCGCTTCAAAAGAATGAAACATGCAGTTTCCGTCTGCTGGTACCAGTAAGAATTTTGTGGTGTGGAAGCGACTTCCTGGTTTATCGATGGTTCGTAACTGCAAATATCAGATTATGTTAGGCAATGTTCAATGAAAATAAAATCAACGTTTCAAAAGAGTATTACATCAGGATTTTGCAATGACACGTATACTTCTCCGTATGCAAAGATTCTCGCAGACATCGCACTCAATGTAATAGCAATCAACCTGTTAGAAGAAAAAAGATGCTTTAAGTTAACAGTATATCGATACCTGATGGTGTAAAGATATCGATATGTTGGGCCGCGTTAACTCGCAAATACTCGCGTCAACTCGCCAATATTCGCGCCAACTCGCCAATACTCGCCGCAACTCGCGAACACTCGCGACAACTCGCTAGATACTCGCGACAACTAGCTAAATACTCGGCACAAATCGCAAAATTTTCGTTAAATAATCGGCACAGCCAGCTAAATTTTCATTAAGTACTCGTTCGCCTACTCGCCAATACTCGCCCCAACTCGCCGAAACTCGCGCCAACTCGCAGATACTCGGGCCATCTCGCCAATACTCGCGCCAACTCGCCAATACTCGCGCATACTCGCCCCTACTCGCAGATACTCGCGCAAACTCGCCAATACTCGCGCGAACTCGCTAATACTCGCCACAACTCGCCAATACTCGCGCCAACTCGTCGATACTCCCCACAACTCACCCCAACTATCGTCTACTCGCAGATTTGACAACTCGTTGCACACCAACTTTTGGAGTGGGTGAGCCCTCGTACTCGTCAATTATTGGAACCAACTCGCTAGTACTCGGGCCAACTCGTCAATACTCGCGCCAACTCGCCAATACTCGCACCAACTCGCCAATACTCGCGCTAACTCGCCAATACTCGCGCCTACTCGCCAATACTCGTCTCCAGTCGCTAACTCACCAACTCGTTGTACACCAGTTTTAAAAGTGGGGGACCCCTCGGACGACTCCATGCCGCAGCAACGAAAAATTCCCAATGCATTTCGGAATTTTAGTGTGGCATTGTCATGGTAGGAAATAATTGTAAAAAGTTTCTCAGAAATAAGCCTTGCAAAAAGTTCAAGTTCATAAGTACTCGAAACCAAAAGTAAAAGGATTTGAACCGGAGTATCCTCCTGCCACAGTTCAGCACGCTACCGACTACACCAGTGAGAGCGGTTGACGAGGCCACGGAAGAGGACCCTTTACTTTACGCAACAGTTCTGCCGTATTTGTCATTGCATTCTATATTAACATGGACATCATAGCACATGTTGTGAAATGACGACAAAAAAGCAAGCACAAAGTCCGGCCATTGAGAAAAGGCAAAAAATCGGATAGATCAACGGGAGTCGAACTCCGCTCCTCACCACTAACAGTCGAGCACGCTGCTGACTACGCCGAGGTGAGCAGTTGTCGTGGACCAGAGAGTGATTGGACGACTCTCTGCCACAGCATAGATATATTTTCAATGCATTTGGGAATTGTACTGCAGCATGGGCTTGATAGGAACTGATTGTAAAACGTTTCGAAGTAATCTGGCTTGGAAAAAAGTTGCAGTTATCTCCAATTTTTCGGGAATTGAACCGGGATCGCTAACCAAAGAACTAATGTACTTTCCCCTTCCCTGAACAAACTGTCTTTGCAGTGGACAAGGCCGAAGAGAAATTCCCAGCGGCGAAAATTGTCATTTGTACGCGGAACTGCGTACTTGCACTCGGCGGGCTAGTAAGGGAGACAAAATCTTAAAATTTTGTCAGTAAAAGAAACCGGATCCAAAAAAAATGAAATTTTTTGAAAGGTGATCTGGATTTGAACCCGGGTACTCGCCTGCCACAGTTCAGAACGCTTCCGATTACACTAGTGAGGACGGTTATGAGGAATGGAGAAAAATTAATAGGGTCAACGGGACTCGAACCTCCCTCCCCATCCCCAACAGTTGATCGCGCTACTGACTACGCCAGGGTGAGCACGGGTTGTGGAACAGAAAGAGCGCTTCCGAGTTCCTGCCACGCAACACTGCCACATTTGTCACTTCATTTCATATTAACAAGGACAAGGCACATGGGGTAAAATGCCGACCAAAAGGCATGCACATAATCGGTCATCGCTGAAAAGAGGAAAATGAATGACGTCAACGGGACTCGAACTCCGCTCCTCACCATCGGCAGTTGAGCACGCTACTGTCCACGCCAGGGAGGGAAGGTGGCGGGGAACAGAGAAGGAGAGGACGACTCCATGCCGCAGCAACGAAAAATTCCCAATGCATTTCGGAATTTTAGTGTGGTATGGCCATGGTAGGAAATAATTGTAAAAAGTTTGTCAGAAATAAGCCTTGCAAAAAGTTCAAGTTCATAAGTACTCGAAACCAAAAGTAAAAGGATTTGAACCGAGGTATCCTCCTGCCACAGTTCAGCACGCTACCGACTACACCAGTGAGAGCGGTTGACGAGGCCACGGAAGAGGACCCTTTACTTTACGCAACAGTTCTGCCGTATTTGTCATTGCATTTTATATTAACATGGACATCATAGCACATGTTGTGAAGTGACGACAAAAAAGCAAGCACAAAGTCCGGCCATTGAGAAAAGGCAAAAAATCGGATAGATCAACGGGAGTCGAACTCCGCTCCTCACCACTAACAGTCGAGCACGCTGCTGACTACGCCGAGGTGAGCAGTTGTCGTGGACCAGAGAGTGATTGGACGACTCTCTGCCACAGCATAGATATATTTTCAATGCATTTGGGAATTGTACTGCAGCATGGGCTTGATAGGAACTGATTGTAAAACGTTTCGAAGTAATCTGGCTTGGAAAAAAGTTGCAGTTATCTCCAATTTTTCGGGAATTGAACCGGGATCGCTAACCAAAGAACTAATGTACTTTCCCCTTCCCTGAACAAACTGTCTTTGCAGTGGACAAGGCCGAAGAGAAATTCCCAGCGGCGAAAATTGTCATTTGTACGCGGAACTGCGTACTTGCACTCGGCGGGCTAGTAAGGGAGACAGAATCTTAAAATTTTGTCAGTAAAAGAAACCGGATCCAAAAAAAAATGAAATTTTTTGAAAGGTGATCTAGATTTGAACCCGGGTGCTCGCCTGCCACAGTTCAGCACGCTACCGACTACACTAGTGAGGACGGTTATGAGGAATGGAGAAAAATTAATGGGGTCAACGGGACTCGAACCTAACTCCCCATCCCCAACAGTCGATCACGCTACTGACTACGCCAGGGTAAGCACGGGTTGTGGAACAGAAAGAGTGCTTCCGAGTCCCTGCCACGCAACACTGCCACATTTGTCTCTTCATTTCATATTAACAAGGACAAGGCACATGGGGTGAAATGCCGACCAAAAGGCATGCACATAATCGGTCATCGCTGAAAAGAGGAAAATGAATGACGTCAACGGGACTCGAACTCCGCTCCTCACCATCGGCAATTGAGCACGCTACTGTCCACGCCAGGGAGGGAAGGTGGCGGGGAACAGAGAAGGAGAGGACGACTCCATGCCGCAGCAACGAAAAATTCCCAATGCATTTCGGAATTTTAGTGTGGCATGGCCATGGTAGGAAATAATTGTAAAAAGTTTGTCAGAAATAAGCCTTGCAAAAAGTTCAAGTTGATAAGTACTCGAAACAAAAGTAAAAGGATTTGAACAGTTCAGCACGCTACCGACTACACCAGTGAGAGCGGTTGACGAGGCCACGGAAGAGGACCCTTTACTTTACGCAACAGTTCTGCCGTATTTGTCATTGCATTTTATATTAACATGGACATCATAGCACATGTCGTGAAATGACGACAAAAAAAGCAAGCGCAAAGTCCGGCCATTGAGAAAAGGCAAAAAATCGGATAGATCAACGGGAGTCGAACTCCGCTCCTCACCACTAACAGTCGAACACGCTGCCGACTACGCCGAGGTGAGCAGTTGTTGTGGACCAGAGAGTGAGCGGACGACTCTCTGCCACAGCATAGATATATTTTCAATGCAATTGGGAATTTTACTGCAGCATGGGCTTGATAGGAACTGATTGTAAAACGTTTCGAAGTAATCTGGCTTGGAAAAAAGTTGCAATTATCTCTAATATTTCGGGAATTGAACCGGGATCGCTAACCAAAGCACTTATGTACTTTCCCCCTCTCTGAACAAACTGTCTTTGCAGTAGACAAGGCCGAAGAGAAATTCCCAGCGGCAAAAATTGTCATCTGTACGCGGAACTGCGTACTTGCACTCGAGCTCAATTGCAAGGCCAATTTTAAACTTGTGCTGAGTTCTTTTATTAATGCACTGCAGCAAACAGCCAACACAAGATTCCTTTTTTTGTAAGGTATTGTAAACAATTGTTATACTTAGCCAATCGACACATTTAAATACCAACATAATTTCTTAAGGAAGCTCATTTTTTTTCAGGACCATCTTTATTATTTGGAACCCATTCGTACGCTAATGAATCGGCAACAGATAGCAGCCTGCGCATGGATGGTGACCGGTCAACCTCTGCCTCCTTAATTCTTTAAGGATGGCACGATGGACTAGACCGAGTCACCAGGCCACCTCCGACGACCTCCATTGCCTCCTGCCCCCTTCGCGAGAAGCGCGCGGAGGCTACTGTCCGGACGGTGGCCGATGGCCAATTATATGGCATTGCACACGACGTGCCCCTGCCAATTTTAAACTTGTGCTGTGTTCTTTTATTAATGCACTGCAGCAAACAGCCAACACAAGATTCCTTTTTTTGTAAGGTATTGTAAACAATTGTTATACTTAGCCAATCGACACATTTAAATACCAACATAATTTCTTAAGGAAGCTCATTTTTTTTCAGGACCATCTTTATTATTTGGAACCCATTCGTACGCTAATGAATCGGCAACAGATAGCAGCCTGCGCATGGATGGTGACCGGTCAACCTCTGCCTCCTTAATTCTTTAAGGATGGCACGATGGACTAGACCGAGTCACCAGGCCACCTCCGACGACCTCCATTGCCTCCTGCCCCCTTCGCGAGAAGCGGGCGGAGGCTACTGTCCGGACGGTGGCCGATGGCCAATTATGTGGCATTGCACACGACGTGCCCCTGCCAATTTTAAACTTGTGCTGTGTTCTTTTATTAATGCACTGCAACAAACAGCCAACACAAGATTCCTTTTTTTGTAAGGTATTGCAAACAATTGTTATACTTAGCCAATCGACACATTTAAATACCAACATAATTTCTTAAGGAAGCTCATTTTCTTTCAGGACCATCTTTATTATTTGGAACCCATTCGTACGCTAATGAATCGGCAACAGATAGCAGCCTGCGCATGGATGGTGACCGGTCAACCTCTGCCTCCTTAATACTTTAAGGATGGCACGATGGACTAGACCGAGTCACCAGGCCACCTCCGACGACCTCCATTGCCTCCTGCCCCCTTCGCGAGAAGCGGGCGGAGGCTACTGTCCGGACGGTGGCCGATGGCCAATTATGTGGCATTGCACACGACGTGCCCCTGCCAATTTTAAACTTGTGCTGAGTTCTTTTATTAATGCACTGCAGCAAACAGCCAACACAAGATTCCTTTTTTTGTAAGGTATTGTAAACAATTGTTATACTTAGCCAATCGACACATTTAAATACCAACATAATTTCTTAAGGAAGCTCATTTTTTTTCAGGACCATCATTATCATTTGGAACCTATTCGTACGCTAATGAATCGGCAACAGATAGCAGCCTGCGCATGGATGGTGACCGGTCAACCTCTGCCTCCTTAATTCTTTAAGGATGGCACGATGGACTAGACCGAGTCACCAGGCCACCTCCGACGACCTCCATTGCCTCCTGCCCCCTTCGCGAGAAGCGGGCGGAGGCTACTGTCCGGACGGTGGCCGATGGCCAATTATATGGCATTGCACACGACGTGCCCCTGCCAATTTTAAACTTGTGCTGTGTTCTTTTATTAATGCACTGCAGCAAACAGCCAACACAAGATTCCTTTTTTTGTAAGGTATTGTAAACAATTGTTATACTTAGCCAATCGACACATTTAAATACCAACATAATTTCTTAAGGAAGCTCATTTTTTTTCAGGACCATCTTTATTATTTGGAACCCATTCGTACGCTAATAAATCGGCAACAGATAGCAGCCTGCGCATGGATGGTGACCGGTCAACCTCTGCCTCCTTAATTCTTTAAGGATGGCACGATGGACTAGACCGAGTCACCAGGCCACCTCCGACGACCTCCCTTGCCTCCTGCCCCCTTCGCGAGAAGCTGGCGGAGGCTACTGTCCGGATGGTGGCCGATGGCCAATTATGTGACATTGCTCAACATGTGCCCCTTGCACATTTTAACCTTGTGGTCTGTTTCTTGCTTTCTGATTTGCAATTAATAACCCAATACTTTTAATATTACGTTAGATGATTTCGTAAAATCACGATTATTTAGAAATTAACAGTTTTATAATATTTCGAATAGTCTAATACAACTTCTTTCTTTGCACACAGGTCCCCAACAAACTTTACACCGGCTGATAAAATTTCAATCAAACGATTAAGAAAAAAGAAGGAGTTTTTTACGGCGGTGAGAGCCCCCGACTACCCCAAAGGGGGTGCCAATCCCGGTCATGCATTGCACCAATTCTGCGAACATAGAGCTACTGGTAACCCACTGAGTCAGTGTTTCCAGGAACCCTAGCAGAAGCATGATAGAGGGCGCGACAAAGAACAAACGCGTAACCTCTCGTGGAACACTGCCTCGGACGTAAACTTAAAGAGGTGGTGCGAACACGCGGTAAAGGTTTTTCTCCTTAAAAAAAACACACAATTGTTAGGCTTAATGCAGTACACAGTTCCATCGTAAGCAACAACGATAAAGCATATTCTATTCCACTGCGCTGCCGAATAAAAGGGTCTTTCAAGTTCAGCACGCTCTTAGAACACAAAAAAAAACAAACGAAGACTTGCGAGACTTTTTATTTCAGCAGAATAAGTGACACCGCTTACTCCAAAAATATCTCTGCCCTAAAATAAAAACTTGATTTCTGCCTGACCTAAACAGCAAACACCCACCAGCTCCAAGTCCCGTATCGCCTTATAACAAACATACCTAACCTGGGTCAGCCTTGCAACACCACTTGCGCCTAGGCCGGGGCTACCCACCAGCCTATCCGCGCACAAACAAACTGAAACAAGCCAAGCTTTACATGAGACAATCTTCCAGACATATCTCGCTTATCACATTGCCCAATCTAAACCTAACCCAGGGCAAGCTTTCGTCACCCATCCGCAATCTATCAGTATCTTCAACCTGACACTTAAAAACACCCAAACCTTACCCGGGACATCCTTCAACTACTCCTACCTCCCGCTTACACACGAACTCAGCCGAAACTAACCCGGGGCATCCTTCAACAACTGCTGTCTTCCGCCTTACACTCGATTTCGGAAAAACCTAGCCGGTGGAATCTTTCAATTCCTCAAGCCCTTAGCCTTACAATTGAACGCAGCTGCACCTAACCTGGAACATCCTTCAATTTCACCCACTTTTAGCCTAACACTTGAACTCAGCCAAACCTTCCCCGGGGCATCATTCAATTCCCCCCGCCCTTAGCCTAACACTTGAACGCAGCCACACCTAAGCCGGGGCATCCTTCAATTCCTCCCGCCCTTAGCCTAACACTTGTACGAAGCTGAACCTAACACGGGGAATCCTTTCATTCCTCCCGGCTTTAGCCTAACACTTGAACTCAGCCGATCCTAACTCGGGGCATCCTTACATACCTCCCGCCCATAGCCTAACACTTGAACGCAGCCGAACCTACCCCGGGGCATCCTTCAATTCCTCCCACCCTTAGCCTCACACTTGAACGCAGTCGAACCTAACCCGGGGCATCCTTCAATTTGACCCACCCTTAGCCTAGCACTTGATCGCAGCGCATCCTAGCCCAGGGCATCCTTCAATTCCTCCCGCCCTTAGCCTACCAATTGAACGCAGCTGAACCTAACCCGGAACATCCTTCAATTTCACCCACCCTTAGCCTAACACTTAAACTCAGCCGAACCTAACTCGGGGCATCCTTACATACCTCCCGCCCATAGCCTAACACTTGAACGCAGCCGAACCTAACCCGGAACATCCTTCAATTTCACCCACCCTTAGCCTAACACTTGAACTCAGCCGAACCTATCTCGGGGCATCCTTAACTTCCCCCCGCCCTTCGCCTAACACTTGAACGCAGCCGAACCTAACCCGGGGCATCCTTCAATTCCTCCCACCCTTAGCCTAACACTTGAACTCAGCCGAACCTATCTCGGGGCATCCTTACCTTCCCCCCGCCCTTAGCCTAACACTTGAACGCACCCGAACCTACCCCGGGGCATCCTTCAATTCCTCCCACCCTTAGCCTCACACTTGAACGCAGTCGAACCTAACACGGGGAATCCTTCAATTTGACCCACCCTTAGCCTAACACTTGATCGCAGCGCATCCTAGCCCGGGGCATCCTTTAATTCCTCCTGCCCTTAGCCTTACAATTGAACGCAGCTGAACCTAACCCGGAACATCCTTCATTTCCTTCTTTCTTTAGCCTAACACTTCAACTCAGCCCAACTTAGCCCGGGGCATCCTTCAATTCCTCCCGCTAGTAGCCTAACACTTGAACGCAGTCGAACCTAACCCGGAGCATCCTTCATTTCCTCCTTACTTTAGCCTAACACTTGAAAGCAGCCGAACCTAGCCCGGGGCATCCTTAAATTCCTCCCGCCCTTACCCTAACACAGGTAACACTTGAACGCAGCATTTTCTGACAGGGAAGCGCCTTTCATAAGACGAGGTGTACATCCTTATGCCTTACATGCCTTATGACTTACGTCTTATGCCTTGCACGCCTGTGAGTAGAGTCAGGGAGATACCTCACCTATCCTCCCTTGTAGCACACGACTCCGTCTTCTCAATAGAGACCAGATCAGACTGAAAGCTGACCACAGAACACATTTTTAACTCCAATTTCGGAATTTTTTCAGGAAACGAGTTTAAAAATTTGGAGATACGAAAAAATGTATACGACAAAAGTTGTAGATCTCGTTAAGACAAACAAATTTTGTTTTATAACTTTTTGACGTACAACGACAACTTATTGAGTTATTGCAATTCAAAAATTTTTTGGAATTAATTTTTGAACATTTTTGGCCATAACTTTTGAACGAATTGAGATATCTTCAAAAACTTTTTTGGGAAATGTAGATCTCGAAGAGACGAAGATTTCTGCGTTTCGGGATTGAAGATCGGACCACCCGTTCAAAAATAAAGATCGGGACGTATCTATTTCCGGTCCTAATCGAGCTAGAGGGTCAAGTTTACCCATCAAAATGTTCCTCTCGCCGAAAGAGCGCCCACCCTAGGTGGGTTCGGATTTCGAGGATTTCGCTCTATCTCTAACGGTTTAGAAGTTATTCCCGAAAAACTGAAAATTTCGAAAATTTGACTTCCGCTTCCGGTTTGACCCACTTCCGGTCGTCTGACGGCTTCGGACCATAAAACAAAATCTTCCTAACTCGTCGTCTAGTATCATTTGCAATCATGAAATTTTTCAAAATTTTGAAAATTTAAATTTTGAAAGGGGGTCGACCCCCCAAAACTCAAAAATCGGTATGTTAGCGACCCCGACATTTGGGTTTTTTTTCGAAGACGAATCGAACCCCGTTCTCGGTTTTTCGATATCTCGATTAGGGGCCGAGTCCCAGCCGTCCGAAAGTTCGAAATTTTTCCGACTTTGAACGGCCGTAAAAAGTTATCCGAACGACCCACAGCGACGCGCCCGTGCCCAGAGGGTGTATTTTTGCGAGTTCTACCCTAACCTAACCAAACCTAACTTTCTAGCTCTTCAAACTTAGGCTCCAGAGTAACTTTTCCTTACGAAGCGTATACTAAGGGCGCCCGGGGGACAGATGGGCGCCCGGGGGACAGATAGGGCGCCAGGAGAGGAGATGGGCGCCCGGGGGACAGATAGGGCGCCCGGGGGACAGATAGGCGCCCGGGGGACAGATAGGGCGCCCGGAGGAGAGATGGGCGCCCGGGGGAGAGATAGGGCGCCAGGAGGAGAGATGTTACACTTCGGGACGGCGTCGCATCATAATGGTTCGTTTTTAGTGTTTCGTACCGTTCAGTACTGCTCAAACACGGACGATCCAGCCTCCCATTTGGATATGATGGGGTCACAAAGTCGGACCCAATGCTAGTTTCCAGACCAAAGCTGCCCTCATTGCTCTTGCTGATGCCATTTCAACCATTATAATTAATATTTTTATTTCAATTGTTGAGCATTAATTATAGAGTATTCAGACCCTCATGTCATGCACTTAGCTTGTATTACCACTTGCTACAAGAGGGCAAGTGCGTCATTGGGTATAATCACAATCACCCTCCCCTCTAAATCTTTTTCCATGCGAATAGTTTTTATGGAGGTGTTAAGATAGATTGTGCAAACAAGCGTGTCAACTGTGAGTTTGCCCCGCATCTTCTACATTATTTTTTTATGGCTTGTATGTTCAGTAGTGCATAAGTAGTAATAATATAATCCCCTTTTTTTGGTCCTTTTTTTTTTGTATTTTCATTTGAGAGGAGTAAGGGAACTTGGCAATCAAAACGTGAGTTCAGAGTAAAGTCAGAAAATTGTAATAAAAAATAAGTTGTCAACATCCACAGTAATGGTACAAAATTTGATAACAATGTGGTGTTAGAAATACAAAGACATAGTTGCTTGATATCTCTATAAAGTGTCAAAGGTTTCCAAAAAGTTTTTAAAATTAAAAAAAATAACACAGCTACAATTATCACAAAGAGAGGTAGTCACAATCCAACAGATACAAAAGCATATGACAATGTAATATTCAAACAGTAGGATAACATTGCCTAAAAAGGCTGACTAAAACCAGGGAGTGTGGCAAAACAATGTGACTTCAAATTGTCACCAAGAAATGACATGAGCACATGTGTGCTAAGAGAAAATAAAAAATAAAAGTGTTAATCCATAACTCGGGCATAAAAATATTTATGTACAAAAACAAGAAAAGAGAACATAAAGTAAAGGTTCAAACCCATAACTTGGGGTACAAAAATATGTATGTACAAATAAAACTAATGAAAGGGCATTAAAATAATGATATATTGCAATATCACAGTCACAGTCAAACAGGTATCGAACACAGCAGTCAAATAAATGCAAACACTGCACAAGATAGGACACAATGGTACGGCAATAGTGATGTCCTTTATATAAGAAAAGAGTGGAGAATGCTGTTCTACAGCTTTAGCACCTGAAAAAGAATAAAAAGGGTAAGTCAAATTTAACTTAACAGTGCCTAATGAATATCCAAAAAAATAGGGAACGGACACAACCCACCTTTATTTTGTTTTCCCTCTGCTCGACAGAGATGCTGGTGATGTGGCACATGGAACGGCTGCTGGTAACAAAATTCACAGTGAGTATACTGCTCAAAGACATTTAATGTTAGCCTTGCATGGAGAGCATTTACCACTCACAATCTATGGCTGGAACGGTGCAAGTGCAAACACTGCCTCCTCAAGAACTCTCATGCCCTTGGAGTTAAGGTGTATGCGGTCCTCTCTCTTGTTCCTTCCCATGAACCTAAATAAAAAAAAAGTAAAGAAAAAGAAATAAGTCTATGGATTCTTTTACAACATTGAATGAATATTGCATAGAGCGCAAAAAATACCTTTCAAACAGATCCTCTCTGATCACTCCATCGGATACAAAATGTTTCTCCAGGTCCACAACATGAAATCGATTCTCAGACATGCTGGAGAGTATGTTGTTAAATGATGTCCAGAAGTAGACAGCTCTGCCATTGTCTCCTTCTTTTGGGTGAAGAATCTTGGGGAGAGGGGGTACAGTGGTCACCACAGCACGGCAACAAGCCTTCACCTTCATGGATAGGGTAGTGCGTAGAGCATTGCACTGCCCTCTGGCTTTCCTGAGAAGCTGCCTTGCCTGTGGAGGAACAGGTGGATTGATTTTAGAACACAAATAATTGGGCACTAATTTACTTTTGTTATCTGTTCCAGAGAGAAACATACCTTGCTGGGTTCTGCAGCAGTCATCCCCAGAACATCAGTTGTGCCAATCAAGACCAACACATTGTGGAGTGAGTTGTCTGGCATCTCATTCAGCAACTGGAGAAGGCGGGTGATGGTCCAGCCAGAGCCACAGAGTCCTGCCACCCTGGGATACGGGGTCCCTGGAAGTTTGCCTCTTGCCAGCAAGAAACGAAGAGCTTGGCTATCACCAGCCACTGCCATGCCACGAACTTGGGGAGGTGGTGTCACAATATTGACTTGCACAGGACAATTATGAAAAGCGGAAAGAATTCTGGGCAGTACATCTTCATATTTAAGTAAGTCTAAACCACAACCTATTTGTGGCATAGAAATTTCGTTCACACCAAGAGATATGCATAACTCCCTTAAATGAAATAGGCAACTCAAAATATTACTTAAAGAAACAATCTTTTCCCAGTAATTCTTCTTTGTAATAAGATAAAAAATATAGGTGTTGTTGTGTTTCAGGAATGACACTTCGCCAACTCGTTTCCTTTGGGCCAGCAGCTCTTCAACACGTCCAAAGTATTCACGGAAACCAACAGCTATTCCAGCACCCATGTGGAGGTCTTCGCTCACCGCATGAGCCAATGAAGTGGGCATGGCGAAGAGGTCCCCATACTTGTTCACCACAGGAGACATCTTTTAACAAAGGAAATATTTTGCATGAGGTGGGAAGTGTCACATTGTCCTTGGTATTGTTTGCTATCTAACACACTTAAAAGGAATTAGTGCACAAATACCCCACCACCACAAACAACCCAAGCACAGGAAACTAAAGGAATAGTCTAGGGGTAACGAGGTGGAAAAGGAGTGGTTAACTTTAATAATTTTCTTAAATAATTTAAATAATAATTTGCCTAAAAGTGTTAACTCATAACTCGGACATACAAATATTTATGTACAAAAACAAGAAAAGAGAACATAAAATAAAGGTTCAAACCCACAACTTGGGGTACAAAAATATGTATGTACAAATAAAACTATTTTATTAGAAATCTAAACAGAATTAAAAATTAAAAGAATGAGACTTAAAATTGTCAACTTGTCAACATACTACTACCTTTAGAAAAAAGAAACAAAAAATGACTTGAGCAAATGTGTGCTCATAGAAAATAAAAATCAAAAATAAAAGTGTTAACCCATCACTCGGGTATAAAAAAATATATATGTACAAAAACAAGAAAAGAGAACATAAAATAAAGGTTCAAACCCATAACTTAAGTACAAAAATATGTATGTACAAATAAAACTTTTGAAAGGGCAATAAAATAATTAAAAAAACTGTTGATATATTGCAATCACAGTCAGAGTCACAGTCACAAACAATCAGGTATGGCACAAATTAAGTCTGCTACTTCTGCGTGAAATGCAGAACAGTGCAAGACAAGGCAAAGTAGGGCAATCTAACACAGCAGTCAAATGAATGTTCTTCGCAAGGATTTATCAGTGCAGTACGCCAGCTCAGAGTGAGCGGCTGAGGCGGCCGGCAGCGGGCGGCCGGGCCGGTCGGGCCAGCTGGGCCAGCCCCGCCCGCCCTCTCACCGCTCGAAGCGCGCGCCGCGCGCGCCGCTACCTGGCCGTGTCGAGCGCCAGCCAAAAAGGTGGCTGACTAGACGTCAGAGCGCGCTAGTTGTGAGGAAATTGGCGGCGCGGCTTAGCATGGGAGTGGTAGTTCTCAGTTCTGTTTTCTCTGGTATATCCCCCTGAGGGGGAGAATGTATACGGCTCGGTATACGGTCTGCAAGCAGGTTAGAGCACGCGATCGGCTAAGCGGAGAGAAAAAAGCTGAACACGGCTGAACACCATCGTAACCGCCGTCAAAAATGATGACGAATGGTGAAGAGCAGTGTTCTAGATCAAACCGTTCAGGAGTTATAAGCGTTCAAAAATTATCGCTGAGCGAAGCGAAGCTATCCCGTGCATGGGACCAGGAGTGTAGTCGGTCGTGAGTCTGTCTGTCTGTCTGTCTGTGCATACTAGCCACTTCTCCTCTGACACCCCAACAGGTTTCGTTAAAAGATATAGTTTTCCGTGATCTACTAATTACGGCGCAACTTAATCTGACCATGGTTTTCTAATCGATTGAGTTTGAAATTTTGGAACAAATTATTTAAATTGGAAATTTCAATATTAGTATGTTGGCTGCAGCCGCCGTCTTTGGCTGGCGCCATCTAGCGGCAGGGCGCGGAACTACATCAGCCGCCAGCCGCCCAGCCCAGCCGAATCCCACCTCAGAATTTTACAGCATTCAAACAAATGATTAAATGATCATTAATAGTCTTTTCACGTAATATGCAGTCTGAAGTCGCTTTTAAGGATGCGGACGTCGCGGCACGAAGTATCGAGTGTCGTCATTGTGTAGAAGTGTGGGTTCAAGTTATTTATTGTTTGTTTACGTCTGTGGCTTGGGGAGGAGTGAGATGGATAGTGCCTCAAAATACTTTTTATTGCGTTGGATTTGTGAAATGAACGTCACGGACTACTGAAATGATAGCCACCCCTGACAAACTGGGGCCCGGTAAAGAGGTGGGGAGGTCGGGGGTGTCTACAGTGTACCCATAGGTTATCCAGAGGGTGACCCGGGGGGGGGCCCAGGTGGGAACCATAGGGGTACCATAGGGGAACCATAGGGGAAGCACGGGGGAAGCACGGGGGAAGAACAGGGGGACCATAGGGGAACCATAGGGGAACCATTGGGTGACCATAGGGTGACCATAGGGTGACCATAGAGGGACCCACAGGGGAACCGCAGAGAAGCCCTAAAAAGGCTATAGGTGAAACCTGGTGGGTGCTACGGGTAGCGCAAGGGCCAGGGGCTGCTAAATGAGAACCGTAGGGTAGTCTCGGCCCTATGGGAAGTCGAGGCCCGCAGGCTCGTCGAGGGGAAGTAGAGGCCCGCAGGTACGCCTACCGACAGCTGCTCCGCAGCGGCACTTACTCTGGCCTGAGCAGCGGGTCTTTTCGGAGGCAGCCTGCCTCGCCCGCCTCGCCCCGCCTCTATCGAACTATCATCCAGACTGTGCCGCCCCGCCCTGCCCCGCCTCTCACCTGGCGACGGCAGGAATGAATCTGATTGGCTTTTGTCTGATGAGTGAGAGAGACGACAGGTGCTCTTCCAAGCCTAGTCGGTCGGTATTACAGAGTCAGTCGGAAGCGTATCAAGTGGTCAAGTGTTTCAAGTGTGCCAAGCATGTTTACCATAACGAAAACCAGCAGAGGTGGAGATTGCCTTCTCCACGACAATTTTAAATTTCGACGTGTTCCCCGTGCGGGTACGTATGGGTACGTTACCAACAAACTTCTAAGATAAACCCCATGTTTAGTTCAGGATCCAAACTTTGGGTCCGTGTCCTCATTAGGGTTCGAACTCAAACATTTGGGTCCGGACCCAAATTTTGGGGTCTTTTCTGGGATTACAGTGTAATGACATTTTCATTGAATTTCATTACACCGTCATGAATTTAAGAGTGTCATTGTTTATATGATGTAACTAAAGAGAAGTTTCAAAAAAGCCTGGTTTTGTGCAAATGAACCTAGCGCCTGCAAAAAAGCAACCCAACCAACGCGGCTCAAATGACGACTTATCGTTATGGCTCAGGTAGGTAGACTCGGCTCAAATGATGTACGGCAGCCGTCAGCGCTCTCCTCGAGTGTGAGAGAGACAGGATTCTCGCACCCCTCGGTAGTGTCCTTGAGCGCGAGAGAGACAGCTTCGAGTGCCGGCAGCGGAATCGCTCGGCTGTCCGCCAGCTCTGCTCCCCCAGGCACCGGGACCTCGCTGACCTGTCAACTCTGCCCTCCACGGACCCAAGCGCCCTGCCTTCCACAATAATGATTCCTTTTGCGGCCCTGCCAACCTGGCAAACTGTCTCATTGATATGATACACTCTAAATGACCATGGACTTTTATTGTTACCAGCTCCTGGACTTTTTTAAGCATGCATAAGCCGGCTACAATATTGTGTGTAGTTTGTTATTTTTTTGAAAATTTTGTAACTAGCTAGTAACAAAATTTTCATAAATGTAACTAACTATACACAATAACACTGTCAAAAATTACAACGGGAATTTTGACGGGATGGCCCGGAAATTTGTTAGCCGGTTTTTAACCGTTTTTTTTAATTTACGGGACGACCGTACCAGAAAAATACGGACCTTCCCGTACTTTGAAATTACGGACCGTCCCGTACACCGAAATCCTTTTTACTTTTATAACCGACACTGCGGCTACAAAAGATTTTTGCTAAGTGCACGGACTAGCTAAACTTTAATGGTAGAGTGGCGTGAGTAAACTTGAGTTTCTTTTCGATATGGGCGCCAGAGAGTGATACACTCTCCTCAAGATTAAACAACATTCGAGCAGTGAGTACAGATATTTATTATAATAACAAGGCTAATCACTCATGAAAACAACAGTTGATTAAACCAGACAATTATTCACTCTTCGAAAGTGATAACAGCATTATAATATTAATGACTCAATTTAGCAATTCCCAAAGGTAACGATGAAATAATTTAACATTACGGCAACGCCGTGCAGCTAGGCCACCACTCCGACCGGCCCCGCCTGCGCCGGAGCGGTAGGCCACCAGCCCACCCTCCCGTCGCCCCTGCAGCCACGCACGGCGGCCGGCAGGCCCGCGGTGGTCGAACACGAAGCATGATGCACTAGCCTAGAACACCACGGGCCCGCCGCGCCAGACGGGGCCGCGGGGCGCCGGTCGGGAAGCCGAAAAACAAAAAGCCTGGCAGGCTAGCGGACGCTAACAAAACACAGCGTTTCCAAGTCAGAATCTAACGACATGTAGACCATCAACAAAGAGTACACCAATCCTCAAGGTCATAAACTATTGCAATGCCACCGCGACGGAGAGAGAGAGCGTCAGTTTCTTACGTTTTCACTTTGGAGGGAGCCGGGGCCCGGCCCGAAGGCACGGCGCCCCGCTCAGGCGGTGCGGCGTTGAGCGGCATCGCCGGCCGGGACGGCTGCTGTGATAAGGGCCTAGCCCCTCATGTCCGACAGCGTGGACGGTCGGAGATGCATCTAGCCCTCCTGGTAGAACGACAAACTAACCGGGCCGCGGGCGGCGCCGGTAGACTCCGCAAGGCCTAAGCCAGCAGGAAAAAACACCCGCCCACACCAGAGGGGCAACGACAGTGCTCTCACTCACACACTAAACCGCAATCATAATTCACACCCTGAAAAGCGAGAAACAACACACATCAAGGCGACGCAGACAGGCAACAAATCCGGACAAGCCAGGCCTGAGGCGGTCTCTCACCGCAGCATAGGTGTTGGGTGCACGCGGCTGAGGTTCCGGGTGTGATGGTCAGTAAACACAAGGCGTGCTTGTCGCCGGAGCAGAACTAGTCCGCCACCGCTGGCCGTCGGAGAGCGTCTCACCTCCGGTCAGTCGGCTCAGCAGCCGGGGACGGAAGGCGTCAGCTGCTGTACCAGCAGCGCTCCACCTGCCTTGCTGCCGAAACTCTCTCTACGGCAAGCCGCGCGAGATTTGAACCCGAGATTCGAACTCTCCCTAATATCCCGGGAAGCCCCCGAATCATTTTTAACACGTTACACTTTGTGTTTAAGGACCCCCGGAGACCTTTGACCCTTAGCATTTAGATAAAGGTACGGAAATGCCCGTAACTTTCCACTACGGATTTCTCCCGAATTTTAGAAATACAGGTGGCCGTAAAAAAATATCACGGTGCGTCCCGTAGCACTTCCGTAATATGTTACGGGATTTTTAACAGTGAATGTATCCGGCTTAGGCATGCTTAAAAAAGTCCAGGAGCTGGTAACAATAAAAGTCCATGGTCATTTAGAGTGTACCCTCTGCTTCGCCATTCCTGCAAGTTGCATGCCCGTCATCTTGAATTATTTTACCCCTCACCCTCCTCCAAACATAAATATTTGTCAATTACTTGCGCTACTGGCGGACGACATGTTTAAACTTGTCATTGGTTTAAATTGCAACTCTTCTTGGGACTTTTTTGTCCATTAAGGAAGAGAAAATAAAATAAAATGAATGTTCGATTCTTTTGGACAAAATTGTAACTGTTTCTTATGGACAAATTTTATTGCATCTAATTTTAGGGGCAATTTTGTCTGCTGAAAGATGCGAACACTTTGTACCTAATTCTAGGGACAAAAAATTGTCCTTTGCGATTTAGTGTGCAGGGGGTGAACCATGGACACCGCGAGGCGCGAGGGATGCGCGGCGCACTCCCGCGGGTCCTCGGTCCTCGCGGAGTAGCGGGGCGAGGCTGGCAGCCCCTTAGGTGTAGGCTGCCTCTCCCCTGCCGAGGTGGCCGCCAGCCACCGCTGAGCTACACTCTAAATGACCATGGAATTTTATTGTTACCAGTCCCTGGACTTTTTTGTGCATGCCTAAGCCGGATACAATGTAAAGTTAGTTACATTTTTTTGAAAATTTTGTTACTAGCTAGTTACAAAATTTTCTAAAATGTAACTAACTACTCACAATATTGTATCCAGCTTAGACATGCTCAAAAAAGTCCAGGGGCTGGTAACAATAAAAGTCCATGGTCATTTAGAGTGTACTCCCAGCCGCAGCGTACTCTAGCACCGGAGAGGTGGTGGGGAGGCCTGCCTCCCGTTGCCGCTACCCGCTCCCCCCCTCGCCCCCAGGGGCGGCCAACTCATGTATTTCTGTGTACAATTGCCTTGTATTTCTTGTATTTCTAATGTATTTTTCGGTATTTTTCTCGTATTTTTGTTGAGTATTTTCACGTATTTCTGTGTATTGTAGTGTATTTCCTTGTATTTTTAGTGTATTTCTAGAAAAACACAGGTATTTCTGTGTACACGTTTTTTCCGAGTTGGCCGCCCCTCGCCTCGCCCGGCAGCGCCTGCGGCCAGCGCGTAGGCCACCCATTCGACTGTCCGGCGTGAGCCTGGACACCCGGTACTTTGGAAGAGTCCGAACTGTTCAGTAAAATCCGTAAAATAAAGAACAGTACCCGAGGGGGCCTCCACTCCTTACTTGGAGGAACACCGGATTGCCAAGATTGCCGAATTGCTAGCGTTGTGTTTTGGATTCTTTCGCATCGAACGCCTGTAGGCGGAATGCTCTATCTTGTTCCTGTATGTAGGAAAAAAGCATGACTTTCATGGTAGTTTTGTAATGATTGCCGTCGGATTGCTGTCGGACCATCGGGATGAGGAACACCGGATTGCCAGAGTGGAGGCCCCCTCGACAGTACCACCGTTTGCCATACTGTTTTTGACTACAGGATTTCTAACAGTGCTCAGTTCTGAAATTTTCTGGTTCGGATCTGGGAGAAAAAGGGCTTGCAATCTGGCATATAGCCATGAGGTCAAAACCTGGTTTAACCTGGGTTCATCTGACCACACCTTACCTTTATCTTACCTTGTTCACTTGGGAGAGAAGGCAGGAAGATGATGTGGATCGATTTCGTGCAATGATAAATGGTGTTCCATTTAAGGCCACACCGCATGTCGAGAATAGAATTTGTATATGTTGTTGACTTACACAATGAATTTTTAATAGTAAAACTGTAGCTTTTTACATACACAAAGGATAAGAATCCTCATATACATATTACTGATATAATATTTTCAGAACCTACAGAATCAGAAAAACACAGATGAATGACTGATGTCAAGCACAGTGCATTCAAAATGAATCGTGTGTATATACTTCCATCAAACAGTATGATGAGGCATTTAATTTATGGAGTATTTTCTTACGTGGGATGATATATAAAGTTTACAAGAGAAGGAGCTGCTCATGGAAAGAATATCTTTTAGCATACACCTAGTAGCTTGGTGCATAATACGTTTGAATTTGAAGTCAAGCACTACATTCAGTTTGTGAATCCAGGGCTTATTCCCGCCTCTAGAAAGCTGAGTTTAACAAAAAAAGGAACTTGCTATATATGATATACAAGTGTAAATTGATTCTATTCTCAAAATGTTCATCACTTTGTGTCATTTTCAAAAAAAGTATTTAAAACACGAGATATTTTTGGTTGATTTACTGTTTGCTGGAAATGTCCACATATGGAACAAAGCTTTCATGGCCATAATTAAAAAGGAAGATAGGAAAACATAATTCTGTTTATACGTTCAGAGAAACATTCATTTCATTTCTATAGAAAGTTGCTTAGTTTTACACTTTCTACAATACATCTATTTTGCTATGTATGCAGCATTTTAGAAGAAAATACTTTAAACAACAATAAAACTCTAATTCTATTACACTGTATGTATACAGGGAAATAGCTGATTTATTCAGAGATAACTTTTTTGATGGAAATGATGTTCATTTTTTCCTGAGATGAGATGTGGGATATCAGTGTTAGAAATTGATCAGTATGAAATAAACTTCGAGGAAAGATATTTGACCAACAATGATTTGTTTGCTCAATCAGTATGATGGTGCTAAATCTAAGAAAATATATGTTTTAAACACTAATAGAGTTGGTAAAATTTATGTTACATTCTATGCTGATTTACAAACAAGTTTTAAATATCACATTTAACGCTTTGATAAGAATGTTGCAAGTCTAAGTCTGCACAGGAAAAAGGCTCTTATTTATTAATGAGGACTAAGTCTCATCTATGCTGAGTCATGATAGCCAAGATCAGGATAAGGTTTTACTTGCCCTGGTTTCCGGCAGATTGTGCGCATGTATCAAGTATGTATTTTGTCGCGACTGGATCCAGTCTGTCTTACTTTGAGGTATACTGGAATGGTGGTAAAGCTGGGGCTTTTTAACTAGATTAATAAAAGAAAAGAAAGAAGGAAAAACAAACTAGAATAGTAAAAACTGTTGCTTCTAGTTAGCTCATGAACTTGAATTTCCACACGAGGCTCCAGCTGCCCAGCTTCATCATTGTCTATGTAATTGAAGTAAATGAAGAAGCTCATCTCAAACAACTGCCAACAAAACTCTGGAGAAGAAAGGTATTTCAGTTATAAGACTCCTAAAGAAGTGGTCATCTTTCAACTATTTCCCTGAAAAATTTTTACATTTCTCACCTGAACTACAAATAATTTCATTGTGTTCCTCTCAATACTAGCGTTTACATTCACTTGCTTTCAACAAGAGCGCACAAATTTTTAAGCCATCTCAGCAAGTTATGAACAAGTTACATGCCTATAATAACCAATTTAACAGTAGTGAATACATTGACCGACATCAAGTTTTAAGCTTTACATATTCTTACATACATACAAATATATGTACATACATATACATGTAAATATATATGTACATATATATGCGTACTATATATATATATATATATATGAGAGATAAAAATATATTATTCAATTATTATAAAATATATGAACTAATATAATAAAACAACATTGTAAGCCCGACAGGGTTGAAGACAACTAACACGCTCTTTGCTGTCAAAGAAATCAAGGAATTATAAAGAAAACAACACAGACAGACCTCAAAGAAAAGAGAAGTGTATAACAACTAGCCATAGATATAGGAGAATACATTACTCGGACGGATGGAAGGAGAAAAAATAAGGCAAGATTCAAAACAGCGATCAGAGGGGCTAGAGTTTCGACCACTGTCACAAGATCAATGTTGCCAGATCACAGTAAAAGAGTGCATACAAAGCAAACAAACTAAGAAAAAGAAATTCTTCACCAAAAGGGGCAAAAAAGGCGATTGTCTGGGATAGATTTACATGTATTGATAGCCAAACAAGGGGAGAGAGAGAGAGAGAGAGAGAGAGAAGGGCTTAATGTGGCCTTACATTCAGCGCTTTCGTCACGTCCACCTTTACTTGTTTTGTGATTTTGGACAATTTTGATGTCACTCAAGTCCCGAATGTTGTGTTGCAATGTCCAACAGTACATGTTTTCGATACTATCGGACAAAATATGAACGAAAATCGACAGACATGGGCGGATACATCGAAAATGTTGAGTGTAAAGGCCACCTTTACATATTCTCTCCAGCAAAGTCTTTCCATAAACAACATTTTTATCAAAGGACAAAATAAATTAAAATGATTCCGAGTGGTATCCTAATGCTGTACCAGCAAGTCAAAATTTCATTACTCAAAATTTACTCTCAGGAAATCCATCTGATTTTGATGAGATTTAGATTTGTTTTAAAATATGTTAATCTAAATTTCTTAGTCTAATCCAACCACTCCTGTCTACAGTGAGAAAGATTAAGAACATATATTGGCATAGAAGGCAGGGAGCCTGTGTATTGCTTTATTGAGTGTTCGTACAGTTGGGAGAGGTGGATTTGCACTCAGCAAGCTAAAACTATGATCTTGAGGGTGGTACAATACATTTCAGTCTAAAAATAACGAGAAGCCAATTAATATAACATTCTGTAGTATTAAAAGTAACTCGTTCTTTGCACTGAATGGAATGTGTATAATAATGCAGGTATCATCTTTGCTGGAGAACAGTAATTCATTCATTTGAGAAAGCAGAGAACATATGTGAAGGGTTGAAGTGTGTTTCCAATATCACTATATCATACGTTACAATAGTGGAAAGAACTGGGTTAACATCTGAGTTCATGGACATGTCAAGTTATTTCCTGAAATTAAAAGCCATATATGTTTCTGAAACACTGCTTTTGAAGATCACTTACTGGGAATTATGCAATATGTTTTAAAAAGATTGTAGCTGTTTTAGTCCTTTTATATTTGATTTTGAATTATTCAGGTATGCTCTGAACGCGTTCTGGAAGGAAAAGGGTTGGAAGTTCCTTGTTATTTTCACGTTACGTTACGTCCTGAAAGGAAAGGGTTGGAAGTTCATGGTTATTTTCAAGTTACATAACGGCAAGGTGTCCCCACAATGAACTCATCGGGAGGTGACGGTACGAAATTTTGGGTACCAGGAATTTAATTCCTGCTTCCCCCTGAGCTTCAGCTCTCCAGGTAGGCCGCCACCTTTACTCGAGGCTTGGCGGGTTGGCCTATCCAGTTTGTCGCAGGCGCTCCGCCTTGGTAACGGCCATTGTGGGGGCGCCATTACATCCTGGGGAAAATTAAAGTAGACAATAAGCAGGCAGCTTTAGCTAGTTTGGAAACTAGGAAACATAGATCTCAAAGTTTAGTGTAAAGCAAAGTTAAAAGAAAGATGCGGGAGCACAACTTTTCTTTTCACGAAGGGAACAAACAATTGGATTTGCCGCTGAGGCGTCAAGGTGTCAAGGTTATTTTACGGAGGACCAGTTAGATTGCGCTACCACGCGCCCTATGAGAGCTCGCGAAAGCTACGAACTTTAACAAATTCAGACATAATTTCTATTAAGTGATCTTTGAAGGAAACGTGCTACACTTAATTTCATGAGTAAAACTATGAAAAAAAAGACAATTGTCATTTCTGTACAAAGTATTTTTTCAATTACTGTATAGACGGAAATTCATACGATCGGGACTCATAAAAAATCAGGTAAGCTAGAGTTTCTATTCATTGATCTTTAAAGAAAGAGTTTTGTACATACTTCGATGAGTGAATCTAAGAAATGCATATAGCAATATCTATTCCTGTACAGTAAAATTTTTCAATTAAATAACCAAGTGGGAGATATTGCATCTAGAAATTTCGCGATCGCGGACTTGGAGGAAGAACCAGTCATGATTTTTGTTCAGTGATCTGCAAAATGAACGACTAATGAAAGAAAACCCGTCGTATTTTATGTCATGTGCTGTGATAATTTTGATACAACCAACATTTCACATGTTTGAATGGTCTCTGTTCTCTCAGGAAGGTGTTCTTATACTTGACATCATCATACTACATACACAAGGGGTGAAAAGCAGCAACACAGTGAAATAAAAAAGTTTTGAAACCAAATAAACAGGTGTTCCAGAGTAAGAAACGCTTGGAAACATTAAAGAAACAGTTTTTGTAGAACACTCATTTTCTTTCTTCAAATATTCAACACAGTAAATCATGGCACAAGAACAGTGACAGTCAAAATTATTGCAATTCCGAGCAGCATCCTTGGCTCACATCCCATTATTTTAGCTGTGAAAGATTTTAGGCGAAAATTTTATTGTCAAATCTAAACAATAGCCATATTTTGAATAAGTCGTGAGACCAGCGTATAGTTTAACAGGGGACAAATTAAGCAGCATCCCTAAATAACAATTTTAAAAAGCAGAATTTGTGAGAAATTATTCCAAATATCTTTGTCCCTATAACTGAGTAATGGACACTATTTTATTAATACATCAAATAATCCTGGCTTACCTAAAGGTAACATACACTCAAAAGGCCTTTCGGTACCAAAGATAATCATAAAAACCTTTTAATAAATAGACGATGAAATTTAGTCAACATACACATATATCCATATATTCTATGAAAATACTCCTGCTGGTATATTGCTTTCAATTGAATGAAGAAGTCAACTGGTTTACACAGCTGGATAATAAGCTATGGTAACAAATATTATGATTCTCTCAAAAACAAGCAAAAGAATTTGACAACGGTTTGCAAGCATACACAGAAAAAGTATCTCTAACACTTCAATTTTTCACAGCATAAAGGCAACTTTCTGAAAACATTAACCTTCCAGTTCAATTTCACAAAGAGACAGCAATGCTTAAGCATTGCATGAGTCTATATACCACATCATATTTTTAATTTGCAATCAGGTAAAGGAGGCAAAGTCATTGTTTGTCTTCTGAGGAGGATTTCCCTTATGAATACTTAGAAAAAAGATGTGCATCATAGCAATATATATCTGGCACTTAGACATATCAACAAATCAATACAACAAAATCAGCTGGATTTCTAAATGTGAACTCTAAACAACTACTTTTCAGCTAGCGGCATACAAGTAAGTTTTCTTTGTAAAATGGCGTCCTATTTAATATTAAATCCTATCCTCTTTCTTATAGGTTGTTGTACTTGTATGTTCAGTGTATTTTTGGGTAGTTATAAATGAGATCCATTATTGGCTATGTAATATAATCTGTGTCAACACATTCACACAGTCTATACATGTAAATATGATTCCATATATACACATTTGTGTGTAGATATAAACCTATTTCAACATATAACCGCTTTCTTCTATGTAATGTATACATATAAGGAGTCTGCCAGCTCAAACAGTTCCTGATTAAAATTCCAAACACGGCATTCATGAAATGCCAAACAAATAACACTCTCAGGAAATCAACAATAAACAGACTTTCTCCTTCAAGAAAAATAAACCAGGCTATCAAGGTTATCAATCTTGCACTCCCCACAGATGCATTTGTGTACACATATATTACCTCTGATAATTTTACACTGTACAATGGTCACTCATCACAGATCTAATCTGTAGCTAAAATATCAATATATATATATATATATATATATATATATTTATATATATATGTATGTTTATATTTGCATTTATAATATAGATATATATTTATTTATACATGTAACAAATATATTAAAGATTTAATAATATTATGACGTGGTAATAAACTTAAAGCTAGAAAGTGAAATAAAGGTGTTTCATGATAAAAATGATACTATTTAGGGAGAACCCCGTACAGTGTAATACTTTCCTTAGGGTAGCACATGGCAAATATAAAGGGTAATTTTGACTGAGCATACCTTGGTATGAATTGTATGCCTTGAAAATTCATTGGTTATCCTCCACCTAAATTTGAGTCTTTTCTTTTTAAAATAAAGCAGTCATTTCAATTTCTGCCGGTAAAACCCTGATTGATGAAGATTGTATTTGCACAGTAAAAGTTGCTGACTTGTGACACAAATTGACACCCTCTCTTGTATCATAGCCCACTCCCTAAGAAGCTTCCAGCGCTCCAAGGAATAACATGGGTCCTTTCACTCAGGCAGTGTGTCCATTACCAGGCTCAAACTACTTACAATAACAACAAACTGCACAGTTTTTCAAAATGGGCACATTCTCTGACTCAGCTGCGTAATTAAAGACAACTTGCAACGTAGAAGCTACCAGCGCTTCAATAGATGCGCACAGCTCTGTTCTGGAGACTTTATCAAACAGTTCAAAATGTCATCAACAAACCAAAACATAACATATAATAAGCAGATTCATTTGATTTTAATTAATACACTGACCTACTTGCCAATAAGTTTTCATAAAATATTTAAGGACAGCTGAGCCCAATTTAAGAGAAAGAAAATTTTGAAATGAAAGTGAAAGGGTGTCAATCATTCCACTTGAGATAGCTGCCCCTATGTAATGTATCCGAGGAGTTCAAGCATTTTTTCTTGTTTTGAATTAACTCCACAAGCACCGCACAGAGGTTTTGCAGCTTTTTGTAAATCATAAATTATGAGATCTCTTAAACCCATACGTAATTCAATGACAGCAATCATCGAATCATACTTAAGAAAAAATAAGAGAGCCTTCCACCTCACTACATCTTTTAACAAAAAACCAATGCAACAATTTAAGATAAACTTTTAGAAACATAAATGGATAAGTAAAAATCACAACCTGTTCTGAATTGTCATAGATGACTCAAAATTAGCAAATGAACAGTTATCACCTAAATTTGAACACCAATATATCTCCTGATCCTACTCTTGCTGCACAAACACACACACAACGAAATTTCATACAGAATAAATCACTTGTAGATAAAAATAAAAGGTAACTGTTGATTGAGTTGCGTTGCGAGTATTTACAATTCCTCTGATTCTTTTCCTTCTACTAGACATAAAGCGTCATTCAAATGGAATCAGAGCAAAGCATTGACTAGTATAAGAGCCAAAATGGGCTGGATACCCTACGAAATATTTGTTTGCCAATATATTTTTCTGGGTTTAAGTTTTTCTGCAAAGAAAAATATTTTAAAAAATGAAAAAAACAACAACTGCTTGGTTTGTGAGGTGACTAGTAGATTTGATGTAAGTACAAATGTAACTGGGATCTGACAAGCATGCTTGATGAAACCGATTGATGAATCCAACATCACCGTTGCAGTCAACAGCATTCAGCAAGATTGCGTTCTCTCTTCAAAAAGAGTAAATTGGAATGTGCATTTGACTAAAATGAGGCCAGATTGTTAAAAATTGAAGACTTGGTTAACATTGCAAAAGATAATTCAGTACGGACAAGAATAACACATCTACTATGATACTGGCCAGGGAAAGGGCCGGTAAAAAGTGTCTGATGATATATGATCTAGAGATCAAAATGATTAAATTTAAAACAATGGTCATAAACTCTATGAGGCTGCATAAAGGTCTGGCCAATACAGTAAAAAAGCCTTAATTAATTTCTTTTCACCTTTGTTTTGTTCAGATCACAAGTTATTATTGCTGTAGTCACTGAGAATGTGCGACAGGCTTTCCACGCATTTCACCACGAGGACAGTTTTGAAAGCCCTGCATGTCACGCTTTCTCTATCAGTAAGAGGAATCAAAGTCCACGCTATAGAGCACACATTCTGCGACTCTTAAATCTCTTTCAGACTTTCAGCACTAACTAGAAATTGGCCTGAGATGAGTCCAGCTGCCAGATTAGGATTGTCACTCTGCCGCTGGAAGACAGCGCTCTTAGTTCGACAGTACCAAATCAGTACCAACACACTGAAGAATTGCTTGGAAAATAAACATTACAAAAATAAAGTTTGAAATAGAATAGGCTGATTATGTTCCCAAGTTGGTGCTAGTAAAATAGAAGTTTATTTTGTAAAAAAATTAAAATCTGAAAAACTGATTAGAGTGCAGAATGAGATTGCTTTAACATGAACACTAAAGTATCATTGAAAGCCCATTACATTCTTTGAAGGTACATGTCAATCATTCAATCAATCAAGAATAATAAATATTGACACATTCCTCTCTTCGATCACAAATGGAACTTAAAGTCAAAAACACAAACATGGAGATACTTAAAAATTTCAAACAAACAAATGGTAAAAATTGTCCGCCTTTAAAGGGTAAAAATTATGGAACGGCTTTGGCTAAAATGATGATGAGATGTTGATGGAGATGTTGGTGGCTCGTTCATTGGCAGGTGACGCGGGTTGTGAAGGGGCGCGGCAGCCCGGCACGTGGCCTGTGTAATATCCCCGTCACTGGGGCCTGGGCGGGACGCAGCCGGGTAGGGCGACGTGGGGCTGGCGCACGCTGGCGTGGGAGCCGGGCAGTACTGGCAGTGAGGTTTGCATCCACTGAGCCGCATCAGCGTGGCTCTGGGATTGGTGGGCACTGGGCTGAGCGCTGGTGCGGCGCTGGTCGTGTCGTTGCGTGGCGGGCGGCGGGCCTAGAGGCGGGCCTAGAGGCGGGCCTAGAGGCGGGCCTAGAGGCGGGCCTAGAGGCGGGCCTAGAGGCGGGCCTAGAGGCGGGCCTAGAGGCGGGCCTAGAGGCGGGCCTAGAGGCGGGCCTAGAGGCGGGCCTAGAGGCGGGCCTAGAGGCGGGCCTAGAGGCGGGCCTAGAGGCGGGCCTAGAGGCGGGCCTAGAGGCGGGCCTAGAGCGCTAGAGGCGGGCCTAGAGGCGGGCCTAGAGGCGGGCCTAGAGGCGGGCCTAGAGGCGGGCCTAGAGGCGGGCCTAGAGGCGGGCCTAGAGGCGGCCTAGAGGCGGGCCTAGAGGCGGGCCTAGAGGCGGGCCTAGAGGCGGGCCTAGAGGCGGGCCTAGAGGCGGGCCTAGAGGCGGGCCTAGAGGCGGGCCTAGAGGCGCCTAGAGGCGGGCCCTGTGCGGCCGGCCCGGCCGGCTCACACACACTCGCGCTACACGCGCACCGCGGCCCTGCCGGGGCCCTGCCGGGGCCCGGGGCGGGCAAAGGGCAGGGGGAGGCACGCTTAGTCACCGAAACGCGTGCACGCCTTCTTCCATTTGCACTGAGTGCACCACTGGTCCCGGTGCTCCATGCCATACACCTTCCGGCACTTCTTGGTGTCCCCGCGCACCTTGCGAGTCGGCGAGCCGGGCACCTTGTAGGCCGTGCCCGGCGCGGACACGGACAGCACCGGCTGGTACGGGCAGCTGCCCGAGCGGGGTGACAGCTTCAGGTGCTTCAGCGGGGATGTCTGGAACATGAACGACTGTGCATTAGAGGGGCATGGCAGGGTGGGGCGGGGCGGGGCGGGGGGGGGCGGGGCGGGGCGGGGCGGGGCGGGGCGGCTCCTCGTGGACTCACCTTTATGCTGACGGGGGAGGTGGCCGCCGAGGCCGAGCTGGACCAGGGCGGGGCGGGGCGGGGCGGGGCGGCTCCTCGTGGACTCACCTTTATGCTGACGGGGGAGGTGGCCGCCGAGGCCGAGCTGGACCGGGGCGGGGCGGGGCAGGGCGGGGCGGGGCGGGGCGGGGCGGGGCGGGGCGGCTCCTCGTGGACTCACCTTTATGCTGACGGGGGAGGTGGCCGCCGAGGCCGAGCTGGACCAGGGGGGGCGGGGCGGGGCGGGGCGGGGCGGGGCGGGGCGGGGCGGCTCCTCGTGGACTCACCTTTATGCTGACGGGGGAGGTGGCCGCCGAGGCCGAGCTGGACCAGGGCGGGGCGGGGCGGGGCGGGGCGGGGCGGGGGGGGCGGGGCGGGGCGGCTCCTCGTGGACTCACCTTTATGCTGACGGGGGAGGTGGCCGCCGAGGCCGAGCTGGACCAGGGCGGGGCGGGGCGGGGCGGGGCGGCTCCTCGTGGACTCACCTTTATGCTGACGGGGGAGGTGGCCGCCGAGGCCGAGCTGGACCAGGGCGGGGCGGGGCGGGGCGGCTCCTCGTGGACTCACCTTTATGCTGACGGGGGAGGTGGCCGCCGAGGCCGAGCTGGACCAGGGCGGGGCGGGGCGGGGCGGCTCCTCGTGGACTCACCTTTATGCTGACGGGGGAGGTGGCCGCCGAGGCCGAGCTGGACCAGGGCGGGGCGGGGCGGGGCGGCTCCTCGTGGACTCACCTTTATGCTGACGGGGGAGGTGGCCGCCGAGGCCGAGCTGGACCAGGGCGGGGCGGGGCGGGGCGGCTCCTCGTGGACTCACCTTTATGCTGACGGGGGAGGTGGCCGCCGAGGCCGAGCTGGACCAGGGCGGGGCGGGGCGGGGCGGCTCCTCGTGGACTCACCTTTATGCTGACGGGGGAGGTGGCCGCCGAGGCCGAGCTGGACCAGGGCGGGGCGGGGCGGGGCGGCTCCTCGTGGACTCACCTTTATGCTGACGGGGGAGGTGGCCGCCGAGGCCGAGCTGGACCAGGGCGGGGCGGGGCGGGGCGGCTCCTCGTGGACTCACCTTTATGCTGACGGGGGAGGTGGCCGCCGAGGCCGAGCTGGACCAGGGCGGGGCGGGGCGGGGCGGGGCGGGGCGGGGCGGGGCGGGGCGGGCGGCTCCTCGTGGACTCACCTTTATGCTGACGGGGGAGGTGGCCGCCGAGGCCGAGCTGGACCAGGGCGGCAGCTGGGCGGGAATGTGAATGAGGGTTGCCGGGGTGGAAGAGCCCGCCGCGGAGCCCAGCGAGGAGCTGCTGCTCACGGAGGACGAGCTGCTCGAGTTGGACGCGGCGCTCGATCCCAGCCCGCTCGACGCGACCGAGGCGACGCCCGGGCTGCTGCTCAGGGCGAAGGACCCCTTGAGCACCGCGGCGTTGGCGAGCTGCTTCTGATATTCAGGATCTGGAAGACGGCAGACAGCGTTACAAAAATAAACAAAAGAAAAACGACAACAACCTTCAAGAGAGGTACGTCTGAGCGCCGTCTGGAGGACCGTCCTCCCAACTCGGGAATGACCGGCAAGACTGGCAGCTCTGCACGAGACTCGTCCTCACCTTCGTGCGGGGGGCGCGCCATGTCCCGGTGCGAGAGCGTTGGCGGCGAGGACGTGTGCAGCCCCAACTCCACCTCGGTGTAGTAGAACTCCTCCTCGTGGTCGCTCATGTCCTCGCCGTCCTCCGCGTCCCCCGTGCGCGGCCCCAGGTGAGAGTTGCGCACGTGACTCTCGATGGAGGCGCAGGTGGTCGTGAGGTAGAGGCATCCAGGCCACGTGCATTGGAACACCATCCGTGTCGGCTGAAAGGACAAAGATCACCCCGTCAGCTCATCGCCTGCTATACAGGGGTGAACATAACCGCAAATCCGTTTGCCTCTTTTCTTTCTGCAAATATATTAGACATTCCGCATCGCGGCCCACTGTGAAAAGTATTTGAAGATTTACGGGAAAACTTGTAAATTTACAATTACAAATAGTAAAATTACAAGCACTACGTATAGACTTGCAATTCGATTGCGAGCAAGAAAAGGTTATCGAACATTTACAAGATATTTAGTAAAGCGTAATTTACAAGATAGATCGTAAATCTACAAAGATATTTTTCACAGTGCCCGAGCGGGTTGAAGGATTTGGGCGATGGGGTTGGTCGCTAGTTTCCGGGAGGGGGCTGGGCTGATAGGTTATCAATGAGCCAGGCGGAAGGCGCACCAGACACCAGACGGAAGGTGGTCATCTCTCTGTGCGTCAGTTTTCACACCCTGGACTGTCTTCATACCCGGACTCGTTCGCGCGCTAACTCGGCTGGATCCGAACCGCTCCGTCCCGATGCTGGCTGACATGACAACTGTCACCTACACACTCTACCTGGCCTCTCAATCGCCCAGAGGGAATGACCAAACCCGCCTAGTAGGGAATGGAATGACCAGAGGTAGCAACCATCGCTCCGTCTGAGCTAACCCCACACGGGCGGGCGCAACGCCCGAGGTATCCCCAAGCAGGGAATGCCCTTGGCGGCCACCCGCCTATCTCAGGTGGCTGCTCTACCTATCCGGTGGACCTGCCCGGTGGTTGACACTACGGAGCGTAAACTATAGGGGCGGCAATGGCCGATGCGAAAACAGAGGCACCGGTAGCCGTAGGTCCGACTGAGCCTCCCTGCCTGATGGCCGCGGGGGCGGCGCGGGGGCGGCGCGGGGGCGGCGCGGGGGCGGCGCGGGGGGGCGGTGCGGGGGGGCGGTGCGCGGGGCGGCGCGGGGGCGGCGCGGGGGCGGCGCGGGGGCGGCGCGGGGGCGGCGGCGCGGGGGGCGGCGCGGAGCCGAGCTGGGTGGCTTTGTTTCGACTGGAACTGGGCCACCTTATCAGCGTGGGCCGGGCCGGGCCACAGCCGCCACCCCACCGCATCGCCACCCAGGCACAGGCAGGCCGCGACGGGACGGTCCATACATACGGTCAGGCGCGGCAGGGGGCGAGCCATCTCACGACTATCGGCTGGGCAGGGCGAGGGGAGCGTGTTGGGGAGGGGGGCAAAGGGACTTCCGGGTGCCGTGGTATTAGGCCGTAGTGCGACTTGCGACGCGTGTAGGGTAGGGCAATCGTATTCTCGGCAGCCCAGAAGGGTCTGGTTAGTTGTCGGTGAATCATACGACTTGCTTTGGCGATCGCTGCCATTGAAAAGAAGATGGATCAGGCACCGGGTAGGGTGGGGTGGGCGCACTTTCGTTTTGTGACGGTGACGGGGAGGACGAGGCGGGGTTGTAGAAGTTTTGCACGATAGTTGAAAAGCTCCCTGGCATAAATCTCTCATGTCGAGCTGGGCTGGAAACTGCTGAGTGGAGGTGTTGGGTTCGCCTCGTGGGGCGGGGCGGGGCGGGGCGGGGCGGGGCGGGGCGGGGCGGGGCGGGGCGGGGCGGGGCGGGGCGGGGCGGGACGACGCGTCAAGGCCTTCCCTACCGGCATTACCAGCGGGCGGCGCCGCGGCTTGAGGGTTCGAAAAAGGTCCAAGTCGCGGAACAAAGAACGGGCGGGAGAGTGAAGCCAGAGTGCAGGCAGGGCTACGGGGTGCGGTGGTAGGAGCTCCAGAGGCCACAGGGACGGGCCGGAGTGCCCAGGGCCACGCCGCTGTGGCAGCCACCCCTTCTACCGCGCCCCGCCACCCCGCCGTGCGATCAATAAGCCCCATGCCCGCCCCTCCCTCCCCGTCGCGACTCGACACGTGGGTAGCCCCACAGAAAACAACCCCTTAAATCACCTCCCCCTCGACGGCGCTTCCGCCCGCTGCACCCCCCACTCCCTCTCGAGCGAGCGAGCGAGCGGGCCGGGGGCAGCCGGGCCGGGGGCCGGGGGGCCCGGCGAGGAGAGCGGCCCTGCCCAGCCGGGCCAGCCCCGGCGTGGCCAGCCGGGCCAGCCCCACTGAACTAGTTGCTCCGCGCGCCGCGCCGCTCCCCTACAAGCCCCGCCCGGCCCGGGCCCGCTTTACAGACTCAATCTACGATGGGATTAAAGGGTGGGGCTGCGACTGCTGCGACGCTCACCACCTCAGGGTAGGGAGGGTGGAGGCCCGGGCGCGCCCATACCAGCCCAGACAAAGGAGACGGACGGGACCGCGGACGAGACGCCGCGTTGGGGCGGGGCGGGTGGGGCTGAGCGGGACGGGGCGGGACGGGGTGGGGCGGGGCGGGGCGGGGCGGGGGGGGCGGGGTGGGGCGGGGTGGGGCGGGGCAGGGTGGCGGGGCGCGGAGCGTCAGCAGCGTCAGAGGCAGAGATCCTTGCAGTCAATGTGTTTAGAGGAGGTTGCAATAAGCAGTTGCAAGGCAACCTTCTGCCCTATGCCGCAGATGTACCAGCCCCAGTCTCTGTGGATGCATTTTCTTCCTTTGTTGCATGTCGACCAAGTGTTTTGACTCCAGAGCAACGCAAACATGCTGAGCGAGGATCAAAAATTTTCAGTTCTCATGTACATTTAATTATTAGTAGATGATACCAAGGGTAGCATCTGCTTTTACTTTGGATCTCGTTCGTACGGAGTAATGGGGGGAAAGACCGGCCTAGTGAGGTGGTCGAAATAGTTCGTCCGTAGGAGAGAGGGGGACTAGGAGAGCGGGGCCTCGTGAGGTGGTCGTAGTATTCGTCCCTGTCAGTGACACGTCAGTGACACGTCAGTGGCACGTCAGTGACACGTCAGTGACACGTCAGTGGCACGTCAGTGACACGTCAGTGACACGTCAGTAAGACGTCAGTGACACGTCAGTGACACGTCAGTGACACGTTCGTAACGAAGTTATCAGTAAGGGCGCGGGGCCTAGAGAGGTGGTCGTTATGGTTCGTCCCTAGGGGGCGGAGCCTAGAGGGGTGGTCGTAGGCAGTGCTGCCAGAAAAGTAGGCAAAACCCGTCCAACACACAGCTGTGTGGAGCAGGCGGTATTCACGCCTGCCTACTAGGCAACATCAACACACGTGTGCAGAAGAATGGCCTAGTAGGCAGGCGTGAATACCACCCGCTCCACACAGCTGTTGTGTTGGGTGGGTTTTGCCTACTTTTCTGGCAGCACTGGTCGTAGGGGTTCGTCCTTTGGGGGGCGGGGCCTAGAGAGGTGGTCGTAATAGTTCGTCTGGTTCGTCCCAAGAAAAAGCATTTATCATCTGCTATCACGTACCAAAGCAAATGTTGTTCCATGACAGGATACTTGAGACTGGAAACTGACTTCTAAAAATATAAATACACTAAAATAAAATATAAAAATAGAATTTAATTTATTTACAGACAACACAGTCTTTTCTAATAACAAAATTTCTGTAATGTAATTAAACATAGCATAGTGATGAAAGCCGTCACTTTAATACTGAGACAATAAGGCTAACTCTTTCGTATGTTTTTTTCGCCGAAGAAAATAAAAACGATTCTTTTCAATAATATGTCTCTCCATTGTGGTAAACTTAGCATTCCGGTTGTTAGGAAAGTATAAACAGCGCAACAGCAGACGACACTCTTGCAGCTACGAGTGTCTGTATACGACCCGACTGGACTTCGTATGAAACACAAGGCGCAGGCAGTCGGCAGTCGCGCGCCAGCAATCGCAGGTGTGAGGGTTGTGAAATTACCGGTAAAATCATAATCTTACCGTAAAATACCAATTTTACCGGTAAATTGCTATTCTACCGGTAAATTGTCCACTTTTTTTCTAATGCCTGGAACGACAACTTTTGTATTGTAAACAATGTTTTATGGTCAGGAAATGTGTCTAGAATTTTTCAGAATTGACAGTAATTTCCCTTTCGTTTAGAATAATCAGAGAACCAGAATTTTTTATTTTATTTCACGGCTACTTCTCGCTCAAGTAGCAGACTTTTCATTCTGCGTCTGGGAGATGCGCTCTTTTGATGTAATACTGGTGATGTATGATAGTCAAGATAAAGACCATGAGCCTGAGGAGCAAGAGTATAGCCAGAGAATGCAAATGGTGATGATGGTGATGACAATGGGTAAAGTGTACATTGATACTGCGATGTGCTTACCCAAAGTTGTATTTTTTTGTTACTTTTGTTCCATCTTGTGTTAATTATTGGCTTTTCTTTAAAGAAAAATCGAAAACAAATGCATTTAAAATTACTATTTGTTTCCAGTCCCAATCCATTTCTTGGAGTACAAGCAGCATTTCATCCGTTAAAGCCCTTAGAAACCGTTTTAAAGCAGTTTTGGTATTTTACCGGTAAAATTAAATTTTAATTTTACCCTCATATAGCGAGATTTTACCGCGCATTTTACCGTGTATTTTACCGCCTATACAACCCCAGTTGAGGATCGCAATCGCGTCGCAGCAGTCGCAATCGCTCTTCCTAATAGTCGCCAGTGTGATACCGCCTTTACCAGCCCCTCCCTCGGGGCCGCGACGCCAGGCGCCAGGCGGCGCCAGCAAGCATCACGCTCGCAGCAGCACCCGACACAACCACACAGGAGGTGATTATGGCTTCCACGATCGGCAATAGCGCACCACCGCCCCTCCCCTCCCCCCATCTCACCCGCTGAGCTCCGGCCCAGCGACTGGATAGGGGCAAGGGGTGAAGATCTAGAAAGGGTGGGGCGCAAGGGGGGAAGGAGGGGGCGGGAGGCGGAGCGGGGATGATCGCGGAGAGCCGCGCGTGGCTGTTCTGGGGGTGGGACCGACCGGCAACCGAACGACCCGGCACAGAGAACGGAAGAGGAACTCTGTGCGGAGGACTGGGGGGAGGGGGTTTACAACACATGGGTGGGGGGTGGGGGACCTTGAGGGGGGGGGGAGGGGGGCGCCTAGGATGGGGGACAAGGGGAAAGGGACCTCCGGGGGGGGGGGGGGGGGGATTAGAGGAGGGGTGCTAGGCTCTGCCCTGCCCGGCCCGACCAGCTCCTCTCCTCTTCCTCTTCCCAGCCGGACCCAGTCGGGCCGGGCCAGCCGGGCACAGGTTGACCTAGTTTCAGGGCGGCCTACCCCGTGGTGGCCCCCCCGGCCCGGCCCGGCCCGGCCCGGCCAACCCTGCTGTTCTTTGAGGGGCGCGACTGGGGGGCCGCCTCTCACCCCGCCCTAGGCTGCTTCGAAACGTACTGTCATTTCAACTTTTACAACAAAGTCTCCTCTACGAATAAAGGTGAGACACAGACCCAAGTCCCTCGCAAGGAATTGTACCGGGTTTGAATCCGTAACATTGTTGGGGGTTTGACTACCCCGTTCGCACGTAAGGCGCCAAAGGCCTCTGCAGCGCAGGCCAGTATGCAATCCCTCATCAATGTAACGCATTAAAAGAAACGCCCGGTGCATACCAACAATTCTTGTTGTGCTATCACAAAAATAGTCCTTATTTTTAGTATAATAATTGACACCATATAAAAAGCACTTTGAAATCACGGCACTTGTGTCGGAATACCTCTGGTTTCATATAATTTGCTCAGCAATGCGTTTATTTCATGATTCCGTAATTTACACAGGAAAAACAAAGGTGCGAATACCTACCTTTAACAGGCATTAATAAAGTTTAGTGCCTTTGGAAAGGCACTTAACTTTAGTGCCCCAGGAAAGGCACTAAACCGCGCCCTTGACTTTAGTGCCCCAGAAAAGGTGTTGTTTAGTGCCTTTGTTTTTCCAGTGTATTTGCCAAACATTTAACTTCCGAAAGTCATCCACACTGAGTGCGCTAAAGCGCCCGGGAGGGGTATCTCACTCCATGCTCTGTCGTCTCGACTGCAGGCCAGCCACGCGCGGCCGGTAGAGTCTATGTTCCAGCCCCTACCAACCTGGACCTCCCCCTCTTCCTCCGGCCCCTTCCTTTTTCCCTTCTCTCGCCCCTGTTTCCTCCTCTCTCTCTTTCTCCCTCTCCCTCCCTTCTCCCGGCTTCGCGCATCGCCTGGAACTAGGTCGTCCCCGTGGCAAAGCGCGGGTTCGCTCCAGGCGGGGGAGCTGGTGGAAGTGGAGGCGGACTGAAACTAGGTCAATGGGGCCCGCAGCTTCGCATCTGCAGCTGCCACCGCCGCTGCCGCTATGGCTCGTGGCACCCCCTACCCCTACCCCTCTCCCCGGCCGAGCCAGGTCACCCCCACCCTCCACCACCGGCGCACCCACCCCCGTCCTCACCCCATGGCGCCTACCCATGGTGCCTCCGGCCCCCACGAGAGCCAGGGCGGGGCGGGGCGGGGCAGGGCCGGGCCGGCCGGTACCGCGTGTTTGCCGAGGACGGGCGGGCCGCGAACAGGAAGCAGGTGCTCCAGGGGAGGGGGTGGGAGGGGGGGGAGGGGGGAGGGGTTCGAGTCGGAGCAAATACTGCTTAACCCCTCCCCTCCCCCTGTGCGTTACCGGTTTGCCAGGGGCAGAGCGAAGAGCAAGGGGTGCGCAGTGCGCAGCGGCGTGGCGTGGCGTACCAGGCCTAAGAGATGGAATAGTAATCTGCTTCCTTTTCGTTTCCGAAATGATAAACGACGAGCTGCTTCGGCAGTGCTTCGGCTGCCGGCCCCGGCTCGTCGCGCTCCTTCTATTCTTCTCTCTCTGGAGACTTCTCTAGGATACACTCCCCGCGAACCTCAAGAAAGTGACAGTTATGAAATGTAGAAGATTTTCTGTCACAGACGCGACAAAAAAGAAGGGAAAGAAAAACCTCTAAGAAGACTATTGACCCTGGCTTCATCACTTGCCGAACCAGGCGAGGCACACAACCCCCCTGCGGTAGGCCACCAGCCCATCAGAGAAGCGCTGCATCCCGAATCTTGCCTACCCAATGGGCGCCATCATCCGGAAATATTGGATTTCCCATCTTCTCCCCGCATTCTCCCATACCTTTCCTTTCGTTTTCTTAAATACCCTAAACAATAGCGGCTTCTCTCGTGGGTGCCTCGTAGCCGGTGGATAACGTTAACGTTGCTAGGGTTGGAAGCCGGAAAATTTCCGGATTTTTTCCAGAAAATTTCAGAAAATTTCTCAGACCCTGAAAAAATTGGAAATTTTCGTATTTCGACATTTTCACTCAACTGTACAGAAACTTTTACATCAGCAGCCAACTTTAGCAGTCATTTCAAGTACTTTACCTTTATGCTTTATATGTGTGCTGGCTAGAGTATACCCATTCATATGCCATATGAGCTGCAAGAAACGAACTGGTCACACTGAAACACATTTTAAATACGGACGAAAACAGTGAAAGAGAGGAAGAGGCAATAGAAGGTGAAGATATGGGTCCCCGCAACACTGCCTCTCATCCACTCGCCGCCAGGTCTACCCGGGGCACTCGCACTAGCACTCATAGGCTCAGAACATCGAGCAGCAGCAACCACCGATTGCAAATGTGAGGCGATCTTCTCGCAGCAGACGTTAGCATTAGCGAGTTAGGTAGATTATAGTTATGTTCGTTTATATGAAGATTTTTTTTTGTCCGTATTTTTCTAATAAATGTAGTATTATTCTTGTGGTCTTTTAAAGCGAACCAATTGCAGCAGACGCTAGAAATGTTAGCAAGATAGTAGTTATGCTTGTTTATGAAGAATTTTCGTCCCTCATTTCCTAATAAATGTGTTCTTGTTCATGCAAGCAAGGTCTATTAAGGCATGTTCACCATCATACGCACATTCCTACACGCTCAAACCAACGGAAAACAATGTTTCTTCTAACAATTCTTTTGATATTCCACTCAAATACGCTTAGAACGAAAATTTCCAAAATTTTCAATATTTCCGGATTTTTTCCGTTTTTTTCCACTTTTTAGGAAATTCTCAGAAAGCTTGAAAATTTCCGGAAAATTTACAACCCTGAACGTGGCGGGGTTCTACCCATCATTTCACAACCAATGTTATCAATTTTCAAAACTACTGTTATTACTTTTTATAGCACAACTGTTATTACTTTTTACAACCTTTTTGTTATTAAATTTACAAACAATTTTTGAGTAAATGCTTCCAAATATTTTTATTAAAATTAAGATGGATTTTTTAACAGTGTATGCAGTAAAAATGAATACTTGACTTGGTCACACTTGATTTTCCAGAGAAGATACATTGCGAAGTGCAGCTAAGCTACTTGAACTATTCCCTCCCAGCCGGGTAACTCTACGGTAACTGGCCGGGCCGGCCCCGCAGCGGGACGCACCAGGGCGCAACGCGCCGGCGCTCCAGAAGTGGGTCAGTGGGTCACAGCACAACAGCACATGCCGAGCCCGGGTCCCAGTCCCATCCCAGCCCAGTCCAGGCCCAGTCCAGGCCCAGTCCAGGCCCAGTCCAGGCCCAGCCCAGGCCCAGCCCAGGCCCAGGCCCAGCCCAGGCCCAGGCCCAGGCCCAGCCCAGGCCCAGCCCAGGCCCAGCCCAGGCCCAGCCCAGGCCCAGCCCAGGCCCAGCCCAGGCCCAGCCCAGGCCCAGCCCAGGCCCAGCCCAGGCCCAGCCCAGGCCCAGCCCAGGCCCAGCCCAGGCCCAGCCCAGGCCCAGCCCAGGCCCAGCCCAGGCCCAGCCCAGGCCCAGCCCAGGCCCAGCCCAGGCCCAGCCCAGGCCCAGCCCAGGCCCAGCCCAGGCCCAGCCCAGGCCCAGCCCAGGCCCAGCCCAGGCCCAGCCCAGGCCCAGCCCAGGCCCAGCCCAGGCCCAGCCCAGGCCCAGCCCAGCCCAGGCCCAGCCCAGGCCCAGCCCAGGCCCAGCCCAGGCCCAGCCCAGGCCCAGCCCAGGCCCAGCCCAGGCCCAGCCCAGGCCCAGCCCAGGCCCAGCCCAGGCCCAGCCCAGGCCCAGCCCAGGCCCAGCCCAGGCCCAGCCCAGGCCCAGCCCAGGCCCAGCCCAGGCCCAGCCCAGGCCCAGCCCAGGCCCAGCCCAGGCCCAGCCCAGGCCCAGCCCAGGCCCAGCCCAGGCCCAGCCCAGGCCCAGCCCAGGCCCAGCCCAGGCCCAGCCCAGGCCCAGCCCAGGCCCAGCCCAGGCCCAGCCCAGGCCCAGCCCAGGCCCAGCCCAGGCCCAGCCCAGGCCCAGCCCAGGCCCAGCCCAGGCCCAGCCCAGGCCCAGCCCAGGCCCAGCCCAGGCCCAGCCCAGGCCCAGCCCAGGCCCAGCCCAGGCCCAGCCCAGGCCCAGCCCAGGCCCAGCCCAGGCCCAGCCCAGGCCCAGCCCAGGCCCAGCCCAGCCCAGCCCAGCCCAGGCCCAGCCCAGGCCCAGCCCAGGCCCAGCCCAGGCCCAGCCCAGGCCCAGCCCAGCCCAGGCCCAGCCCAGGCCCAGCCCAGGCCCAGCCCAGGCCCAGCCCAGGCCCAGCCCAGGCCCAGCCCAGGCCCAGCCCAGGCCCAGCCCAGCCCAGGCCCAGCCCAGGCCCAGCCCAGGCCCAGCCCAGGCCCAGCCCAGGCCCAGCCCAGGCCCAGCCCAGGCCCAGCCCAGGCCCAGCCCAGGCCCAGCCCAGGCCCAGCCCAGGCCCAGCCCAGGCCCAGCCCAGGCCCAGCCCAGGCCCAGCCCAGGCCCAGCCCAGGCCCAGCCCAGGCCCAGCCCAGGCCCAGCCCAGGCCCAGCCCAGTAAGGTGATTCCGCACAGTGGTTTCGTCTCTCTGTCCTTGTCGCTCTCATAAGGACAGAACGAATGGTTGAAGGTTTGAATGTACGAGTAATTTATGTTCTCTTAGAACGCTAGATATTACTAACTTAACCCTAATGAAATTTTTGGGCATGATTATGCAGAATTACGTGCAACCAATAGATATGCACATCGCACTGTGCATAGATATGCACATAATGTTCACAAAATAAACAAGGTTATGCAAACATTTTGTGCGTAACTAATGGTTGCACGTAGTCGTGCAGCCTTTATGCGCAACATGATGCATTAGGGTCTAGTGTGTTCTAAGCAGTACAATGCAAGGTACGATAAATCATTCATTTTTCCAATCATATTAAAATTAAAATAACTAAGGATTAAAAAAAATGGAGGATTCTTATTTATTCTAATTTTCAAAAGTGAGTAATTGTCGACAGTGCAAACATATTTTAACGAGGACTGAAATATCCACTGATATATCAGCGGCAAAAGGGTAGACACAACTTAAAAATGTGTGCAGTGTTTGCAAAAGGATTCCAATTCCAGGAACCCGGCAGCACAGGCAGCCGATGTCTCGACCTTCGCCCTCGCTTTCACCCTTATCGCAATAAAGTAAAGTTCGTTCCCGCACTGAAAAACAAAGGTGCTATGTAATGCCTTTTAAAGAGAAAGCGCTATCGCCTCTCAAAGGTACTATTTTTGCCCCTATTCGTGTTTTTACAAAGGCATTAGTGCAGTAACACCCCATAAAATTCAATAGCACCCCAAAAAGGGTGCTATATAGCACCTTTGTTTTTCCAGTGCGGTGACCGTCGATTTGCTTGTAGCTTTTGTTACTTTAAGCCCTTGTAAATCGTAGCGCTTGTGACTTTTAGCTCTTGGAACTCGTAGCTCTTGTGAACATTAGCGCTTCCAGTTTTTAGCGCTTGTGACTTTTAGCGCGTGTGAATCTTGGCGCTTGTGACAGTGCCTGCTGGTCCAAAGGAACCGATATCACTTTGCCTTTTCTCAGATTTTGATTCTATCGATTTTTTTTTTCTTTTTTCTTTTTTCCTCGTGTGAGTCCTCATGGAACAAAATCGCTCAGCTGGAATTAGATCCGAAAAACTAGCAGTACGGCTAAAAACTTAATACAACATAAAAATAAATAGCAGGGTAGCTAAAAAATAAGCTGGGTAGCTTAAAAATTAGCTGCGCCTATACAGCTAAAAAATTAGTACACCTGCAATTTTATTTCTGCTAAGACGCGAATTGTTTTTTGCGTGCTAACAGCTAAAAGCATTTGAAATTGCAGCAAACATTTCGTTGCACAGGTAAAATATTAACTGTAACAACAAAATGAGCAGGACAGCTGTGTCAACTAAAATGTTAGCTCTGTCAACTCAAATCTTAGCTAGGCGCATATCAGCTAACATATTTTCTGTGCCAGCTAATGTGTATTATTTTTTTCGTGTAGGACATCGCAACTTTTGTTTTTCCAGTGCAGTGCAGCTGATCTGCGCGTACATGAGCGTGCGGGAGCGAGTTCGTGCAGGACGTTCTAAAAAGGGTGTGGCAATGCAGCGTCACCTCGCCTCACACGTAGCTATCAGCTGATGCACTCTATTCATTATCAAAACGGTGCTCAAAGAAAGTGCACTTTTCTCCACTCTAGCTTCATCCTTCTTCCTCACATGGGTTCCACTCCGAAATGTCGCGTGCCATCTGCAAAAGCATTCGGAATTCGGGGAGAGAGTCACGAAGAGGTGGGCACGAGTCAGAGTACGGCTACTGCACAAGTCTACTGCATTATTACGTTATGCATCAGAGTTGCAGGATTATAAGCAGCAGCTGCAGCCTGCTCTGCACAAATTACAAGCGAGACTTTGTCGTTTATGCACACAGTTGTGCAAATCGGTGCCCAATAATTTCGTACGTAACCATGGTTGCGCATGATATTGCATTTCCATACTGGAAAAAAAAATGCATATAGATAGGTTTGGAGTGTACAGGGCAGGACAGGCGTTCGACCCTTGCCGCCCCGTCCTCCACAAACCGCGCCTGGACTTTGTTTCACTTTTGAAGAGCACGTGACATGACGTGACTCGACGTGACATTACACGCGCGGCACTGACGGACACCTGATGGACACGCACAGTGCCGTGCGGGGCGAGGCACATTAGGCGTGGCTGTCCAGGTCCCGCATACCCGCGGCCCCCGCGCGCGCACCCCGCTTGGGCAGCCAGGCGCTTGTCAACGACATGACGCACGCATGCACACCACTGTCCTCATGGACTGTTCGCCAGAAGTCAACTCTACGCCAGAAAAGACAACAATATAAAACTCACAAGCTATTTTCTACGTATCAGCAAAGCGTGACTGTCAAGACTCATTGCATTTACTTGATGGTTGTCTGAACAAGTAAGTACTGGCCACTCCATGCTACGATATTTTAGTCGACGCTGCCCGCTGCCGACGCTATAGTGTCGTCCGCAGCAGCGTAATGCAGGTCCGTTGGCGGCCTCTGCCTCCTCGGCCCCGCTCCGCACGGCCCGGCAAGCGATGCCAGCTTGTCCAGAGCAATGACCTTCCCCTGAGCAGCGCAGCGCTGCGCGGAGCGACTCGGCCCTTTACCCATCGCATGCTTTTTCCAGCCCCCCTTCCTGTTGTCATGGGGCACGAAGCATCACACACACACACACACGATTTCCCTTATGTTTGTTTGTGAAGCTTATACGGATTATTACATGACGACACGACATACATGGGGATCCAAAAATGAGGCTCCTGGATTTCGACCGACCTAACTTCAGAGCTGCATTCGGTCGTGGGACGGTAGCAAAGTCAGTAATCGGTAGTTGATAGACTTGATTTTAAGGTAGGACCCCTGTGAAATGGCTAACACCCTCAAGGGGTGAGATGAAAAATTAACCAATGATATTTCCTTGATCAGTATGTTTGGAAACTTAAAAAAAAATAATATTGGAGCCTTACGTGGGCAACAGAACATGTTTTTAGTTTTACGTTGTTAATTTGTAGATCCATGGGGAAAATGTTCCATGCGTCACAAATTTTGCCGTAAAATTTTTGGTCATGGATCAGAAGGTCCTACTTTACAACTTCAAGGTCTCATATTGTGTATAGACCTCTCTGATAATCATTTTGAATTTTACATTTTTCTATATTTTTACAAGCTAAAATTATCACTATATATACCTACAGGCTAGCAGTTCTACTTCATTTAAAAATAGAATGAGACCTTGGAAGTGTAGACTAACATCAAAGTAACACTTGCTCTGCGTGGAATCACTGTGGCTACAAAATTATGACGCATGGAACATTTTGAAGTTCCCAAACAAGTGTTTTGAGATACACCGATTTAAAGTTTTTCACCCATTTTTCTTCTATTCCACTGTGATTTTTTCAGTGCACAAGCGGAAACTCTATTTAAAATCTTAACTTTTCCATGCATTAAGATACCAGAATGAATACTAGCCTCAACATGAGGATAATAATTTTATTCAGAATTAAATTTATTATTTTTGGAGAGTGTGCACGTTGCTCTTCAAACTCCTATAACTTCAAAAGTATTGAAGATACAGCAAAAACCAAAAAATCCTCTGCAAGAGGAAGCTTCAAAGTACACTTTTAGCTCAAAAAAAAAATTCGATTATTTTTTCATTTTAGGCCATTTTTTCACAGGGGTCCTACCTTAAGGATAGTTTGGGTTGGATTTGAAAAGCGAAGAAAACAGCCTCGCCTATCCTACTCTAACCGAATTAAGTCCAAATACAAACTAGCCAATAACATTAACCTAGAATAACCTGTCCTAGAGTTCAGTTTAACAGCTCCTGTGATACTTGCAATACCGATCCCCGAGCTAGCTTGGAGAGAACCAAGTAACAAATGGTTGCAGCGAGATAAATTGGCAAGAACTGAGGGATGAAGTCGAGACCCAAAAAGGGCCTCAAAACAAGCGGCCCGCACCGCTCTTACGCTGCGACAGGCGGCAGGGTGCGGTTTTGTAATGACCCCCAGCGGCGAGCTCAGTGGCCGTCGACACCAGATGCTGTTGTTTGTTCAGTCTGGGGAAATTGACCCGCCGCGCTGAACTCTCAAGGACGTGTGGGCCGGCCGAACACCCAACCCCGCCGCGCTCTCCGTCCGCACCGCGTCCTGCCCTGCTGCCCTTTTTATTTTATTTTTACAAGAAGTCTTTATTTATTCATTTTACAATTTTGTTACATTTTCAGTTAGGGATATTGCTGCCCCTGGGCCGTACCGGCTAGCTGGGCTGCACTACACCGCCGGGTTAAACGGCTGCCACTGCGCCCCGCCACGCCCCGTATCGTGCGCGTTCCAGCTCTCCGCCACGCCCCGCCACGCCCCGCCACGCCCCGCCACCACGAGAGCAAGTCAACAACCTGCAGCAGGACCCAGAGCAGAGCAGCGCAGCGCCGCACTGCCGCTGCAGCCGGTCCTGGGATCACGAACCTCCCGGGACGTCTGGAGAAGTCTAAGAACCTCCGGGGACCTTCGGGAACTCTGGAAACCCTCCAGGGACCTGTAGGGACCTCCAGCCTCCAGCCTACGGATGATCGTGGGTCAGGGCGCGGTGAGGATCGCAAGGTAGCAGGGCCCTACTCTGACACCTGGGTATCGGCGACGCCCCCTCTCCGGGGTAGAGTTCGGCAGCTCGGAAACATTTCCGGGAAAATTGTGAAAAAAATCCGCTTTTCTTTTTCGCGAAAAAAATCCTGAGCGTCAGAAAAAATGGAAAAAATGGAAAAATTAAAAAATCTAAAATTGTGTTAAAACACTTTTTGGGAAGTGTTCATGGTCCAGAACGATGGATGACGCTTTGTGTGAAGGTAAAAAATGTGTAAATCATCAAAATACACTGAAAAATTAAAGATTTTCTTCGTCAAATTTCGAATTTTATTAACAGTATGAATCGAATATTGAAATTTCCACGATTCTGACCCGTTTCTTACTTCTTTTGAATACCGCAAACTACCGGAGGCTTGAGGAACGTTATTAGACCGTTTCGTATATCGTTGTTCTCATCATAAACTCAGATTTCACGGAATTGCACTCTTTAAAGCTTACGGTGAATTTCACTGTAAGCTACGGTGAACTTGGCATCACCGTAACTTACGGTGAATTTTCACCGTAAGCTACGGTGAATGTCACCGTAGCTTACGGTGAAATCCACTGTAAGTTACGGAGATGCCAAGTTCACCGTAGCTTACAGTGAAATTCACCGTAAGCTTTTAAGAGTGTGACAATTTGTCAATTTTTTTCCGAGGAAAAAAAAGACGACAAAAAGTCCATCAAATTCCATCAATTTTATTTTTTCCTGAAAAAATACGAAACCTACTCCCCGGCCTCGGTTCCGACCGACACTTCTGCTGGCCTAAGGCGCCTACGGCGGGGAGGGCAGCCGGGGGGCTGAGCTGTGGGGCGCTGCAACTGCAGAGGGTACTGTCCTGGCCGCAGCAACAGTATTCTTCCTTTTTTTATTTGTCTATTATCTTCTAAATGCAGCCGGACGCTGCACTGTGCCCCTCTCCTCCACTGGACAGGGGCGTATTAAGGTCCGACCGACAGGGGGGGCGGTACCCTTCAGGTTGCCTACATACAGGGGTTTTGTAGCACAATTTGCCTACCGTTCAGGCGGCTGTCTAGAGGCAACGGGAGGGGGGGGGCGATCGCCCCTCCCCCCCCGCTAATACGCGCCTGCCACTGGAAGCAGCCCCGCGACACCTCCGTTTCGTACCGCGCACTTGAGGCGACAGCGACAGGAACCGATGCGATCCCGACCGATCCCACCCGATGTTTCTCCTGTGGGATCGCCTGCTCCATCTTCAAGTCAGCGAGGGGAGACGGAAAAAGAGCTGAATCTTGCTTAGGAAAGTGCGCTACATCGCGCACGAGAAGGGGAGTGGCAACCACCGGCGACCGCGAATGAGAATTGCATATATGTATCAGTCCCGAACAAAATTCAAAGCGCGTCTCGACACAACGAGGTGAGGTGGTGACTGTTATTGCGGCAGCTTCGGGCAAAGTTAGGGGTAGGGGGTAGGGGGTAGGGGGGTAAGCTAGGGGTAGGGGGTAGGGGGGTGAGCTAGGGTAGGGGGTAGGGGGTAGGGGGGTGGGGGTGAGTTAGGGGTAGGGGGTGGGGGTGAGCAGGCTCCCGAGCCGTGAAGGCCGCGCTCAGCTCAGCTCAACCGTTCTGCGCGGGCGCGTACGTACCACGGAGGCACACGTGGTACAGCCTGCACACCTCTGCCGGCACCATCGCCATTTAGATCCTAATCAAGGCGAAAAGCGGCGGACGTGACGCGCCCGCGGTGCTTCGGGGGGCCCGGGCCCGGCCCGCTGCCGGCGGCCGCCGGGGGTGCTGCTAAAGGCCCCGCCAGCCGCGCCGCGCGGCGCCTCCGGTGAGTGCAGCGGCAGACGACGCGGCCATAAACGCCGGCGGTAAGCCAGGTGGACGGGTGGTGGGGGAGGAGGCTGATGACTGGGGCGTAAAAGGTGTGGCCGGTCGATGACGCAGATGACGTGCAGACCTCGAAAACGCTCAGCTAGCGACAGCCAGCGGGCAGACAGCGGGCAGACAGCGACAGCCGGCTACGCGGTACCGCAGCGCTGTGCCCGGCCCGGCCAGCGTCCTGGTCCTGGTACGAAAGGTGCTGCAGCGGCTTGGAGCCACCTGTGGCCGCCTGCCTCTTTTCGCACATCAGTCTGTCTGTACGTCCCAACAAAAGGCTTATTTGGGTTGCTCGGCTCGGAAGGAAACGCGAACTCTATATTTCTGACAGCCGCAAGTAGTGTCATGCGTGCAGAGGCGGGAGGGCGGCGCTGGGCTGGGGCGCGCTCTACAGGCCCTCGTGCGCACTACAGAGCACTGCAGAGCCGTGCAGCAGATGAGTGCAGGCCAGGCTCAGGCGGGCAGGGGCAGGGCCGGGCCCAGTGCCCGCCCGGCTCCACCAGCCCGGCCCGGAGGTTCAACGACCCCGCTGCGCTCGATACGGGGACGGTCAGTGAGCGAGCAGCTAGCGAGCAGCGCGGGGCACGTGTCAATGCTCCCGCGCGGGAGCAGGGAGGGGGAGCGGAGGATGAGGAGGAGGATCGCCGGGGACACGAAGAGACGCCGAGGCCGGAGATAGAGGCATTCCCACGACATTCCAGCCTCCTCCACTCGGCCACAACAAGGGTCGTCCGTCGTCATGACTCAAAACGAGTCGAACACAAAGACACTGCTCTGGTGCGCGCGCAGCCACTACAGACTCGCACGCCTGTAAACCACTCGACGAGTCAAGACCGAAGGGCCCAAAACATACACCAGACGAGGGCTCCGTCGTCGCCTTCGATCTTGCCCGGTCCACCCCGGTCCGACCGGGCCCGCTAGCGCCATAGAGGGTTCTTTCGCGTAGAGCCGCGTCCAGCCGACATTGCACAACGGTACGGCGTGGCGCAATCCAAAGGGTGCGAGAGGGACGAACCCGCAGTGAGTAAGGGATGCGAGCGAGAGAGACAGAGACAGAGAGAGAGAGAGAGAGAGAGAGAGAGAGAGAGAGAGAGAGAGAAAAGGGGGAGGTGCGTCGTCATCCTCGAGAGAACTACGCAGCAGCGCAGCACAGCGCAGGGCGCTCGCGGACGGCCCCGGCCCGGTGCGGCGTGCGAGAGAGACAGAGCGAAAACAAACCGGCCGGGCCGTGGCGAGCCGCACAAGCCGGCCGGCTCGGCTGCTCGACCCGGCCCGGCCGCCATGGAATGAACTCCCCACAGCCCGCCTTTCCTCTCCTCCCCATCTCCCTTCCTCCCTCCGTCTCTGTCTCTCTCTCTCGCTCTCTTTCCCTCTATCGCTCTCCACCTGCACCCCCGCCTTGCGCCGGGACGCCCCGGCCGGCGCGCTGTTCGCTCCGGGACGCTTATCTGCCGACGGGTGGTGAGGCGCGGGGCTACTGCTGGGCGGTCGTGTGGTGCAATAGGGTATTCCGCTAAATCGTAGACCGGAAGTAAGAAAATGTAGGGAAGTGACAAAACAGAGGCGGAGAAAGCAGCCGACTGCTGCTCCCGCTACCATGACAAATTCACCAAGCGCACCCCCGGTCTCTTTGCCGGGAAAGATGTTTCTTGGTGTTTATACTAGGCACTAAAGAAGTATTTAGTATTCAGGTGAAAAACTTTCGAGTCATGAGTACAATGCCTAATGTAAATGGACAGGTTGATCAAGAAGAGGAAAAAGAGGGCGCGTAAGAGGTTCCGTCCCTAAACAAAGAAGACAGCTCGCCTCTGCAGGTTCGGTGGAGAATTGTTAAAT
>JAHWGI010000986.1:0-14378 GCA_029379305.1 Frankliniella fusca | reverse complement strand
TCCTGCCCCAAGATAGGGATCACCTCAAAAATTTATTAAGCGGCAAAAAAAAAATCTTTTAATAAAAGCCAATTACAAAAAACAAATTAGGAAGAAAGTTACAGAAAAATCCGAAAAAATAGACAACAAGTAAATAAATGAAAGAAGTCAAAAATAATGAGAAAGAAAAAAAAATTATCAAAACGTGACAGAAATCTTCATTGTTCTCTTGAAAGATCAAAAGAACAATCAACACAAAAAATAAAACAAAATCGAAAATAATCAAAAGTGAAAGAAATCATTGTACACATTTTGCGCCATGTTGCATGAGTTATCTTCCCCTCGCTCTTGGCCGCAGACGGAGGAGCAGTTGTACCGCGCGCCGGACTGGGCCGCGCAGGTGCGGCTCGCGCTCTCGAGCATGGGCCTGGACGGCGATGAGGCCCTGGCGGCCGCCCTCCACTGCACCCTGAGGCGCGTCAAGGCCCTCACCCAGTACCGGCCGGCGGCGCTCGACGTCAACCGACTGACCGCCACCCTCGTCAGCAACCGCCGGTTCCACCTGCAGTCCGCCGTGCTCAGCGAGGTACGTCTCTCACTTACAGCGCTCCCATCGAGGGGGAAACAAATCGGAAATTTTTGTGCACCTCGCAATTCAGAGAAAAAAATGAGGAAAAATGCAGAAAAATTTAAAAAAAAATCAGAAAAAAAAATCAGAGAAAAAAATCACAAAAATTTGGGTAAAATTCAAGCAAAAATTCATCAAAAATACACAAAAAATCAACAACATTTTACAAACATTCACAAATTTTGTACACCAAAATTCAGAGTTGTTTGCCCCTTGGCTCCCACGCTGCCTCACGCTACGCCTCGCTTGCTCGCAGCTGGAGTCGCTGCGCGCGGTACCCCTGGCCGCGGAGGAGGAGAGCGAGCTGCTCAGGCAGTGCGCCACGTGCATCAGCTCGGGCATCCACGTCGGCCGCAGCCACATGCGGGATCGCAAGGCGCTCGCCAGTCTCGTTGTCAACTTTTAGCTATTTAGTGTACGGCAATAAAATTATTTAGGTTAAAAAAAACATGGTTTCCTTCTCATCATAGTGAAAATCCTTGGTCCTCGGCAATCATCTGGAATGATGTGGAGCTCATGACAGGCGTTTTTGTAAATGGATCTACGGTTTGGGGGAGGGGGGATCACATCCGCCTTCATAAATGAAGCTTTTTCTGAGCAGAATGGCGCGGGATAAAAAGAACCCAGAGACGGACCGCCTAGGTCTTCTTCCCCAGAATGAAGAGTCGAGGTGGATTATCCCTCCGATGACGCAAAATGGCTCTTCCCCTTCCCTCTCCTTCACCCGGTCCCCAGGGGTTGGGGTGGGGGTGGAGGTGAGGGGGGGGGGCGGCGCGGCCGGCGATACGCCTCGCCAACGAGGTGTGCAGTCAGTGCGCCGCGGGCCTGGAGATGGCGCCACTAGCTCTTTGTTGCTTTTCTAGCTTTCGTTGGGACGAGCTGGTAGGGCGGGGCGGGGCGGGGCGGGGCGGGGCGGGGCGGGGCGGGGCGGGGCGGAGTGTTGCGGGGTGGGGCGGGGCAGGGTGGGGTTGTCGAGGTGAGTACAGACGTACAGACTGTCCAAAACGAAATCAGGAAGCCTGGCCTGCTGCCTGGGTCTCGGCTCAGCTCAGCCACTTTGGCACTGACTTGGGCACCTGCCACGGCGAGTCACTTTTAATGGGAGAATATGATTAGCCTCGCGCGTGGCGCGGCGGAGCGCGGCGGCTGAGAAACTTGACGAGCGCCGCAGTCCTCCTGGCTCTGGGGAGGACTTCTCCCGCGGAGTAGCGGCCAGAGAGGAGGGGGGGGGGGGGGGGGCCGTCACGACCCGACGCGCCTCACTCTCACACCGAAAATAGAATCAAATATTTCCAGGGTTATCTCCTTACTTTAACTCCCAAGAGGAGAAACCTTCTCTCCTCTCTCCCTAAATGCGGACTAATTTCGCATTATTTGTGTTATTTTTTCACGAAAATAAAAAAAACTGCGTCCTGGTTCTCAAGCAACCGAGGTTTCCTTATCGAGAAAATGCATTGAAGCGGTTTTTTCAAAGCTGCTTGGAAATCAGGACGTAGCTTACCGTGCCAGGCAGCTCCACGCACTGATGCGTAGTGGCAAATGAGAAAAGGAAGTCGCAACCGGAAACGAGGAAAAATATAACATCCGACAGGTTCCGGGAAAAGATCTTATCAACCGGCTGAACCTTGTCGCCTTGGTCCTGATTGCGAACAAAATCACGAAGCTCTACTGCTGCTCCGCTCATGGAGCGAAAACGGGGGAAAAGCAAGGCCATGCTGAAACTCCTACTCACTCCGCGCCTCTACTTTTTGCCCGTATTTGTCTTTGCCCAGCAATGAGCGTAAGTAAGTAGCTCAGCGAGACGATGCGACGCTTCTCGACTTGTTGCTGAGCAAGGCGCGCGGGTCGTGGCGGGGAGAATGATATGGCTAAAGGTTTTACCGCTGGGACCACCCCGCCCCGCCCAGTGACCCTTCTCTGACGCCTTTTCTCTAGCACTGCCGGGAGCACTTGTAGGAGACTCCGGGCCATTTGCTTGTCCAGCAAGCCTATAAGCCGGGCAGGCCGGCCGGGCCAGATAGAACCGCATTACTGCGAGAGAAGACAAAAGAGGCAATGAAAAGAGCACAACAGCCGCTCTCGGGCCACCGCTGCCGCTGGGCTGGGAGCAACGGGGTGGTGTTCACACAGGGAAATTTTCTACCAGGCGTTTCGAGAGATCACTGCTGGAGCGGGTAGGCAAACAGGCAAACTCGCCCACTGCTATATAGGTGTTCTCTGAAACACCCGACACACACCTATTATCTCTGCAAATCTAAGTGTGATACTACATGTCAGTTTGAACTGCGAAACTTTAGTTTCGCAGTTACAACTGCAAAACTCCCGAGTTCATCAGTTTAAACTGCAAAACTCCCGAGTTCGTCAGTTTAAACTGCAAAACAGTTCCACGGTTTAAACTGACGAACTCGGGAGTTTTGCAGTTTAAACTATGACGAACTCGGGAGTTCTGCAGTTTTAACTGACGAACTCGGGAGTTTTGCAGTTGTAACTGCGAAACTAAAGTTTCGCAGTTTAAACTGACATGTAGTATCACACTTATAGATTTGCAGAGATGGTGTTGCATGGTTTTGCACGCCGTATGACAACTGTACTACACAAAAAGCTTGCTAATGTGCTATTGTGTTATAGTGGTCACTTAGATTTGCAGAGATGGTGTTGCATGGTTTTGCACGCCGTATGACAACTGTACTACACAAAAAGCTTGCTAATGTGCTATTGTGTTAGTGGTCACTTAGCTACTCTGCAAACTCAAGTGTGAGACAGTATCACACTTATTACTGCAACACCACTGTGCACTCTAAAAATCTTACGAACAAATTGTGTTTGTATTACGAACGTCGACGTTCATATTATGAATCTTCTGTTCATATTACGAACAATTGCTGCGCTGTCATAATACAAACAAAATTTGTTTGTACAGTCAAATGCCCTAATTTCGGACTTGTGCCCTAATTTCGGACAATTTGCAGAAAAGTGCTTATTTCAACCTATCTCTGTCACCTTTTGAGGTATTCAAAATCCGAAAACGGCATCGTGAAGTTTGCAGTATAGAGTACCATATTTCGTCAAGTCGGTTGAAGTACCTTTAAAGTTTTACAGCACACAGGAATTTAAAGTTAAAAAAAGCATATAGAACAAAATTGCTGTTGTTAAATAAGCTCCCCCAAAAACCGGGGCTCATGTAGGTGTGAGCTGCCCCATGGGTGGTCCTTTAACGAATGAAGGTATGGTATTTTGGCTACAGAACTACGTAAAAATTTATTTTGTAAGTCAAACCGTTTTTTGGTACGGGACGATTTATGAAAGTGCTACAATTTCGGACACTTTTTCTTATGGGCCAAATACATGGAGATTTTTAAAGTGTGTCCTACAGAAATTTTATGAAAATGTTTTTTGTTGCAAATTTAATTTTAAACAAGATTTGTTTTATAGTTTCCAACGATATCTCTGCTAGTTTAGGCGAAATAGTGTGCTGAAGTTGTTTCCTTTGTAGGGCTATAGACGGCTATAGAGCCTAAAGTAGTACAGATATCGTTGCAGACCATAAAAACAAAATTATTTAAAATTAAAATTGCAACTAAAAACGTTTTCATAAAATTTCATTCTACAGCGAAACTAGCCATTTAGAGCACGTGTCCGAAGTTAGGGCACTTTCGTCCCTAATTTCGGACACTCTCTCGAAGGCTGCTGTAGCTACACACATTTAGATAGAAATTCGGCATGGGTGTCATCCGACGTGTCCGGAGCCACAGTTTTTCCAATCGCAACAGATTTTTCAAATTCCATCATGCCTACACGTAAGAAAGGAAAAACCGCTAAATTCGTCCGAATTAGGGCACTTGACTGTATTACGAATCTTTTTGATTGTAATACAAACATTTTTGTTCGTATTATGAACGACTTTTAGGATCAGTATAGTACGAAGGTGCTATCAGTTTCATTGTAACATACTGATCCCATAGGTTGTTCATAATACGAAAAAATTCGTTTGTATTACAAACAAAAAGATTCGTAATACAAACAAATTTTGTTTGTATTATGACAGCGCAACAATTGTTCGTAATATGAACAAAAGATTCATAATATGAACGTCGACGTTCGTAAGATTTTAAGAGTGTGTCTCACACTTCAAAAAACTATTTTCTGACGTTGAATAGCGATCACGTTTTGGAGAACAGCATCAGCTTTGGTTTAAAATCCTGGTTAAAACGAGGTACCATGTGATGGGGTTTGGAACAACCATAACATTAAATGATCGTAAATTAATGGTTTCGAAAATTTATATGGTCGTTGTTGTTTGCGCGATCAGAACCCTATCACATGGTAGCTCGTTTTCACCGGGATTTTAAACCAAAGCTGATGCTGTTCTCCAAAGCGTGATTGCTATTCAACGACAGAAAATCGTTTTTGGAAGTGTGAGACACATTGGTACTGCAGTAATAAGTGTTATACTGTGTCACACTTGAGTTTGCAGAGTATTTTTCGGTGTCAAGTAACGGGTATTGCCGCGTAACACCCGATGAAGTGTATAAAGTGTTACAAAAAGTGAACATCCCGAGCAGGGGTCGCCAATTCGCATGATACTCCGACTCCGAACAAGAGATCCATAATACCTTCATGATACTTCATAATATCTCATAATATACGACAAAATACTCCTATAATACCGTATAATACTGTATAATACTCCACAATATTCATAATACTTTATATTATCCAATAATATGTCGAAATATCCCCTAATTTGTGACATAATACCGCATAATACCATAATACTCCGTACACTGCTGAGGTGAGTTGGCGACCCCTCTCGCAATACCCTCTCGGCTGCGGGAGATAGGGGCGGGGGGGCGGTCGGAATGGAAGGCGAGACTGGACAGCGCCAAAGTACGATTACCGCTACAAATGTTGCAGTTTTCATTCAATTATTCATGTATTCACGGAATAACGCTAATGAGTCGCAGTAAGACTAATTGGCAGAGAGAGGACGAAAGAGGACGGCGGCGCGCGGGGGCAAAAGGACGCGGGCAGGGACAGGGGAGGGTTGTGCGGGGTATAGTGAGGGCCGCAGCAGGTGCAGCCGGCTAAATCCGTTATAATGCCGGAGTGGTTCAACAATTCCATTTGCCGGTACACGGGCACAGGGGCGGGGGCGGCGGCACGGCGCTCACTCTCTGAATGCGCGGGGAGGGGTGGGGGGAGGGGAGGGCTGCTGTTGCTGCTACTGTATGGAGATTCACAGCAGCCACGTCGCAGTCGGTTGGCCTAACACTGTTAACTCCAGCCCCACGGCTGAAGGCGCCGCGCCGCGCCACGCCACGCCACGCCACGCCACGCGCCCAGTCCGGAGCAGAGCCAGCAGAGCCGGCGGACGCTGCAACTGGTGGAACACATACGTACTGTCTTTGTGCGGGAATCGGAGTAAAAGAGAATGGGGCCTTGAGCGAGAGGAGCCGGCCGCGCGCCAAAGTGTGAACAACTGGAGCGCTCCAGCCTCTCCTTCTACGGGGAGCGGGCCTTTTTTTTTTTGTTCTTCACTGTTATTTACACTGTCAGACTTGAAATGGACTATTTTCACTATAAAGTGGAATATCCATAGGTTTGTGATGAAATTTGTCTTCAAAGGAAACTTTTTTGTTGACAGAGCTTATTTTCTAGTGAGAAAAAAGTCGGAGCTAAGGGGTGTATTGTGTATTTGCACCCCTGATTTGTTCTTGTTGTTGTTTCCGGTTTCCTGCCAATAAAAACTGTAGTATGGTTCCAGAAGCTAAGTGAATAGTCGTGATTGCTCTGCTCCCTAACGTCCCTATATTGAGAGTATTATTTGGAAGTTGTCCGATCAAAGAAGTCTTGGATTTATAGAGGAAGGTTTAATCTGAGAATAGAATATTGGCGACGAGAGGAAAACGGACATTAACTGTGAATTGTGCATGCCGATTACAACGGATGAAGAGGCCACTGAGTGAGGTTGGGAATGCGACCGCATGGCCGGTACGGCTGACTACGAGTTTCTACAAGACGATTTTGATGAATTCTTTCGAAAGTGGCAAAGAGAGAATTGGAAGCTATTTGAAGATTCAGAAAAAGAGAACCGAGATTTCGAACGAGAAGAAAAAGAAGAGACTGACAGCAACGATTCAGAAGAAGAAATGGCGCCGCTCATTGGAGCCCTCACCCCTTTCTCACCAAAAGAAGAGTCATTTGACGACTTTGTATCAAGATTTGATGAATATTGCGAGTTGAATGAAGACGCATTAGGAAGAGATGAAGAAACAAGAGCGAAGAAAACAAAATTACTGTTTCTTAATCATCTACCAGTTGAGGTACGTTCCACCCTTTCTAGGCTCACAAATCCTGATGAGCCCAGAACAAAAACAAGAGCGGAACTTAAGGAAAAACTATTGAATCATTACAATCCTCCTACCTTGGCTTTGAATGCCGTGAGGAAGTTTCAAAAGTTATCACAAGGTCCAACTGAAACGGTTAGTGATTTTATTCTCAAATTGAAGGCTACCGCTAAAGATTGCAAATTTGGCAATGATTTGGACCGTAACTTGCATACCCAACTGTGCTTAGGACTCAAATCAGACAGGGCTGTTGACCAAATTTCTTTATTAGGTCCCTATGATGGAACAAACAACAATTTCGACAAGGCTTGTGGAACAGCTTTGCAACAAGAAACACTAGAAGCTCAGCGCCTTGAAAGGAAGACCGACAGGGAAGCCCTTGTGGGTCAAGTGAACAAAACTACTAGAGGCAGATTCAAGAATCAGTTGTTACAACCCGCAACTAATACAAGTCGAGGAAATTCAAGAGGACAGAGAGGTTATTATCAAGGAAATCGAGGTGACTTCAACAACAACACTAGAGGAGGAAGAGGCAATTATCGAGGGAGAGGAGGTTTTCCAAATCCAAACAACTCTCAGCAAAACAATCTAACCCAATCCTTAACCAATAGAGGAGGTGGGTCTTATCGAGGAAATCGGGGTTATGCAGGAAGAAATCCACAAGGAACTCCATGCTGGAGATGTGGAAGAAACAATTGTAACCCAGACAGATGCTGGGCAAAGAACGCCCAATGCTTTGAGTGCAATGGCTATGGACATGCCAAATATTACCACAGATTAAATGTGCATTCAGTGGGACAAAATCCCAACAGCAACAACAATAGTGGCAACGGAAATCCGCAGGGACAAGAAATTTTCACAGAAGATCAAGAAATGGCCAATTTCCTCAATCAATTCCAAGAAGAAAGAGTTTGCATTAACAAAATAAGTGTGAAGCAAGAAGAATTGGTTTTTGAAATCCAAGAGGAAGACTTTGAGAGTTTCACTAAGAACTATGAACAAGAAAAATTTCCAGAAGAAATGTCTCAAGAAGAAAAAAATCCAGAAGAAATGTCTCAAGAAGAAACCAAACCAGAAGAAATTTTCCCAGAAGAAGAAACGGAGAAGAAAGAAGAACAGAAGATCCAGAAGCAACCAATGCAAGAAAGTTTTTCAAAAGCACAAAAAGAAGCAAAGAAAACGTATTTTGTGGAAATACATGCAATTAGCAAACAACCAGCTCACATTACAGAAGTTTTGATTAATGGCAAGAAGATTAACATGGAAACAGATACAGGATCAGGAGTGACACTCTTGCCTGAAACATTCTTCAGGAGAAGATTTCCTAATGTAATTTTAAAGCCATCAAGTATCTGTTTGACAACATTGAGTGCCCCATTAAGTGTCATTGGAGCAGCAGAAGTCCATGTTCCAGATTCTGCAGGGAAAATGCATTTATTGACAGTGACAGTTTGTCAGGCAGCAATTGAATTTCGCCCTCTGCTAGGCAGAGACTGGTTAGACATTTTGGTTCCAAATTGGAGGAAAACTTTAAACATCAAGCAGAAACTGGGTGTCATACAATCAGTCAAGATCGGATTACCTGAAGAAGTCCAGAAGATGGTACAAAAATTCCCAGAAGTTTTTTCAGAAGACAGAAGTAAATCCATTAAGGGATTTGAGGCAAAAATAGTTATTAAATCTAATCCCAAGTTTGTGTGTCACAAAGAATATGACCTGCCATACAGCGCCCGAGCAGCAGTTTCAGATCAACTACGTCAAGAAGTTCAAGAAGGTCGTCTTATTCAAGTTGAAAAAGCAGAAGCTGGCATTGCGTCCCCATTGTGGCCAATACTGAAATCAAATGGTCAATATAGGTTATGTGTTGATTACAAGAGGACACTTAATCCAAATTTGGTAATAGATTATTATCCATTACCAAAACCTGAAGATCTGTTTAATGATTTAGCAGGGTGCAAGATTTTCACAGTCTTGGACATGTCAGAAGCCTATTTGCAAATTATGGTTGCAGAAGAATGCAGAAAATATCTGGTGATCAGTACTCATTTGGGTTATTTCCAACCCACAAGACTTATGTTTGGCATAGCAAGTGCCCCAGCAATATTCCAGCACTTCATAGATGAACTAACAAGAGATTTACCATTTGTCAGAGGATACCTGGACGACATTATCATTGGAGCCAAATCAAAACAAGAAATGTTGACAACCCTACATCTTCTGCTAGAGCGACTACAAAAAGTAAATGGAAGAGTGAAACTAGAAAAATGTTCGTGGTTTCAGAAAGAAACAGAGTATTTGGGATTTCAAATCAATGAAAGCGGATTGAAGGTCTCACCAACAAGAGTCAGACCGATTTTGGATGCAAGAATGCCAGTCAACACATCAGAACTAAGAGCATTTTTGGGAATGGTAAATTTTTATAGAAGATTCATTCCAAATTGCAGCACAATGCTGGCACCACTGAATGAACTATTAGCAGACAAGAAAACTTGGGAGTGGACTCAAGATTGCTCAAAGGCAGTGGAAAAATGTAAACAAGCATTAGTGGCTCCAAATGTGTTAATGCTTTATGACCCCAACAAAGAATTAGTACTTGTTTGTGACGCAAGTCCAGTAGGTGTTGGATGTGTGATTTCTCACCGAATTGGAGGGATAGAACATCCCATTTCGTTTGCTTCGGCAACACTCAGTGAGACTCAAAAACGATACTCACAAATTGATCGTGAAGCACTTGGAATTATTTTTGGGTTAACCAAATTTTACAAATATTTGGCAGGACGAGATTTTGTTCTGGTTACAGACAATCTTCCTCTTCGTTGGTTACTGGACCCAACCAAGCCAATGCCAGTGATGACAGCAGCAAGAGTTCAAAGATGGTCCATGATTCTGAGATCATTTAACTACAAGATAGAATACCGTCCTTCACAACAGATGGGAGCTGCTGACATGCTGTCAAGATTATCATCAACTACAGAAATTGAAGAAACTGTACATGCCTTATTGCCAATGGTAGGCAACATTGCTTTGAATGCTGAAATTATAGCTGAGGAAACCAAGAAAGATGAAGTTCTACAAGAGGTAACACGATTAACAAGAATGGGTTGGCCTGAGAAGATGGATCCCACAAACAAAGCGTATCCATTCTTCAAAATAAGAATGTCATTATCAATAGAAGAAGGCTGTGTGCTCGTTGGAGAACGAGTAGTGATACCTCCCACACTCCGAGAAAATGTTCTAAATTTACTACATGGTGGACACCCAGGAGTAGTGCGAATGAAGATGAGAGCAAGAGGATCTGTCTATTGGCCAAAAATAGATGAAGACATAGGAGAGTTTGTAAAGAATTGTGATCCTTGTGCTCAATATAATTTTAAAGCAGTCTCACCAGCAACAGGAAGATGGCCCATCACAACAGCACCATGGATGAGACTACATTTAGATTTTTTCTACTTTAAGACAATTACCGTCCTAATCTTAGTTGATTCATTCTCAAAATGGTTGGATGTGTGGCCTGTTGCAAGCACAGCTGCAGAGCATGTGATACCGAAATTGCGCTTGGCTTTTAGTTATTTTGGACTGCCAGTCCAAATTGTGACAGACAATGGTCCTCCGTTTACAAGTATTGACTTCTTGGATTTTTGTGCATCTAATGGGATTTTGGCTTCCAAATCCCCGCCTTACCACCCTCAGTCTAATGGACAGGCTGAAATTGTAGTCAAGATAACGAAGACCATTCTGAAAAAAATGAGTATGGCAAACCCATCCGAAGATTTGTCAACAAGAATTATGAACATGCTGATGAATTACAGATCTACGCCAAGCACGGTGACAGGACTCACCCCAACTCAAGTTATGCTCACCTTCGAGCCAAGGCACAAATTAGCACTTTTGTTACCCAGACAAAATGTTGACAAAACCTATGTGCCAATCACCAAAGTATTTTTACCGGGAGAAAGAGTGAAGGTTTTAATGAAAAAAGGAGACCTTGCAAGAGTGGGCAAGATAATTAGACAATTGGGAGCTTACATCTACATAGTAGATTTAGATGGAGAAGCTACTCTGTGCCACATAAATCAGTTGGCGACCAGTGTCCCAGATGAAAAGACTGAAGACAAGACTGAAAAAATTCCTGAAGAGAAGAAGACTGAAGAAGGTCCAGTGAAGTCGAGGGAACTAGAAAAGAAAATCCCTGAAGATCCGAAACTTGAAGAACCAAGACGTTCCAAGAGAGAATCCAAAGGACTACCTAAACCAAGGTTAAATCTTAAAATTCAAGAAGAGTCATCCTAAAGTACAATGTCAAATTCAAGTCATTAGGTGTGATGTATTGTTTAATGTTGCATTCTAGTTATTATGTGTGATTTATTGTTTAATGTCAATTTCCAGTCATTATGTGTGATTTAATGTTGAAATATTTTTCAAAGAAATGTTAACAAAATACCATTATTTTCTTACTTAATTACCTACTACTGTTTGTAAAATAGCAAAATTTATACAAAAAAAAAAAAATTAGAATTTAAATTGAAATGTTGTGCCCCCCGAGGGTATTGTGTATTTGCACCCCTGATTTGTTCTTGTTGTTGTTTCCGGTTTCCTGCCAATAAAAACTGTAGTATGGTTCCAGAAGCTGAAGTGAATAGTCGTGATTGCTCTGCTCCCTAACGTCCCTATATTGAGAGTATTATTTGGAAGTTGTCCGATCAAAGAAGTCTTGGATTTATAGAGGAAGGTTTAATCTGAGAATAGAATAGGGTGGTTGCGCAGTAGGCGGAGCGTAGTGGCGTCCCACAACATTACACCGAGATTCGCGCAGTAAACGCATGATGAAGCCTAAATTAACAATCACATTATTTTCCGCAAAATATATAACCTTTTTTTTTTTCGATCAAAGAGCGTCACAAGAAGCCTAATTCGCCTCCACTCGGCTGCGCCGCGCCTGCAAAGCTTTCTACTTGTTGTGGGACGCGCCTACTGCTCAACCACCCCATACAGAAAAATGTCCTCTAAATGGACAAAAATGTTTATTCTAGGGTAGTACAGTTTTCTTTATTTTAAAACAAGAAAACTGTACTACCCTAGAATAAACATTTTAGTCCATACATTACGTCATTTTAATTTCTAGATCTTGACGTTTTTGTCTTTAACTAAAAAGTCTAAAAACGAATATCTATCATCTGTAGACAAATTTCATTGTCCTTACACATTACAGTGAAAAAAGTCAGTTAGAGATCTGAGCGGGTAACGAACGTGCCGTCACATTCGTTCCAATGTGAATCGTGTCACGTTCGTTTGAATGTTGTGTCATATTCGTTTAAACGTGAATCGGCCGAGCCTCTAGCGCCATTTGAGCATCAATTCACGAAAGTCACGTTCAAATGAATGTGACACGTTTCACATTATTGAAACGGATGTGACGTCACACTCCTTGGATAGCAGTTTTGCTCTTAAGATAAACCAGTCGAGGAGCATCGGGCTGGAACAACTTAACGCACAAAATAATTTTCAAGTATCGGCTCGAAAAGACTCTCACGCAAGGTTTACAAGGTTTATACTTTTGGGGGCGATTTGAAGCAATGGAAACGACATATTGTTAGCTGGCGCGAGCTGGCGAAAAGTTTTATAAAAAGCAGTATCGGGGCGGGCGGGGACTTGCACATTGGGAGACTACACACTGGTGCACGGAATTTTTCTTAAATTATTGAAGCAGAGCGGGGATTCGAACCCTCGACAACACACTGGAAATCCAAGTGTACGAATGTCGCACACTTGTAGGTGTGTGAATGTTCATTCGTACACTTGGGGATGCAACTTTTTGACTACCATTTAAAATATAACTTCTGAGGTCACCATCATCTCCGGCGTAAAATTTCCTTTCAAACGAGCTCGCATGTGATAGGGTTGATATTGTTACTTGACCATGGACACGCCCCTAAATACAACATCAGACATTTGATTTGATGAAGATACCCACTTCAATATAAATCGCAACCCTATCACATGCGAGCTCGTTTGAATGGAAATTTTACGCCGGATATGATGCTGACCTCAGAAGTTATATTTTGAGTGGTAGTCAAAAAGTTGCACCCCCCAGTGTACGAATGAACATTCACACACCTACAAGTGTGCGACATTCGTACACTTAAATTTCCAGTGCAGCAACTGCCGTGGTGTTTCTCTCGTGGTCGCGCTAGTCCGTCGCGTCGGCCCGGACCTGAGGCGTCTCTGGTGTGAGCCAAGCCGGCCTTAAAGCGATTGCCCTTCGCGGTGTATGCATTTTTAAGGCGGGCGCTTAGCAGCCGGCCCGAGCTCCCCCTCCCGTATACCCCCCCCCCCCCCCCTCACCTCCGGAGCCCAGGACCCGGAGGGCAGCAGAGTCAGCTGCTGCTACTGCCCGCCCAGCGGCATCATACCCCCCTCCCCCCCCCCTCCGCCCACCCTCCTCAACCCACCCTTCTCTTCCCTCGCAAGCCGCACCTCTACATTACATTCCGTTTGCTAGTCTTCGCTCTCCCTAATGAATTCCCGACCCGAGTTGCGTCGACTGTAAATCCCAGAAGCAGAAAAGGAAGAGCATCAAAGTTTTAATTACGTACGCCGACCTGCTCTCCGGCGAGGCCCCTTCCAGCTCGATCCTGGCGGACCAGACCCACCTCGGCCACAAAGGACTGGAGCTCTATATCCTTTCAAGACGACTCTCGCATCGGGTGGTTTAGTCCTGTTTAGACCTCCAGTCTCATTCGGACGGTCAGGTTCAGGTTCGGGGCTGATGGGAGTAGAGGGGGAGGGGGAAAAAAAGGGCCCGATCGGACTGGGGAGGCTGGTGAGCTGTCTCTTAACTGGATATAACTCGAGTTGCTTGAGAGAGAAGAAGAAATCCCTGGCCGGTCCGGGGGGAAGCTGGGCGCCCCGCGCGCCCTTCCCCTAGGATTAATTTGCCGAAATTATTCCCCGGCTAGAAAATCGCCCGGCTGGGCAGCTTCCCACGGAGCCCGGCCGGCGGGCCCCGGCTTATTCCAAGGACACTTGATTACCTTCGTAAAAACGTTTCCTCGTTTTCTGCTTCCCTGCTGTCTTCTTCCTCTTCCTCCTCCTCCTCCTCCTCCTCCTCGCCCGGGGCGGACTCCCCTGACCAGGACGGCTATCCCCCCTCCCCTAGCTGCCCGGGTCCCCTCACCCCCCGGGGCGGGCCGGGCTGTCGCTCCGAACCTCCTCGCCGTTACGGGAGCGGGAGTGGCGGACGGGCCTGCACCACCTGCCCCGCTGCTGCCTCAGGGACCGCGCTGAGCAGGTGGGGGAGCCGGGCCAGGCCGGGCCGGGCCAAAAAACGTGAGAAACTGGGGGATACAGCGGGGCATATCGGTGCAGGGAGAGCGAGGCGGGGGTGGGCGGCGGGTCGGGGGCGGGGCCGGGCGCGCCTGCAAAGG
>JAHWGI010000984.1:0-154844 GCA_029379305.1 Frankliniella fusca | reverse complement strand
CAATTACTATGCAAGGCAACAATTGCTGAAATGCATGCTTTTGTAAATGAGCAAGGTTCTGAAAACTTAGACTAGTTATATTAGCCCAAATGGTGCGAATTTTCTTGGATGTGTTCGTTGCCCAAATTATGTTTATAGAGGAAACAAGGTATTTTTTTGTACGAATTTGGGGGATTGCAAAGGGGTATCGCTATTCGCCGCCCCAATTTCCCGGAGAAGGAGCGGGAAATTGGTACTTTTGATATTTTTATCACTTTCCAATTGTCGGCGAGACGAATCCAACGAGGTATCTAACTTTAAAATCGGCCCGGCCATTTTCGAGAACAATGCGATGAGTCATTGGACGAATAGCGCCGGATTCTCGGCGCCCGAATTTGAGTGAATATACACACCGAAAAACTTAACAAAACACAATATACGAGCAAAGCATTTCTAAATATAGAATAGGACATTTCGACACGATTCTGGTCTGAAGTGGTATCATCTGCTTTCATTGTCAATTCTGACTGGTTGGCGTCGAAGGACGCCTGATTTCTGGCGTTCATGAAAAACGCCATAAACTGGCGTCGTTCGACGCAAGACATTGGCGTTTTTCGGCTCAATTCGCCAAAGTATAGAGTCGAACGACGCCAGTATTTTGCGTGTTTCATGAACGCCAGAAATTTGGCGTGTTTCGACGCCAACCAGTTTACAGTGACCTTTTTTCACGTTTAAAAGTATTATTTCAAGAACTATCTAAACAGTTTTTGCTAATTTTCATTTTAAGTCCCCGAGTCGGCTCCGGCTCGCTCCACACTCCTTTATTCGCCCCAACAATTAGAGGCCCAGCGAAGGGCAGAACATATGGCCAAACATGGCTCGAGCAGGACTCGAGGCCCGAGTGTCCCGAGCAAAACTTCCCCTACACTATTTAATACAAATCTGAAATTAAAATGGACTCAAACGACTCACATCACGTTTTACACTTCTACCTCTGCAGCACATAATTGTGTTAAGAACGAGTCCCATACTTATCACAAAATTCGTTTTGTGTTCTGTTTGGCCCTTTTTGTGTGTGTGTGTGGGGGGATTTCACATATATGCGCCTTCCTTCAGAATTCTTGAAAAATGCAGTCCCTTACACCGATTCTTGCGTATTTTTATTATTTGTAGGTTTCAAGCAAAGTCCGGTCAACAGAGATCTGAGGTGCAACAGCTATTTCATGTGGTGCAATAATTCTCACTTGTTATTTTTATTCTACAGGTGGACTTGTTAACCACTATGGAAAAACGTGTTTTTTGAATGTGTGCATTCAAGCTCTAAGATCCGTCCCGTACTTGTATCATGCGGTCTGCAAACACCCCATAGGACAGGATTCAGGAGGACTCGTTCTGGATGGTGATGGTACTCCACAAGTGACAATCGTTTTGCAACTGCAACGTATTCTGAAGAACCTAATGGTAAGTCATGCTTCTGTGTAGACTGGAAAAATTAATGTGACGTGCGTCACGTCAATTTGTGTGAACAATTTTGGTCACACCACGTAATGTGACCTAAATTTACGTCATTCCATAAAATGCGTCCGCTGTAAAAAATAAAAATAGATAAAGTTCAGGGATTTTACGAATAAGGAACAGTTGAGAATGAAATTTTCAAAGTCCTCAGGGATTTCCCAAAGTCCCCGGAGTGACAGTTGACAAAGACTACTCTTATTGTTGAATTCAGCTTGCAAACATATGGGAGCCCCATAATGAGCTTCTTAAAACGATCTTTACAATTTACAACTTCTTTTAAAAGCTGACGGGCGCGCGTTTAGTAAACTTCAATACTTCAGTCGCCATAGTAGTTAAGACATTTTCATAGTAATAATTAAAAAATCTCGAGGTAAAAGGTTAAGACTGATAGTGCTGGCTTCAGGTACATTAATTTAGAATCGCGGGTGCAAAATGTGGCCAGTTTGCATTGAGCAGCAACTGGTATAGTATTTTTTAATTCGGTTTTATTTCAGGAGTTACGTGCAGAACCAACCAGAACAAATAGTATGCACGATGATTTGCAAGCCTTAATGCAATGCAGTTTGAAAGAGGCACAACAAGATGCACAAGAGTGCTTCACAGTTTTAATGCAATCAGTAAATGATGTGTTCACGCGTTGTGGTGACAACGCTCTCACGCAAATTTTATCAGGTACGGACACTACGTCAGTTATCCGACATTTCTATGCTTGTGAGCTAAAGGTGCCCCCACAATGAACTCATCGGGAGGTGACGGTACGAAATTTTGGGTACCAGGAATTTAATTCCTGCTTCCCCCTGCGCTTGTGCTCTCCGGGTACACTGTAAAAAATAATGTTGTTGGTTAACAACATATTGTTGTAAATTTTTCAACTGACTGTTATTGTTAATTAACAACACTGGTTGTTGAGTAACTGCAATGTTTGTTTGAGAAAAAATGAAAACAACTATTTTAAATAATTCTGCAACTCTAAACGTCTAATGTGTACCTTGAGAAAAATATTTACCCTTCAACGATACTTGTTGTTACATAATTAACATTGTTGTTTTTCAACAATAAACGTCACTTAAAAAATTAACAACAAATTCACTGTTTTCCAGCAACTTTTTTTTACAGTGTAGGCCGCCACCTTCACACGAGTGCTTGGCGGGCTGGCCTATCCAGTTTGTCTTGTAGCAGGCGTTCCACCTCAGTAACGGCCATTGTGGGGGCGGCATAATACGTTGTGCTAATGTGTTTGGTTTCACATTTTAGGTATAACGGAGGAGACAATCATGTGTTGTAAATGTCATCAGCAGACTTCCTGTGAGGCAGAAAACTGGGTAGTGGCGTTGCCAGTTAATACTCAGCAGTCATCATCAACTCTGGTAAGAAAGTAGATAAATTCTGAGGGTATGTGACGTACCGCTCCTATTTCGGGCAACAGGAAAGAGGGATGACCCTTACATCGTTTTTTTTTCCTTTTCCAGAATGACCTTCTTGTTGATTTTACATCTCCAGAGATCTTGGAGAAGGATAATGAAAGGTACTGCGATAGTTGTCAAACTAAAACTGAGGCAGTAAAAGTAACGGGCCTGTGGAAGAGGCCGCCTCTCGTGTTAGCAATAATGCTAAAAAGGTTTACTTTCAACAGAACGTCGTTGAAGAGCTGCAAAATTCCTGATAGGTAAGTAGACGCTCGTACTGCGTTTATAATAACCTAAGGATGAGACTGCGGCTGCTAAACCTGACGGTCTTCTTGCCGACATCAAAAGTACGACCTACCCCTTTGCCTGAACGGGCAACTTCCGGGTCGACTCTCAACGTATCGAGTTCGAGATCCTTTGTGCATGCGTAACTTACGTAAAAAACATTCAGTAGTTAATCTCATAAAGTCTCTCTTTTTACGAAATTACGGGAGAATTTTTGCAATTATGTAAGAAATTTTACGTAAGCTACGCATGCACATAGATTTACATAGCTACGTACAAAAAAGTACGTAAGCCGGGAGTGTGTAGGGGGAACCCCCATTCTTCGGGGGAGTGCCCATTCCTAGGTGAAATGCCCATTCTTAGGGGAATGTTCATCCCTTGGGGGAATTCCCATTCCTAGGGGAATAAGCCCAGGTTCGGGTGCGGCAGCTGGTGCTTTCCCAATATGCTGTGTAATGTTACCGCTGGCCGTCGCTGTCCATCCGTCCGTCCCTTTGGTGCCCCTTTACAGTAGGAAGTGTTAGTTAAACATCTAAACCTGGTCTAAAAATGCGCAGCAGCTTAAAATATTTCGATATGGTTGTTTTACAATTTCTGTGTGACGTTTGATTTTCGAGAAACCAGCGTTTGAAAGCATGTAACAAGTGAGGTTAGATGCGGATGCCAAGGACATGCAATCAGAAAAAAGGTAGTTTCTCGAAAACCAAATGTCGCATACAGAACTTTCAATAAAACCAAATCGAAATAATTTAAGCTGAAACGCCTGATTAAATTAGGTTCAGATGGTTAACCCACACTTTCTACCGCAACAGACCACAAACGGACGGACGGATGGCGACGGCCGGCGGTAACATTACACATCTATATGGCCTGTGTCTCGCGAAGCTTCACCTCACCCCTATGGCGTATTTAGTTAAGACGCGCTTAGCCCAGAGCGCGAGAGCGAAGCGCGAGGGCGAGGCGCGAGAGCGCGAGAGCGTGGCTACGGTGTGGTGGGGATGGGGCAAGCGTCAAATTCCGCCTCGGCTCGGCTTCGGCTCGGCTTCGGCTCGGCTTCGGCTCGGCTTCGGCTCGGCTTCGGCTAGGCTTCGGCAGCCGGAGCCGACTGCCGAAGCCGCGAGCCGAAGCCGAGCTTGACGCTCGCCCCATCCCCACCACACCGTAGCCACGCTCTCGCGCTCTCGCGCCTCGTCCTCGCGCTTCGCTCTCGCGCTCTGGGCTAAGCGCGTCTTAACTAAATACGCCACTAACCTGGTCCTCTCAGACCTTCTCGGCCCTCCGATAGAGTGCATTTCTTACGTAGTGAAAGCTCACGCTGATACCGAGTTTCACGAAGGTTGTCGGGCGAGCACGCTTCGTTAACCCACCCAAGAGCCAACACTTGTTTTTCCAGTGAACTTGTAGACTTGCACAGTTTTCAGTTGGATCGCAGTTCTTACTCTAATTGTGCTTCTTGCTCTATTTTCTAGGATTTCGTTCGAAGAAGAATTGGACGTAAACCACATGACAAGTGAGAGTCTTCAAGAGAACGTACCCGTAAGTCCACAATATAATTTTTTGTCTGGCGTCGTCTAAACGTTACTCCTCCATCTTTTTGGCATCCTCCAAGCAACACTCAAACTCTTAAAAACCCCAATCCAGAACTAACTGCTCATGTAATATTGAAACCCTCCAGGATTTTGGCTCCATCTCCAACTTCACGGCAGTTCCTTGCTTCTCTTTGGTTTTGGCGATAGAAGACCGTGTTGGCAGTAGTCGAAAGTAAATTTAGGGTAGGTTAGGCTAGGTTAGGCTAGGTTACGTGAGGCTAGAACAGTTAAGATTGGATTTCGATAAGGTGAAAGCTAGTAGGATCGTCTGTTTTCCTTGCTTCTCTAATTGCATCCAACGCAACTTCACCTGAGGTTATAACCTAACCTATCCCAAATATAAGTTTTGGCTGCTGCCTTCTGTCCCCCGAACTCGCCATCGAAGAGAAGCGAGAGATACAGCCATGGAGTTAGGCATGGGATCGAAATCCAGGAGGGCTTCAAAATTACCGCCCCGAGGGCAGATTCATATATTTACGCCCATACCTGCAGTTTTTAAACCTTCTAGGGTGTGGGGCAGGAATGGGTATTTAGAGTGGGTTTTATGGGGTAGTGAAACTTGTCTGGAAATTTTAAATAGGACCTCGTCAGCCATGCGAAAAATTTCAGATTTCTGCCACAACACGAGTGCGAGGTTTTGAACACTAGTAATAAATTATTATTGGTGCAGGAAATGTCTTTAATATGGTGACTGTGATCTTTGTTTACAGAAATATCGTCTTGTCGGTGTAACTGTACACGAAGGAATAGAAAGGGAAAGTGGTCACTATTTCCACTACGGCAAGTGCGCTGATGGCTGGTACTGTTTTGATGATAGTGTCGTTACAAAGGTAAGTCAAACGGCTGAACCATTTTCTCAGGGCCGAATGCATTCACTGTATTTTTTTTTAATTTGATTCCTGTATCTGTTATTTTTACGATCGGAACTTAAACATATTTGCAAGGACAATATTCCCTTAACAACGACAAAGTGCCTTTTACACTAAAACTAACAATGTTATTATATGTAAAATGTTTGCATCACATTGCAAATGTTGTTAAGCTATAAATACACATCCTTTTTTAGGCAACGAAGTTGCCTTTTTTTAAATTTAAACTTTCAGTATCTCTATCTTGGCAAACTTTTAATTCGGCACCAGATTTTTTTTAAAAATTTTGTGATCAAAAGTTCATAGTAAAGCTTATGTGTTGATTTTGTAATAATGCAACATTATATCCTACAGTGTATATTTCCTTTTTTTCTCATAGGTAACATGGGATGACGTAAAGGATTGTTTCGGAGGAAATGAACTCTGCAGAACGGCGTACTGTCTCTTCTACTCAAGAGAGAAGCACAAAGTAATAGGTATGTATCCTTCTTTGCATGCTCATTTATTAGGTACGAAGTAGCCTTAAATTTTTGTCTCCGGATCTGATTAGTTTCTCACGCACAAAGTAGCCTAATACTTTTGAGTCAGGATCCGATTTCTAGGCCCGTGTAGGGGTCTGTAAAGTTAGCGATGCGCCTAGGCGCGCACATGCACGCACACACGAAGCGGAGGTGTCATGTAATTTAGCTAGTAGAGCCGTAATTGCCGCAAAAGGTGCTTGAAACTGTATATCGGAAAAAAGAGGAGAGGTCGTGGGATCCAGTGAAGTTGTTCATTACTCTTTCACTTTAAAAAACTAGAACACCGTGTCCCTCTAGCTGTACCTGAAGGTCTGCCGGGCTGGCTGCCTACTCCCCCTGGGGTTCTTGTACCTTACGCTGTACCTAAAGTGATGTCCGTCGGCATACCGGCACTTCTCGAAAGCTGGTGGAGTGGGTGACAGGCACGGGGAGGGGCGGGTGGCAGGGGCAGTAGACACCAGGCCGCGTTGTAATATGGTGCGGCCCAGAGCGTCTCACCCGCACGTGGCTCTGTAGCTCAATTGGTTCGGCACCACGATGTAGAGAACCCCGGTGGCGGCACAGTGCCTCGGAGAGTGGCACCACGGATCGCTATGTTAAATCAGTACGAGCCGACACCGCCGCAGCGCTGCAGTCGAGCGGTGTGCACCCCCCACCCTACCCGATCTCCTCCGGGCCCGGCGGCGAGCGGAGGCGAGGCAGTTCGGCAGTTCTCTACTCTACTTCGTGTTCGGCACTGAAGCGTGAGCGTTGAGTTTAGTATGGCTGGGGTTCGATTCCCGGCACTGCCAAACAAAATGCGTAGGACTTACTCGGCTAATCACAGGGCCCCGAGGAGGAAGGAGTACAAGGGGAAGAGAAAGAGGAAAGGAGGAGGGAGAGAGGGGTGACGGGGAAGAGCAAAAGGGGCGACGGGGAAGAGAGGTGAGAGGGAAGAGAGAGGGAGAGGAGAGGGAAAAGTGAGACCAAAACACGTTATTTATTGCGCGAGAGAGGAAAACGTAATGGTACAGAGGAGCCGTGCTGGGTAGGCCGCCCATCGTACACGAGAGGTCCTTGCGAGGGGGGATCACTCAAAGGAAATGTGTACAATGATTTTTTGGTATTTGATTATTTTTGAATTTTTTGGAATCTTGATTTTGATTTTTCTTTTGATTTTTCAAGAGATTAAGAAAGTGTCCGTAACTTAAAAAAAAATTGTCTTGTTTCTCGTTTTGTTTCCGTTTTTCTCAGTTTTTGAGTCATTTGTTCTCGATTTTTCGGATTTTTTTAGTAACTTTCTTTCACTCTCAGTCCCTGATTTTGAAGTACTGTATATTGTTTCGACCAATAAATTAAACGCGAGCGAAGCGAGCGGAAATTTTTTTTTACTGAGTAGTAAAAATGGACCATTTTTTTTTAGAAGGTTTTGACTTTTGCCTCCCGCGAATCGCAGTGTTTTTGTTAACTTTAGGCAATATCATGGGATCAGCCAAAGCTGTAATTCAATACCTGAGTTTTCATCTAAATTTCCGATCAGTTTTCCCCGATATCAAGCCCCCTTTCTTTTAGCATATTCCTGACTTCTGACTTCAAAATACTGCATATCGATTCTATCAATGAAACGCGAGCGAAGCGAGCGGAAATTTTTAAAAATAAAGTGGGAAAAACGGACTAGTTTTCGACAAGCCTCACACTTTTGTCACCCCAACCGCAGTGTTTTTGTTAATGTAAAGAAATATCAAGAGCTCAGTCAAATCGATATTTTTCCCCGAGTGTCTTTCAAATTTTCCGTGAGTTTTCCCTGATTTTCTAGATCACTTACAAATTCTCACAGTCTTTCAGGTTTTCAAGGTTTTCCAGGGTTGAGGCAAGCTGATAGTGTGTGTACGCGCGCTCCTTCACCCTAGCCTAGCTCTAGCTCAGAGCCGTAGCCCGCAGCGCACGCGTAGGCCAGCCGTTAGGTCGGATTCTTCTGAGCGGCACTCAGTGTCTGTCGTGAATGTAGCTGTCGCGTTGTACTCGAGAAAGAAAAGAAGCTCTTAGCCACCGTAGGTCACTCCAGTATTCTTGCATTTTCAATGCGTTCAGTAGTAGGTGCATTTATTCTGTATATTTTCAGTTAGTATATTCTGATCAGTTTTCGATCATAAGCAAGACCGAAGTTTCAATCTAGAAAAAAAGTACGACGTCGACGCCCTTCGGGCGTCGACATCATACTTCGGCTCGGCCCGGGGGGTGGGGTCGCGACCCCCGAACCCCCCCTGGAGCCGCCAGTGTCGGGAGGTGACGGAACGAAATTTTGGGTACCAGGAATTTAATTCCTGCTTCCCCCTGCGCTTGTGCTCTCCGGGTAGGCCACCAGCCTCACACGAGTGCTTGGCGGGTTGGCCTATCCAGTTTGTCGCAGGCGTTTCGCCTCGGTAACGGCCATTGTGGGGGTGGGGGCGCAGTTACAGGAATAGAAATGCCGCAGGCACGCACGCAAGCGTGGAAGCGTTGTCTTTAGTGGACAGCCCCGGGTTCGCGCACCGCGGCCGCGACCGGATTCGCTCTCTTGGGAAATCGGGCAGTTGAGACGTTGTTTAAACAACACGTCAACTTACTAAAAATAAAAAAATAAAAAAAAAGGTGTATTAATTGGATACTTGTTTTTGTTGATTCTAGATAATTCTGCTGAAGTTGCCAAGATGACCGAAAAGCCCACTGCTGGGCTGTTCAACAGATCAGAGCAAAATTTATCCTGTGCTCCTCTTCCTACGTCTGCTGCACATTGTGATTCTGTAGAAAGCACCTCCAGTACCCCTGGCAGGTAAGAATTGAAGGACACCAAGAAAAGCGAGAGAGGGAGACAGAGAAGGGGAGAGAGAGAGAGAGAGAGAGAGAGAGAGAGAGAGAGAGAGAGAGAGAGAGAGAGAGAGAGAGAGAGAGAGAGAGAAGAAGAGAGAGAAAGGAGGGGGGAGAGGAAGGATCGTGCGTTGGGAGACGTAAAGAGAAAGAAAGACAGAGGGGGAGGGGGATATATCTTGGGTAATTCTCGGGGAAATTTTAAGTGTTATGCATATATTTACACAACATTAAACTGTCTTTTTTTTTCAGGGTGGCACGATTAATAGAGAAACCAGAGTCAAACATTTTGCCTACTCGGAAGAAGGTTTCGACCAATGCAAGAAGTAGTGAGCCAGAAATGGGTCGGAGTTACAGCGCTCGTAATAGAAACAAGTGGTAAGATCGAAAGATCATCTCGCAACCACGCTGCACTGTAAAATTTTTACGACGAAAATACTTCGTAACGTTGCGAAGAATTTGGCTGGTTTGGAAAGGCTTCTTAAGGTGGCCAAATTTTTCGCACATTGCGAACGCTTACCAACCCTTGGCTTCGTAGGGCTTCAACGGTCGGCGCTTACCTAAGCATCCCCCTATCCATAGTTTCAAACTTAATAATTATTTCTCTTGCTCTCTAGGTCAAGACAAAGTGAGAACGAAAAGAAACCCGATGTGATCAATGTAGTCGACAAGGAACTGCAAAAGGCTGCCGATGTGTCGTCAAATAATATTTTTGACTCAAGCCAGACGCACGAAGCTGGTCAGATTAGATCGGAGCAAGAAAAACCGCATGAATCTGCCTCAAATTCTGATTCTGGAGAAAGCACCTCCAGTACCCCTGGCAGGTAAGAAATGAAAACACCAGAAAAGCGAGAGAGAGGGGGGGGAGAGAGAGAGAGAGAGAAAGAGAGAGAGAGAGAGAGAGAGAAGAGAGGGAGGCGTTGAACGTATGGAGACGTAAAGAGAGTCACAGAGGGTAGGGTTCGACGTCTCTCGTCATTCTTTAGTAATTTCTTCTATTTCACTGCCTTTATGAACCACGTACTTTAAGCTTTTAATTTAGGTGCAATATTAAGGAGAAATTCTAAGTGTTGTGCATAGATTTACACAACATTAAACTGTCTTTTTTCCAGGATGGCACTATTAACGGAGAAACCAAAGTCAAACATTTTACCTCCTCGGAAGAAGGTTTCGAGCAATGCCAAAAGTAGTGAGCTAGAAATGGGTCGGAGTTACCGCTCTCGAAATAGAAAAAAGAGGTAAGACTGAACGCGACAACAGGTCTTCACCCACCTAGAGTAGTATTTCCTTTTCGTCTCTGGTTTGCCTGGGTCATAAGTTAGGGATTGGAACAGATTAAAATATAGATATCGCATGATATTTGGTAAAAAAAATTATACAATTAATTTTGGGGGGAGGTTTTTGCACTTTACACCATATGGTTCTTTTTAATGTGTCAATTGTCAAAATCCTCTTTTGTCTAGTGCTGTGCGAATCGAGGTTTTCGGCTTCGAATCGACTCGAATTTCCTCAAATCTTCATCGAATCGAATCCGACCAAATAATTTCGAATCGAATCTTCCTTAATTCGCGCGCGGATCGAATCGAATCCTATTTTGACCCCCCACAAATTACATTTACTACAAGAATTGAAATTATGCTTGAAAACTGAGTCTATTTGTTCCCTCACATCTGTGTAAAGGCACGGTCGCGCCCTCTTTTTGTTGAAAAACATATGCTTAAACTTTATGATTCTGTGTCGAATCTTAGCTGATTCGAAATTTCGAACCTTCGATGCCGAATCATTACCGATTCGGAACCGAATCGAATCGAATCCAGGCAGATTCGATTCGATTCGATTTCGAATCATTCGCACAGCACAATTTTTGTCCAGTAAAATCATTTCCAATTATAGAATATATAAACACCCTTTCATTAATCACTAACCACGTAGATATAAAAATCAGTTTACTTGTTCGTCTGTTAGTTACCTAGGATCGATACGATCATGCAGTGGGAGGGAAAGGCAACTGGAGAGAAAAGATAGTAGGACGGTGGGAGGAAGAGAGATCGACAGATACAGAGACGGGCAGAGAAAAGTAAAGAGCAACAGCTCACTTTTCTAATTTTTCATTAATTTGACACATTTTGATTCCTTAAAGGTGCCCCCACAATCAATTCATCGGGAGGTGACGGAACGAAATTTTGGGTACCAGGAGTTTAATTCCTGCTTCCCCCTGCGCTTGTGCTCTCCGGGTAGGCCGCCACCTTCACACCAGTGCTTGGCGGGTTGGCCTATCCAGTTTGTCGCAGGCGTTCCGCCTCGGTAACGGCCATTGTGGGGGCTCCATAACGAAACATACCGTTGATAATTTTGCTTAATTGACAACCTTGCCTTGAGTTTAGGTACAAATGTGCTCATAAATCATAATGAAAACCAGTATGAAAAATTAAAGGCAACTGCGTTGCGTAAAAATACATAAAGGTTAAGAAACTAGCTCATTCCAAAACATTGTAACTATTCGCACAATACTAAACCACTTATTTCATATTTTTTCAGAATGTCAAAACGTTCTAGTTCCCGGAGAGTAGAAAAAAGGTAAGACCGTAAGATTAACATCCCAACCAAAATGCGTTAACTTTGGCAACTATTCATTGTTTCGGACAATATTGCTTTCAGGTCAAGACAAAGTAAGAACGAAAAAAGGGCAGATATGATCCAAGCAGTCGATAAGGAACTGCAAAAGGCTGACGATGTGTCGTCAAACAGTATTTTTGACTCAAGCCAGACGCACGAAGCTGGTTCGATTAGATCAGAGCAAGAGAAATCACATGAATCTGCTTCAAATTCTGATTCTGGAGAAAGCTCCTCCAGTACCCCTGGCAGGTAAGAAATGGACGGCAGACGGCACCATAAGCCGGAAAGACCGTTGTTTACATTAATGAGCCGTAAAGGAAATCCCTATCTATGTTTCATTTCGGGCGAGAGAGAGAGAGAGAGAGAGAGAGAGAGAGAGAGAGAGAGAGAGAGAGAGGAAGAGAGAGTGAGAGAGAAAGAGAGCGGGAGAGAGATCGAGAGAGAGGGAGAGACAGAGAGAGAGAGACACAGTGAGAGAGAGGCAGAGACAGAGAGAGAGACACAGTGAGAGAGAGGGAGAGAGAGAGGGGGGAATTGGACGAGGTTGGAGGACGGAGAGAGATAGAGAGAGGGGGAGGAGGGAGAGAGACGGGGTTTGAGCAGGGACACGGTGGAGAGAGATACGGTGGCGACACGAGCCTACCTGCTGTGTGCTGGCGGCTAACCCCGGAATCGGTGCCGTATTTCTTTTCCCTGGGCCGCCACCAGAGCGCGCGTCGATCTAGCCGGGGCCGGCTATACCGGCGGTCCAGCCTACCTGCAGCCTGTGCCACGCACCCTGCCTGCCGGCCGCCCGGGATCAGCTAAGCGAGGCGGAGGGTTCACGCACTTCGCTCGCCCGGCCGCCACGCCCCCCGGGCCGCCCCACAGCTGCTGAGCGTGAAGAGCCGAGCCAGGCTAAGCTGATCCCGGGCGGCCGGCAGGAAGGGTGCGCGGCCCAGGCTGCAGGTAGGCTGAACCGCCGGTGTAGATGGCCCAGGCTAGATCGACGCGCGCTCCGGTGGCCGCCCAGGGAAAAGGAATCCGGCACCGATTCCGGGGTCAGCCGCCAGCACACAGCAGGTAGGCTCTAGAGCAGGGAAACGAGCGAGCGCAGAAGCTCGTATGCGTCCGAAAACGACAGGTGAGCGTGAGATATTCGAACACAACTTCGCTTCCTCTCACTCTCACCTCTCGTTTTCGGACGCATACGAGCCCTCTGCGCTCGCTCGTTTCCCTGCTCTAGTAGGCTCGTGTCGCCACCGTATCTCTCTCCACCGTGAGCAGGGACGCAAAATTCGACTTAGCGAAACACTGATAGTGTGAGAGAGAGAGAGAGAGAGAGAGAGAGAGAGAGAGAGAGAGAGAGAGAGAGAGAGAGAGAGAGAGAGAGAGAGAGAGAGTGTTGGCTGCTACATCCCTAATTATTCCATAGTACTCTGCCTTCTTTTGCTGTTCGCATAAAACGAGTCTTAATTTCTCCTTTTTGGTTTTCAGATCTAGAAAACGCAAGAACAAGACTTCACAACACTCGTCCCTTAAAAAAAAAATGAGGATGGGCGATGATGCCTTGTCGGACGACACTTTATCGGACTGTATCCAAGATATTACTGCAGCGATTTCGGAGTGTGAGAAGACTCTTGAAATCGACGAACCACTTGAATTGAATACTCGTCGAAGTAAGCACATTAGAAAGGACAAAGAAGGCAAAAAAATTAAAGTTAAGAAATCCTTTGATTTTGATGAAGGAAATTTCTCAGTAAAACAGGAAACATGGAATAAAGTGTGGGACTGGAAGAAGGGTACACGGAAGAACAGGAAAATGTGGGTTGTCCTAATAAAGAAACACATGAAAGCCTTAAAACCATTTTGTAAGATAAAGTGTAAAGGCTCTGGAGAATCGTATAAAACGCACTCTGGTCGCCTTGGACTTCGGGCCTACATGTATTGTGGAACCGGAAGGTGCAAGCACTATTCCTTGCACTGGAATCCCGTTAAAGGGCAGGACCTGACAATTTCAGTTCAATCCTGTGGTAAGGAGAATCATGAAGGCGAGCTTACAAATGCTCTTCCAGCTCGCGGTGGTGATCGAGATATTCTTAAGAAGAGGATTCTTGAGAAGAGGAGCTGCCACGCGGTGAAACAGGAAGATGTGCGAAACCTAGATGCGCTGGTATACGCCGACAACAATTGGCAAGATGTCAGGCCAGACACAGTTTATTGGCACGCTAATTCTGAGCAGCTCTCTAAGAACGACCTCCATAAGGACGATTTCATAGACCTTGTATTCAGATACAGAAGAGAGCATGAAAGCGACAGTGCCGTAAGATACATCCAGCAAGTAGCCGAGCCTCTCCAAGTATACCTGTATGCTGAAGTCACCATTAAAGCTATTCTGGATTTTTTCATGAACAGAATTAAAATAACTGTACATGCTGATGCGACAGGTGTATTGATACGAGGGGGCAACCACTCCCTATCCTAGTGTACACAGGATTTCTAATGATACGGGATTTCTATGGATTGCGTAAAGATTTCTCCGGATTTTGTAAAGATTTCATATGGTACATTCGGGTACATTTCACAAATATATACCAGATTCCACAAAATTCTAAAAGATTTCACGAGGTTTCATGGGATTTCTCAAGGTTTCAGGAGACTTCACTGATTTCTGTGAGATTTTTTACGATATTTCTTGAGATTTCTCAGTTGGATTTCGTAGGATTTCATCGAGATTTCAGAGGATTTCATTGAGATTTCCGAGGGTTTGTACACAGGATTTCACGAGTGGTTGCCCCCTCGTATTGATACGTGCAAATATTTACTACGGCGGCACTATATACCTGTACAGCTTTGTGGTCAACATCAACGGAATTTATCTTCCCCTCCTGCAACTGATAAGTGCAGTACATGACCAGAGGAGCATCGGGGCCATTCTCGCAAAATTTAGAGACTTTGTGCAATACAAACTTCACAGGAAGTGGCCTTGTGTTGGTCGTGTGGTCACCGACTGCAGCTTTGCGATAATCCACGCTGTATTACGGGAGTGGAACGACACTACTCTGGAGAAATATTTAATAGCCTGTTATAGGTACATCAGTGGAGGGTATACCGCACAGGACTTTAATGAAACAGTCATTTTAAGACTGTGCAAAAACCATTGGATAAAGATGGGATGCACAAACCTCAAGGGGCATCTTTACGAGGGCGGAAAAAAAACTATTATCATGGAATGCATGGTCAAAATGATGGAAAGTACAAACCTGCAAGAATTTGACTTTGTTTTTACTCAATTGGCGACAATATTACTGTGCCCTGTTGACCATGACATTGTGGTGCGTGCTTTCAAAGAACTTGGCGTATCACCAAACCACGACTTCGAAGAGCCAAAAATTTCAGAACTTTTGGGAATTTTGGACGAGCACAAAATGGAAAGCCGGGAGTCATATGACCACACCCCATTTCATGTGCACTGCCGAAAACTTTTTGACGCTGTTAAGAACACGGTTCGAGATGCTGTCCAAGATATTGAGGGTGTCGAGGACGTTACTCAGGACCTGGCTGAAGGAGTGACCAATCCTTATTTTTGTCCGAATTTCTATAGGGACGTCTTCTTCAAAAATAAATATGCTGTGTTGGTACCACTATGGACTTCCATAATGGACAGCGTACGAGGCAACTCCAAGTATGTGGCCACCAATGCAGACGTTGAAGGCTATTTTAGAGAAAAGAAAAAAATAGTCCATGTCGATTCACTGAGAGACAAACCTGGAAGATTCGTTTTAAAGGACAAAATGGAAGTTCTAACAAACACTAAGAAAGTTCTCCTTGGACTTCGTACTGACGGCAAGCCCTTCACTTTCAGCCACCTAGAGGAAGAACGCGTTGACGCTTCAGCAACCGGGAGAAGGACGCGATCATCTGTCAGATCAGAGGTGCCACAGGTGAGCAAAGAAAACCTCGAGGATGTGCTCAATATTACACCTGCAGCTGTGGAATCGTGGAACAAAGTAACTCCTGTTAGGTTCAACTACTCCTTGGGACAAAAAATCGCACAAATTGCACAGCAAAAGGAAGCGGATACTCCCGTAACAAAAACTTCTACCCCCGTGAAGGATTCGGCCCCACAGGTATCTTTTGAAGTTCCAGACCTAGTGTCAATTTCTAAACGTGGCAGCCGGGTGCTGTTTAAATCCGACGATTCTAGGCCCAAAAGAGTTCCAGAAATGCCTCCCCCAAAAAGAAATAGAAGTTGTCTGTCGTTGAAAGGACAAAAGGAATCCTGGCGTCGTCCTGACAAGTCTAAATCTCCGTCTCTTGCAACACATATTGGAAGGAGTCTGAAGTATATCCAGAATTCTTCCGTTAAAATTGTTGAGAAACAGAGTGAAAACAAAAACTACATTGCTTCTGAATCCACGCAGCCAACGTGTAGCCAACTTCAGAATAAACATCCATTACCTATTGAAGATAATAATAGAAATATAGAATTTCACCTTGATGGCAGTATACAGGATTCTTGCTGTGTTGCAGATTTAGAAGAGCTTCCGGTAGAAATTCACACTGCTTCTGAACCTGTGGAACCAGCTTGTAACGAAATTCAAAAGAGAAACTCTCCATTTGGGGAGCAAAATGAAAAATTATCTCCTGCTGTCTCTGAAGAAGTTGAGCTTCCATTGGAACCTATTATTAAATGTAACAATAAAGAGTTGTCTATTAATTATAGTAAAGATGACTCATGCATTATTACTGAGGTGAAAGAGCTCACAATAGACGAACAGTTACAGCGGTCACATTTTCTATCTCATTTATCAACTCTTTCATATGAGAAGTTAAGTGAAAGTGAACAGGATTTCATTGCTTCGCAGACGAATGGAGATATGTCAGCTTTGTTGTTTGTTTATGGCGATGAAAGTAACCCCATTTACCTGCATGAGTTTTGCCACCTGATAAATGTTGAAGAGATCCCAACTTCAGTTATAGATGCCTGCTTATTTGCGCTGGCTGAGTTTTATAGACAGCAGTCCATCTTCGTCGCAACAGCTGTGCAGGGAAAAGAAATGTTGCAACGTCCAAAGGTATCAACGTTACCGTCAGCCATCTCTTCGGCAGGTCCTACAACGGCTATTTTAATCCCTCTTCATTTTGACGGCGGCTGGATTCTGGTCGACGCGGACCCTGAAGAACAGGAGGTATCTGTTTGGTCTCCTTCTAGCCAAAGTACTTGTCCAAAATTAATTGAGAAGGTTTTAGATTATTTTAATTCTAACATTCAGTGCCATCAAGGACCGTGGAAATTCACTGAGGGTTATGAAGTCCCTTTAGAAACCGACAAAGAGCAGCATTCAGGGATGAAGGTGTTATCTCTCATTGAAATTCTGCTGCGAGCTGGAAAGCCCACAAGTTATAAAACCTTGAGAACATTCCTGGCAAAGCTGTGCTTAAAAATGTGCAACACAAAACAAGCAACTGCAATTCAGACAATCTGTAAATTTGGGGAATGCTACAGAAATGGCCTCATTCAGGATCCAGCGTACTACTGGCATGATAGGAACCACTCCTTCATCGTGGCAAACTTTGGAAGTGGTTTGGACCCAGTTGGCTCCGAATCCTTTCAAATTCTCAATGATAATAAGGCAGAACTAGTAACGTGCATCATTGACGCGGCCATTCACATCCGGTCCAGGAAGATTGCTGATTATCTTAATGTTAGAGTACCAACGGTTCATTCCATCCTCTTCAAACGGTTTCAAAAAGGCTGCCTTTTGAACCATGTACCACTGAATGACAAAATACTTCTAATGCCTTATTTGGATGGTGGAAATCACTGGCGACTAATAATTGCAGACTTCAAAAACAACGGATATGTAAACTTAGACCCACTCAATCCGATTGGAGACCTCAAGCACTTGGACAGGTTTATCCTCTACTTAAATAAGAGAAATGGCATCGCAACAGACAAAATTGAAACTAAGCAGTGGGCTTTGATTAATCTTCCTCAATATTATCCTATTCAACAAGATTCTATTAACTGTGGCCTCTATGTTATTTACTATGCGTTTCTCACAATGGGTTATGAGAACCCCGATTTATTATTTCAGCCAGATGAATTCCGCTTTCATCTCGCAAATCTTTTTCTGAAAAATGCCGTTGACATGAAGCATTTATGCGCCCAGTGCGGACATGACCAGTATGCAACAAACAGAAGGAACTTCAGCACCATGATCAATTGTGAAGCTTGTCTGCGCTGGCTGCACGTGAAGTGCTGCAAGAACTTAAAAAATGTTAAAAGTGAAGAGTACCTGGCTGAAGAGTACCATTTCATATGCCACATTTGTACCGCTGTTAGAAAAAATTAGTCAAGAAGATATAGAAATCAGAAAATTATACCAGCATCAATAAAAGAATTTCGGAACACCTGCAAATTTGACTGATCTGCCTTAACTCTTCCATTTTTTCACAGCATTTGTCGCAGATACTGTTACTAACCCTGTTTTCTGTTCTCTACAGGATGGCTTTGACAATTAGAAGGCTGCTGGAAACACTCGTAGAATTGCCAAACACCGGGCAAGGCCCCCTCCCCCGCAGCCCATCGCGCCCTTTTCGCTCACATTATTACTTACTCTGCCTGGTTTATGTTATAACTTGTAGAGCGCGTAGTAACGGTGGGTAGTGGGAGATGGGGCCTTGCCAGGTAAAAGGGGTTCGACGAGTGTGCTTTCTCCATATAAACGGTAGAGTAAAGGTCAAAGCCTAGAAAAAATCCCAGACATGTCCTAAGATGGTGGTACTTCAAATATAGTGCTACCATAAGAGCAACAACATTCTGGACATGTAACAAAAGGTTAAAAAAGGCCAAAAAAAAGTATGCATAAACTATCACGGAACCGTAATACATTACGCATATCGCAGTTTTTTGCTAAATTAAAGAAATGGCAGGGTGAAGTTTAAAAAAGCAATCTGCACGCCCCAATGCCATTATAAACCTCCATACATGTTTCTGACGGTGGGACTTACATAGGTGCCACCAAAATAGCAACACTGTTGCGCAACATGTTACAAAAAGTACAAGTCCGAGCAAAATAAGCAAATACGCCTGTAGACGGGCTTATTAAAAAAAAAAGGGAAACCGATGGCGGCAGTCGTACTGATGGCCTGTCCTCGTGCGGGCCCCCTGTCAGTCTAAGACACTTTTGTGTGCGGGCGACAGCCTCAGCGAGTTGTGGCGGGGCCCATGGGAAATAGGCAACCAGCGCGAGTTGGTCGAAGGGTGCTGATTATCCTTCGGCGGGGTGCCCCTGTCGATCTAAGACACTCTTGTGTGCGGGCGAGAGCCTCAGCGAGTTGTGGCGGGGCCCCTGGAGGATAGGCAACCAGCGCGCGGTGGTCGAGGGGTGCGGTTTGCACTTGGGTGGGGCCCCATATCAGTCTATGGCACTCTTGTGTGCGGGCGACAGCCTCAGCGAGTTGTGGCGAGTTGTGGCGGGGCCCCTGAGGGATAGGCAACCAGCGTGCGTTGGTCGAAGGGTGCTGTTTGTCCTCGGGTGGGGTGCCCCTGTCGATCTAAGACACTCTTGTGTGCGGGCGAGAGCCTCAGTGAGTTGTGGCGAGTTGTGGCGGGGTCCCTGTGGGTAGGCAACCAGCGCGCGTTGTCGATCTAAGACACTCTTGTGTGCGGGCGAGAGCCTCAGTGAGTTGTGGCGAGTTGTGGCGGGGTCCCTGTGGGTAGGCAACCAGCGCGCGTTGGTCGAAGGGTGCTGTTTGTCCTCGGGTGGGGTGCCCCTGTCGATCTAAGACACTCTTGTGTGCGGGCGAGAGCCTCAGTGAGTTGTGGCGAGTTGTGGCGGGCCCCTGTGGGTAGACAACCAGCGCGCGTTGGTCGAAGGGTGCTGTTTGTCCGCGGGTGGAGTGCCCCTGTCGATCTAAGACACTCTTGTGTGCGGGCGAGAGCCTCGACGAGTTGTGGCGAGTTGTGGCGGGGCCCCTGTGGGTAGGCAACCAGCGCGCGTTGGTCGAAGAGTGCTGTTTGTCCTCGTGTGGGGTGCCCCTGTCGATCTAAGACACTCTTGTGTGCGGGCGGCAGCCTCAGTGAGTTGTGGCGAGTTGTGGCGGGGTCCCAGTGGGTAGGCAACCAGCGCGCGTTGGTCGAAGGGTGCTGTTTGTCCTCGGGTGGGGTGCCCCTGTCGATCTAAGACACTCTTGTGTGCGGGCGAGAGCCTCAGTGAGTTGTGGCGAGTTGTGGCGGGGTCCCTGTGGGTAGGCAACCAGCGCGCGCTGGTCGAAGGGTGCTGTTTGTCCTCGTGTGGGGTGCCCCTGTCGATCTAAGACACTCTTGTGTGCGGGCGACAGCCTCAGTGAGTTGTGGCGAGTTGTGGCGGGGTCCCAGTGGGTAGGCAACCAGCGCGCGTTGGTCGAAGGGTGCTGTTTGTCCTCGTGTGGGTCGCCCCTGTCGATCTAAGACACTCTTGTGTGCGGGCGAGAGCCTCAGTGAGTTGTGGCGAGTTGTGGCGGGCCCCTGTGGGTAAGCAACCAACGCGCGTTGGTCGAAGGGTGCTGTTTGTCCGCGGGTGGAGTGCCCCTGTCGATCTAAGACACTCTTGTGTGCGGGCGAGAGCCTCGACGAGTTGTGGCGAGTTGTGGCGGGGCCCCTGTGGGTAGGCAACCAGCGCGCGTTGGTCGAAGAGTGCTGTTTGTCCTCGTGTGGGGTGCCCCTGTCGATCTAAGACACTCTTGTGTGCGGGCAACAGCCTCAGTGAGTTGTGGCGAGTTGTGGCGGGGTCCCAGTGGGTAGGCAACCAGCGCGCGTTGGTCGAAGGGTGCTGTTTGTCCTCGTGTGGGGTGCCCCTGTCGATCTAAGACACTCTTGTGTGCGGGCGAGAGCCTCAGTGAGTTGTGGCGAGTTGTGGCGGGCCCCTGTGGGTAGGCAACCAACGCGCGTTGGTCGAAGGGTGCTGTTTGTCCGCGGGTGGAGTGCCCCTGTCGATCTAAGACACTCTTGTGTGCGGGCGAGAGCCTCGACGAGTTGTGGCGAGTTGTGGCGGGGCCCCTGTGGGTAGGCAACCAGCGCGCGTTGGTCGAAGAGTGCTGTTTGTCCTCGTGTGGGGTGCCCCTGTCGATCTAAGACACTCTTGTGTGCGGGCGAGAGCCTCAGTGAGTTGTGGCGAGTTGTGGCGGGGTCCCAGTGGGTAGGCAACCAGCGCGCGTTGGTCGAAGGGTGCTGTTTGTCCTCGTGTGGGGTGCCCCTGTCGATCTAAGACACTCTTGTGTGCGGGCGAGAGCCTCGACGAGTTGTGGCGAGTTGTGGCGGGGCCCCTGTGGGTAGGCAACCAGCGCGCGTTGATCGAAGGGTGCTGTTTGTCATCGGGTGGGGTGCTCCTGTCGATCTATGACACTCTTGTGTGCGGGCGAGAGCCTCAGCGTGTTGTGGCGAGTTTTAATGGCGCCTAGGGGGGTAGGCAACCTTCGTGCAGTGGTCGTAGGACTCGAACTGACTATAGTGAGGTGTATCGAGCGGACCTGCTGCTGTGTGGCACTTGCTGCACCCTTTGTGAAGTTGTGGCAATGCTATAGTCGCTTTCGTTTATGCTCAACTGCACTGTTAAAAGCTTACGGTGAATTTGACTGTAAGTTACAGTGAAACCTTCACTACTGTAAGTTACGGTGCATATTCGCCGTAACTTACAGTGAATGTGCACCGTAAGCTACGGTGAGCAGCCTGCACCACTGTAAGTTACGGTGCATTTTTGAGTGACGCAGGGAGCCCTCAAGTGTGAGGCTGTCTCGAGGATGCACCGTGGTGAGTTGTGGCTGGGTGCACCTGGAGGCTAGGCAACCGGCTGTGCTCTGTGTGGATAGCGCCCCTGGGTGACGCATGGAGCCCTCAAGTGTGTGGTTGGCTCGGGAATGTACCGTGTTGAGTTGTGGCTGGGAGCGCCTGGAGGGTAGGCAACCGGCTGTGCTGTGTGTGGATAGCGCCTCTGAGTGACGCAGGGAGCCCTCAAGTGTGTGGCTGGCCCGGGAATGTACCGTGTTGAGTTGTGGCTGGGAGCGCCTGGAGGGTAGGCAACCGGCTGTGCTGTGTGTGGATAGCGCCTCTGAGTGACGCAGGGAGCCCTCAAGTGTGTGGCTGTCTCGAGGATGCACCGTGGTGAGTTGTGGCTGGGTGCGCCTGGAGGGTAGGCAACCGGCAGTGTTGTGTGTGGATAGCGCCCCTGGGTGACGCAGGGAGCCCCCAAGTGTGTGGCTGTCTCGGGAATGTACCGTGTTGAGTTGTGGCTGGGAGCGCCTGGAGGGTAGGCAACCGGCTGTGCTCTGTGTGGATAGCGCCCCTGGGTGACGCAGGGAGCCCTCAAGCGTGTGGCTGGCCCGGGAATGTACCGTGTTGAGTTGTGGCTGGGAGCGCCTGGAGGGTAGGCAACCGGCTGTGCTGTGTGTGGATAGCGCCCCTGGGTGACGCAGGGAGCCCTCAAGCGTGTGGCTGGCCCGGGAATGTACCGTGTTGAGTTGTGGCTGGGAGCGCCTGGAGGGTAGGCAATCCCGGCAATGGAGGCCCTTGTGGGGCCCTCCACGGCCCCTTTGTGGATGATAGTGGGTGCAGATGCCCCCTCTTATCAGGCGCCGTGCCCTGGGGCATACGTGACGCGTGTTTGGTGGTTTGACTTGGCAAGTGGTTCATGTAACGCGAATGACAAACATCTATAGTCGGTACGGATTAAGCTCTCTTTTGCAGCGCCAGTTGTGGCCACAACTTTGTGGCCACAAACAGGGACGTGAGTGTAGGCACCAGTTTGCCGGTGACGAGTGTATGCGCACTCATAAAATGGTAAAACTCCCTCGTTCTAACCTCACCAAGTGTGAGACTTTTAAGTTCTGCATGACATGTAAAAAGAGTTACTCTACGACGAACGGACAGCCCCACATCTGAAATTTTGTTTATTGCAAATATTGTAAACATAATGTAAAAGAGAATCATTTATGTTATATGAAGCCTTGGTCTGAGAGGGAGAAAAAAGAAAAATGGTCCTATATTACATTGTACTGGGATATAGAGACGACTCAGGATACGCCTGTGCCGGGTAAAGAAGAGACCTATGAACACAAGCCTAACCTCCTAGTCTGTCAGGCTGTGTGTGATCAATGCATTGGAGTTAAGCAGAATGATTTCTTCTGCAATGTATGTAAAACGAGGCAACATGTGTTCCATAATCTAGATGACCCTAATGTTATTGTCATGGGTCAATTCTTTGACTACTTGCAATCTTTCGGTGCAAAGACTGAAATCCAGGGGAGGAGTAACTATGTGGCACTCAGAATGTGATCCAGCACCTCTAGAAGTCCTAACTTTACTGGCAGGTGAGCTATTATAATTATTACATGACAGCCCAGGATCATCACCAGCAATAGTTGGTAAGTTGGTGAGAGAATCTAGATTCGAGTCAGGAACTGTAAGAGAAAAGTGCAAAGTACAATTTACCAAACCAGATGAAATTTTTTGAATGTAAATAAAGATAATAAAAAAATGTACCTTTTAGTTTGGCTGTGATTCCGAAGGTTTGGTTAGGAGGTTTCAAAATATGCTTACTGATCGCCTTCCCTCTATCACGTGCTGCAGAATTAAACGCCAAAGGACTAAGGTCATGTCCGGTACCGCCTGGTGAATTGGTGTTTCCCCAAGGAGGAGAAAGTATATTGGACTTGGTATGTAATCCTGCAATTAGATTAATGAGAAAATCAGTAATGTTGTAAATACATATGGTATTCATTTGTTGTGATCTCTTACCAAGTACTTCAACTTTGTCTTCAGTAGATAATTCTTCCATCTCATCTGAAATACAAATTAATGGTGTTGAATGCAACAGCAAAACAAAATGAGTGAGATTACTCTCATGAGAGCTAAATAAACATGATATAACATGCTTCTTACCAGATTCACTAAAGTTAATAACTGGTCGGTAGAACTGATCATCATCTTCATCAGGCATGACAACGGGTGAAACATCAAGAGAGAATTTCTTTTTCAATCCATCAATTGGCGTTGAGGTATCTAAATTGCAGGGTGAGGGATTAGGTAAGTAAGATAATCTTCGGTTAACTTTTCTCTTTGAAAATGATTTTGGATCTGCAAATTTAAAAAAAGTAAGAGGTTATGACTGAATGTACTAAAACTGTTTATGTACTAAGGCAAGTAAAATTTGTTTTCAAGCAAACCAACCGTTGTTTTCTTTCTCAAACCTATCCCGGCGTGAAAAGTTTAAAATTTTTGACTTGTTTACAACCTACAACAAATCAAAAGCCTCCATAAGATGACATAAGTTTATGAAATTATTTTGAAATTAATAAGAAAATGATATATATATACCTTTGACTGGTCAGGTGATGGTGGAATAATCGAACTGTCAGGTGCACATGTACGTGGCCATCTCTCTGCAGAACTGTCAGACAAGTATAAATCAGATGGATCACCTGCCTTGCCATTTATTTCAACCAGCACATGTTCACTAGTCTCATCTTTCTTTCCAACTTCCTCCTCCTCATCATCATCAGATGTGCCACTGTCTAAATTGTTGGCTGGAATGACAGTTCGGAGTCCCTTGTGGTAGAATCTTACACTGTCGATTGGCATTTTGTTGACCCTATCTGTAAACAAATTATTACTTCAGAAAACAATTTCATATCAAACTCCTACGAAATTCAGATAAAAAGAAATGTTTTGAGACACAAATTGAGAAAGCTGAAATCACAAAGTTTGAAAGCAAGAGAAGAGTACAGAATATCTTCTGCATTGTTTACACATGTCGAGAAACTAACCTAAAGGCCGTAAAATGTACAACAAAACTCAAAAACAAACAATACTCCCGGAACGAACTCAAATCATGTAATTATACTTTACAATCTGAAAATGGGGAAAGATTGTAACCTCACAGTATCGTGAAACCAACAAAATACATCGTTGCACAATATGCAAAGGCTTTGTCCATTCTGTGACAAAATCAAGACTTAAACTCTAAAATAGAATGAATACTGCGGTATTTTCGATTCGAAAGGTCATTATTTCTAGAATCTGCTCATAATGCATAAAAAGTCGAAAGTCTCAATAGCCTGGAAGGGCAATGTTTTCCCTGAAATACAACTACTTTCAAGACAAATTCTGAGGTATAGACATGCGTTTTGGGCCCCGATTAATATTTGGCAGCCTACTTACACACTTAAAATACCTAAAAAATAAAATTTTGAAGAGTTTTAGCCACTTACTTTGTTGCTGGCGTTTCTCCTCTCCTTCGACGCGCCAAAACCGCTGCCGAAGGGCCGCGTCTCTCAGTCTCTTTACACACACACACACGTATCGAATGGCTCTACGCATTCGATACATCGAGAGTAGGATCTCGAAAGTCTGCTGTTTCGATCTGCGTGTCGGCCGTGGCGGCAACTTTAAAAATAGTCCCACAGTAGCTTTCTAAAGTAGTTGTATTCCGTGGAATACATTGCTCTCTAAAGGGTTAATGGGGCTACCTATACATTTTACGGATGGATGTAATTTGTCAATAAGCCAGCGATGCGCACTTCTAGGCAAAGGTTGGTGCGTTCCAGTTGACCAGAAAATTCTGGAACCACTTCAAGAAATTTTTCTTACAAAATAAACATAAGAGTATCTGCCTCTTAAATTTCCTTCTCTTTTTTAAATAATGTGATAAATGTTAGTCATATAAATAAGCTGTCTTTGCCTTTATTCTGAACTTATCAAAATACAATTGTTCAACAGATCAAGTGGGTATTCTTCCTACCTCCCCCCATGCCACTTGAAAACTCACAAGGAGTACTTTCTCGGCATGTTTTTTAGAGATTTGTGATGTTTTGACTGCAAAAAACAACCTGAAATATCAATAATGACCTAAACTATCAAAACTTAACAAAACCAGTCCACGAAAAGAACATTTCTGAAGCCGAAAGCACATTTCATCTCCAAATTTTGGTATCATTCACAAGTCAGTTAATAAAATGACGGCTTTTAGAATAATTACATTTTATTTTCAGAGCAGGACCCAAGCTTTAGTTGACTTAAACATGCAAGATGATGCAACAAAAAAATCAAGCCTTCATCTGCAATTGTCACACCACAGTAGGTCTTGGATGTAGACTAGATTAACAGCAAAAGTGTTGTTAACTTTTTAAACAACATTTGTTGTTTACTAACAAACTTTTTGTCACAGGTCAAGAGCTCAAAAAAATTCTTTCATTCAAAAAAAGTGTTTCTGTCTTCTTACTGCGCAGAAAGGTTTTTAATTACAAACTTCGCTGTTCTCCAACAAAATGTGGTAGTTAAAAAGTTAACAACAGTTTTGTTGTCAAGTTACAACACATCCATACCGATCCATACACATCGGTTTCTTGTAGGCGGCCATATGGTAAGAATATACGGATATTTTTAAGTGAAATACTAAAAACAACTCCTTTGTTCGAGAACAAGGTGCTAGTGTTTTCGATCGGGCGGGCAAGCGTCTCTTCGCTTGCCCGACGCTCGGAGCGTCAGAGTGAGACAGCATGATGCAGTCAACAGCTATCTCTCTCGCACACGTCTCACTCGATGACCACGACTCTGACTTGCCGACCACGCCAAGTAGCACTAGGCGTCACCTGTCCCCGCAACCTCACCTCTCGCCCGGCCGAGCGGGGCTCTGCATCCGAAGAGCGTGCGGAAGCGCGGCGGAGGGCCGGTGATTCGGAGACTGTCCGGCTCACCCGACGTACCCGACTAGCAGTCCGTCGGGTCGGGTCGGGTCGGTTATGGACAACAGCCGGCGTCGGGCAAGCGAAGAGAGGCTAACCCGCCCGATCGAAAACACTACAAGGTGCTCGTCGCGCAACCTCTCGTCTCCTGACAGCTATTTTTTACAGTGTTGTTAGAGTAAGGCGTTGTAAAGAAAGCGTGATCAGCGTCAATCGTAGTCAGAAAAGCGTTGTAAAGTTAACGTAATCAGCGTCAAACGTAGTCAGAAAAGCGTCGTAAAGTTAACGTAATCAGCGTCAAACGTAGTCAGAAAAGCGTAGTAAAGTTAACGTAATTAGCGTCAAACGTGTAAGAAAAGCGTTGTAAGTCTAAAGAATTAGTTTAAAGTCATCTGCTTTCACGTTAGCGTTAGCGTTAACGTTTTGGTTCAAATTTTTTAATTTGCCGTAAAACCTGCAACGGGTTCTTATTTCTCGACCCAAAAAAACCCAATATCAAAAAACAAAAACAAAAAAAAGTGGATGGCTGTACGATATTTTTGGCCTTCCCACGTCACTCCATGTATATGAGTCCAAACTTGCAGAAAGTCAGAATTATCGGATTTAGGTGCCGCTTTCACATTTGGATCATAGAATCAATAGTTTTCAGGGGCGAAACATCGTATAATTGTAACTTATAAAATTATACAGAAAATCCATTCATAATAATAAAAATTACAACAAAAAAGTGTGTTATTTTCTTTAAATTTATAGACCGTCACTTATGCAAAATATTAATAAACAGCTTTTTGTAATAAAGTTTTGAAGTTATTTTCCTTTAATCCAAAACACTTTTTTAAGACACTCCCTTCGTGGGTGGCTTCACCCGTCGGTAAAGATACCCGTTAGAATACTCGTTAAATGCCAGCCTAGCCCATCCGAACAGCCCTCTGATATCGTCTGTCTCTATCGCACTCATTAGTCTTTGTAAAAGCTTCAAGTTTATTTAGCATATGATGCATCAGAAACAGCAGCGCTGAACTGACGCAAAGTGAAAAGTAAACATTAAAACGTCTGCAGTTAAAGTTGTCAAAGTAAAAGTTTTCCAGTGTTTGATCGTTGAAAAGTTGTAGTTGAAAACAGAGTTCTGAATTTTAAAGCAATAAGGGGCCATCCATATACTACGTGACCTGTTTAGGGGGGGGAGGGGGTTCGGCCTTACACTACGGTCAGTCACGGGGGGGAGTCAGCGCTGGTCACGTAGTATCCTAGTATTCGTCAGAATGCCTGCTAAACGCAGCAAAATACAAGCAACTAACGCCGCGTCGTCTGCTATGGAGACCGACGCCTGACTGGCGTGGCATGGCGCCGGCACGGCTTGCCCACCTTCGCCCAGCCGGCTGGCTAACAAAATTAATGCCAAGGAAATTCTGTCAGTATCATGTCTAGTTCGCGTATACATGCCGCATATTTCACCTCTAGAAACATAGAAAGTCGTTCCCGAAGTCGTGAACGTTTTTTTAACGCTAAAATTAGAAGAAAAAAATTTACTACGTGACCATGGGGTTGGGCGCCGTACTACGGACGGTCACGGAGGGGGAGGGGGGGGGGTCAAAAATGGCCCAAAATAGGTCACGTAGTATATGGATGGCCCCTAAGTATAAGTCACCTGCTCTCACGTTAGCGTTAGCGTTAACGTCTTTTTTTTATTTTCACGCCGTGGATTCCGGTGGGAGGGGTTGGATCCGTCGCCAGTCGCCAGTGCCGCAGCGACAGCGGCAGGCGGACATTCAGCCTAGCGGAGCGCCGTTTCGCGCGGGGGAGGGGGGCGCCCTAACTGGTATTTTAACGGGTATCTTCACCTACGGGTAAAGCCAGCCACAATGGACTGCCTAAAATTCAGGACCTGAATATGGTACAAATTTCACATTTCACCTCTCAGCCCCGTTTTTAGCAGATGATACGTAGTATCAAAAGCTTGTACTGAAGTAAAAAGTTAAAGTTGTTTCCTAAAGGTATATATAGGAGCGCGGCTGCAGTGGGCTTTGGCGTCCGGCGTCCGTGGTCCGCGCCCCGTTCCGACTAGCGTTGTCCATATTCAGGCTATCGGCAACTTGTATTTTGAGACCTAAGGTTCATGAGGTAAGGGCGCTGGCGGGCTCCGAGCGGCGTGCGCAGGGGCGCCTTGAACGGGCAAACTTCTCACGTTGTTTCTCAAAATCCCGTGGACCGCACTCTTAAAAGCTTACGGTGAAGTTCACCGTAAGCTACAGTAAAACTGAAGCACTGTAACTTACGGTGAATCTCACTGCAACTTACGGTGAGCTCCACTGTAGCTTACGGTGAGCTTCACTGTAGTTTACGGTGAGCTCCACTGTAGCTTTACGGTGAGCTTCACTGTAGTTTACGGTGGATTGAGGTGCAGCGACTTAATGCTTAAATTTCACAAGATGCAGGAGTTAAGTAGGGAGAAAATAAGTTATTTAGGCGGACCAACAATGTTTCCAGCTCATCGAAACACATCACTCCACTTGTGATGTAAATGTGAGGAGATGTTAATATTGTGGTTCCGCCATTAACTGATGATGTGACAAAACTTTTAAATACAGACATTCCTTTTAACTTATCAGTATCCGAGTCAGGGGTGCATTGGCAGAGCGATCAATGGACCCTTTGAAAGAGGAATAGAGGGAACCGTAACAACACATTATGATTTCAAATTTCTCAGTGTTCATCAAAATAAACATAATATGAAATGTTAAACAACACATATTAATGACGAGTGTACTCCAGCATCCAGATTCTTAGGTTAGGCCTTTGTGCCGTAACATACCTCAAAAAAGTCTGTACACAAACATAACCTTTCTGGTGACATGCTGACCACTACTGACTCCAGGCCAGCTAGAAGGGTTAGGTTGGATTTCTTGCCAGTTCGATCCCCAACTGTGGAGCCCAGTATCATGAGTATGATGAGTATCATGGCTCTTGGGGCGCCAGCACACTACTATCACAGAGTCACCATTATTCCACGACACTGTAGAGTTCGTGTTCGAACACATTTCTGAAAAGTATTTGGTGCTGTTGGTGGGTGCTAGAACTCTTGTGTACTTCACTTCTGCTTTTCGAAACAAGCAATTGCTTTAAAGCGAACCGGTAACAAAACAAAACAAAATCGCGACAGTGTTTATTCGCAGTCGCCGACCAGCTGTTCGTCCCCCTTTCCTTAAAGGGCTTTGAAAACACTTCTCCCTCTCCCCCTCCCCTTTCCCCTTCTACCTGTTTTTGGCTGGTTGGCCTGGGTTGTGTTTGTTTTTGTGTACTTTGTCTTTTCAGAATATTGTTACGGCTCTGGTGACTTTATAGTCAGACTAGTGCTGCTTCAATTTTCGCAATCTCTTAGTTTCAACATTAGCGAAAGGTTTATCATTTTCTCGCTATCAAAGTATTTTCAGGTGAGAGAACTTCATAACCTATAGTTCTGCGTGGTATTTTAGTGAACGTTTTGCTTGCTTTACTTGCAACCGCCACTACCGTTTGAACGTTAAAACGACTATTTCTCTCTGTGCTTTGCACGAAATCACACTTATGCACAATCAAATGTCACTTTGGTTAAAACTTGATTCGATCAAGTGATGTAGTGAAAATCTCACATGAAATTAGCAATTTCTTGCTTTCTTTAATGTGCTCCTAGCATCTCTGTGATCAGCCTGAGCTTGTGCGATGGCATGTTGTTGTTAACATTATTTTGGTCTGCTATTTATGTTGTATTGCCTTTTTGTTTCAGGTATTGGGCCCCAACTCCTTTTTTTTCTGATGAGCTGCAAACGAATGCTTTCACAGGATGTTTGTGAGCTGCTTTCAATGTGTCAGGATGTATGGCTGAGGTATGTACCACTTTTGTGCAGTACACATTCGGAAGATTTCTTTTATTACTTGTTATGATTTCAAAAAGTCTGGAGATGAGCTGCTGAGTGAGAACTGGGCAATGTTTGCACAAATTGCTCTCAAAATTTTGTTTAGAATAACTAACTTGTTTCTGCCTTTAAGTGTGACTCCTCTCTGTGACTTGTGCAGGTTTGGTCTTTAACCTAATGGTTGTGTATGTCCCAGTTCATCCTACCAGGCAACCATGGCTCCGAGAGGCTAAATCTTCAATTTACCTGAAGGTTGGTAGAAAACTGAATGGTCTTACAGAACATGAGTCTGAAATATAAACCAATTTCTATAATTTTATAAAATATGCTTTTGTGTTCCCTGTTTCAGTCGCTTTGTGCAGGCTTTTGAGTGTTGGCGGCACTAGTGGAACCATTGTCGACTGGGGCTGCAACTACAGTGTATTCATCAAGTCAAGCTTTCGACACAACAAACCTGATGATCGATTGGCTCTCCGCTCTGTTGATACTGTTCAAGTGTATTTATTTATTTATTTTTGTCTCTAAAGTAACCTGTAAATTACTAGTAACTATTACTACAGTGCTAAAGAAGAAGTGTAGCTTGATCTAGCTCCCTTACAACAAACTTATTGTTTTTCCTCTCATATATTACCAAGTGACCCAGTGTGTGAGATTTATATTTTGTTGCTGTTCAAGCTCAGGAGAGGCTTCTCTTACTACTGCTCTCAAAATATTTTACATTGTTTGCTGAATGATTAAAGATATCAAGTGATTCTTACAAAGGCTCATTGGATGTTTTTCAAATAAATTAATGTTTATGTTACTGTAATTCCTCCCAAACCGTAAAGTTCAACTGTGAAGTAAAGACTGAAAGGTATCGATCATCCTGCAGCGATCAATAGGACAGATTTTAAAATACAGAGTCCAGATGTGAAACGTGCCATGATATGCTGGGGTTGTGATTGACTTGAAAAAGTATTTTAAAAAATATGTCAAATAATACTATTATTTTTCCTGCTGAACTTTTACTCCCATGAAAAAATATGTAACATGTACAACAAAATAAAGTGAATCTGTCCCTAAAAAATATCAAAATCTTTTAGATAATAACATATTTTAACATAACTTGTTCTCAAGACAATTTTAGCGTCTTGTCATCACAGAAGGAATATGACCAGAAAATTTGCAGAAAATAGTCATGTCAAAGTATAAAATGTATTTTCTTTTCTATTTAAAGAATATAACTGACAATAAACAACTGAACATAGGTATATGTCAGGTACACCAGCAATATAGCTGATAAACTTAAATTCTTCCATGAGTTTGGACATAACTTAAAGTTGATAAATCTATTCTTAAAATATCAATAACATCAACAGCAACAAAAAACTCAAGACTGTTTGAGAACCTTTTCATAAAATAAAGTAATGAGTGAGATATAGCTAAGACTCACAAAAAATATAACAGAAAATATTCATAATTTAAAAACTCTTTCTTTTCAAAGACTGTTGTTGACTGAAACCATGTCTGACACGTTTCTCTGGTACTTAATTAGACTTTTGGCACTCAATTTACACTCTAATAAAAGAAATAGAAGGATTATTAACACATTTTATTAATCAGCTAGTGTGTTACACTATTACGTTACAAAATATCACAGAATATTGAACTACTATGAGTCAACAGATCAAAGAATTACTATTTCATGTTTTGAATGATGAGATATTTTTCTGAAAATATGCTTAGTCTTCTGTTTTGAACTGGAATTTCAAAAATGTGGACCTGGAGGAATCTGAAAACATTCTTCCAGGCCAGGGGAAAATGTAGATGGAAAACAAAGAAAGATTTTATTAGAAGGTCAATGGCAGTTGATGGGGTTGCTGAAGTATGAAGTTCCAAAAATTTGCCATCTACTATCAGCCACATCTTTCTCACCCCATGTGAGTTACCAGTTGCCAGGATATGGGGTTGAATTTTGTACTCCGACTCAGATTGCCTTCTAGTCATGTAAGAAAAAGGATCTGAGTTAACCTAGAAGGGAATAATTAGAATAACATTAAATGCTGTGGTGCAAAACTTTAACAACAAGACATCCATCTAACCATTAAACTGGGTTCGAATAGAACTGAATCTAAAAATTCTTTGAATTAATATTCGTAAGCAGGAATGAAAAATACTCTTTATGACACAAATGACGCAAACCGTTGACGAGGAACGAGGGGCATATACCTGGAATGCCACAATACAATGCAAACTTTGCAACAAACAAAAATAATTTTGACATCTTGCCAGGTTAAAAAAGTGGAACGATACTGCGAATTCGTACCGTTTGCTCTCGTCCCTGCAAAGCGAGGGGGAAAGCAGTCTCGAAAATGGTGTACGAGTGATTACGCGATTACGCCCGTTATTACGCATGTTTACTCCTTATTTTCTGTTATTTTGGTTATTTTACTGGATAACATACGTAATAAGGTTATTACAATTGATATTTAATCGATAATAACCCTAAATAATAGGTTATTACGCCTAGATTACACGTGATTACGCAATGATTACGGGCCAGAGTATACGAGTGATTACGCGAGTGCTTTCCCCCTCGCTGCAAAGCTTCTATGAACAATCGCATATTCGGAATACAAGGCAAGAGCGTTTTAGCTTGCACCTGTTACGCATTACGTCCGCCACCGGCACCCTGTCTCATCTCTCACTGAGCAGAGCGAGAAGCCCCGGCGGCTCGCGCGCGAGAGCCCCTGAAAAGCGTCGGGAGAACATCTATGCTGGTGCTCGACGCAGATATCTCCAAGTACAGATTTAGAGGAGTGCTTGTTTTGTAGGGTTGGTTATTCCCTATTAATCGCCATAAAAAAAATAAATTAAGATGACATCGATGGGATGAAAACTACAAGGCCTCAAAGATTTTGATCAATTTGTAAAATTTCATTAATATGGGAAAACGGCCTCTTTATTCGTACACATCGCCAACGCCGAGGCCGGTTTCCAGTGTCATGGGACCATTCGACACTTTACTGTGCCAAATTAACTTTCCAGAGCGCAATTTTATTAGACTGTTCACCCACACCCACGGTGACCGTTCAAAAAACACGCTTCATTCTGCTTTTGAAGATTAAATCGTTTCAAAATGACTGCAGTCCCTATAAAAAATTAGCGATCTATCTGTCGTTAATTTCCAACAAAATTTCTAACAGTGCATCGCAGTAAAGAAGTGACAAAGTTACAATTGGTCCCGAAGTTCCAATATTTAAGTTTGAAATGAATAATGAATATTGTTCAGATAGTATTAAAGCCAGTTATTTCCTTGATTTTTAATGTATATATTTTTTTTATTCTTAATAAAAGCAAATGTAAAAACACTTGCTGTAAATTAAAGCCCATATTTAAAAGCCAGTGAAAATATAATCCAGTATAACGCAGTTAAAATTCAAGCCTGTAAGAAGATAAATCAGAAAATCAGCCACGTTAAAACAGGAATCAAAGTGTCCATGGTTTCTACGCATACGCATGTCGTTCCCGTAACAATTACCGTTCATAGTCATATTCAAAACCAGCCGACTGCCTTCCTACCCGCCGGTAGGCCGGTTTCTTACTTGCTTTCCATTTGCTGACCGCTTATCAGAACCCTACCACATGTAGGGTCGTTTGACGCGGAATTTGGTGAGGAATATGGTAATGTATCCTTAAATGTGATTGGTTTGTTCATACAAAAAAGTAATTTATAAAAGAACTAAAAATAAACACTTTAGCACCCCTAAAACGCGCTAAAACGGGTTTTAGCACCCCTGCAAAGGTAGGACATCGCACCGCACCTTTCTTTTTCTAGTGCAGGGCTAGGACCCAAGTGCCAAGCAGGGGCCCCGGAGGGCCAGGGGCCCCACCGAGGTTTTCCAGTTTACCCATTATTTGGGTCCTTCTACCAGTTTTAGCTCCTCAAAAAACTCAAAATCGTCAAATATATATATATATATATATTTTTTTTTTTAATTTTTTAAAATGATGCTGAAGCCATGTCCTACTCCCACAACCTTCAAATTTTCAATCCCGTACCCCCGAACCGATGTTTCAGCCCCGTAAAGACAGAAATAACACTTAAGGACCCAAAATTTTGTTTTCTAGCGACCATCTAGAATTGATCAGGACCTCAAAAAAATCATTTCTAGATGGTCGCCAAAGACACTTTTTCGGGTCCAGCACTTGTAAAATTTCGGATATGGGAGTGTTGGACCCCAAAAAACGTGTTTTTGGCGACCACCTAGAAATGATCAGGACCTAAAAAAAAAAGCGTTTTTAGATGATCGCCAAAAACAATTTTTGGGGGTGCAAAACTTGGAAAATTTCGGATATGGGAGTGATTGACCCCCAAAAAGTGTTTTTGGCGACCATCTATAGAAATGATCAGGTCCTCAAAAAGAGTATTTCTAGATGGTCGCCAAACACACTTTTTGGGCGTCCAACACTCCCATATCCGAAATTTTACAAGTGCTGGACCCGAAAAAAGTGTTTTTGGCGACCATCTAGAAATGCCTTTTTTGAGGTCCTGATCAATTCTAGATGGTCGCTAGAAAACAAAATTTTAGGTCCTTACACTGATAAATAAAGTGCGCAACTGGCAAACATCTCTATATGCTCAACACCCTGTCTGATACAGAAATCTGAACCACCTGTTTGTTGCGCACTTTCCACTGTTTAACTAGACTGTTTTATATTGTCAATCATCCAACCTGTCTGTTGCGCACATTTAAATATCAACCATCAGAGTTAAATACTGTGGACTGCTCGACCATTCTTTTGCGCTGTTTTCATGAAAAGGATCACAATTTGCATTACATCGGCTCTTTAGTTCCTATTCCAACTAATCAACAGGACGTACCACCTGTATGGCCAAATGATGCAATTCTTTCATAAAATATTATGAGATTGCATTTGTTTATTTACGCTACATTAAAACATATTCAAGAAGTAATGACATCCAAGAAACTAAAAATCTTAAAATCATCAAAACAGATAAATTTCGATTGTTTGCAGTCTAATGTATCTTCATGGTAAAACAGGTGATAACATCTAAAAACTACTGGCAACAGCTTCATTTACCTCTCACACTTGATGCACTTGATGAACATAACCCCACTGGTCTCCGATAAAGAGATGCGTTCCCTTCCTTGTCACAACACTGTCAAACTGATTAGTCCTGTCCTTACGGCACTTTCAAGGTGGTCGAATCACTTTTCACTCTCACCGGCACCGCGATATTCCGAGAAAGTGACGCGCGCTTTGGAAATTCGACGAGACAAAACCTACGAATGTTTTGGTAGGCCGCCATATTTACACTGCCCACCGCCAGCTTCGGAGAGCTAGAGGGAGGAGCAGAGCAAGGAAGGGGCCCCAATGAATTCTCGTTGTGGCTGTTGGCACGACTGAAACGGAGCGGCGGAAATTCAAGATTCCAAGGATACAGGGCCAGGTCCGGTGGGTGTGTGGTTGTGCCTGAACGGTTTTGCGAGTTGGAGGTGACAAAGGACGAACCATGGAAACTGAGAAGTATCTCGTTATGTTTGGTCCGGGAAGAGTTAAGGCAGTCCCAGTAACACTAAACACTAAGGACAATTTCTTACTGGAGATAGAAGGAGCAGTGCGTGAGGCACTTGCTCATGATCGTTTCCTTTCTCACCGGGCTGAAGATGATTTTATTCTAACCTATCAAAGCTCCACATCAAATAAACGGATTGAAATCGACGGGAACACCTGTGACTGGGAGGTTGATGCGCAAAATAGCGACATAAGGATCGAGTTTGTCGACAACAGCCGAGATCAGGTATGTCCAATTAATACCAGTGTAGAAAATAGAGGAAAAAACTGGTCTTGAACAGTAGGTTTCACATTCAATTTTCCCCCTTTTCGCACGGCCAACACCCGCATGACCGCCACACTCCACAGCCACCTTGCTCATAGCCCCGATCTCATTAAGCTGACGCCGCGACCAAACCGCCGCCAACCGTCATTGTGCGCCAGTGGGTACTCCCGCCGGTAAGCGCGCAAGACGGCACCACAGGCTTCGCGCCCCTTTATTGCCTTTATCGAGCTTGGCAAACGACCGTGCCCGCCCGCCGCCCGGTTAGTGGATAGCATGGATAGTGCGCGCAGCACGGGCGGGCGCCAGCACTTCCTCGCCGACGTCCACATCAAGGTTCCGGCGACGCGCCGCGCGACCAGGACGAGGGTACACCAGCATAGCGATTCTGGTGCACGCCCTCCTCGCTCTGTCTCTCTCGCACCTATACGGCGTACCTCATGAGTGCGAGAGAGACAGAGCGAGGAGGGCGTGCACCAGAATCGCTATGCTGGTGTACCCTCGTCCTGGTCGAGCGGCGCGTCGCCGAAACTTCGATGTGGACGTCTGCGAGGAAGTGCTCGAGGCCGTGAGGAGGGCAGTGCTGGCGCCCGCCCGAGGGGCGTACCTCATGAGTGCGAGAGAGACAGAGCGAGGAGTGGGCGCACCGCAATCGCTGTGCTGGTACACCGTGAGTGTAGTGCGGGCCCCTCGGGCGGGCGCCAGCACTGCCCTCACGGCCTCGAGCACTTCCTCGCCGACGTCCACATCAAAGTTTCGGCGACGCGCCGCGCGACCAGGACGAGGGTACACCAGCATAGCGATTCTGGTGCACGCCCTCCTCGCTCTGTCTCTCTCGCACCTATACGGCGTACCTCATGAGTGCGAGAGAGACAGAGCGAGGAGTGGGCGCACCGCAATCGCTGTGCTGGTACACCGTGAGTGTAGTGCGGGCCCCTCGGGCGGGCGCCAGCACTGCCCTCACGGCCTCGAGCACCTCGTCGCCGACGCCCACATCGAAGTTTCGGCGACGCGCCGCGCGACCAGGACGAGGGTACACCAGCATAGCGATTCTGGTGCACGCCCTCCTCGCTCTGTCTCTCTCGCACCTATACGGCGTACCTCATGAGTGCGAGAGAGACAGAGCGAGGAGGGCGTGCACCAGAATCGCTATGCTGGTGTACCCTCGTCCTGGTCGCGCGGCGCGTCGCCGAAACTTTGATGTGGACGTCGTCGAGGAAGTGCTCGAGGCCGTGAGGGCAGTGCTGGCGCCCGCCCGAGGGGCGTACCTCATGAGTGCGAGAGAGACAGAGCGAGGAGTGGGCGCACCGCAATCGCTGTGCTGGTACACCGTGAGTGTAGTGCGGGCCCCTCGGGCGGGCGCCAGCACTGCCCTCAAGGCCTCGAGCACTTCCTCGCCGACGTCCACATCAAAGTTTCGGCGACGCGCCGCGCGACCAGGACGAGGGTACACCAGCATAGCGATTCTGGTGCACGCCCTCCTCGCTCTGTCTCTCTCGCACCTCACTGCCCTCACGGCCTCGAGCACCTCGTCGCCGACGCCCACATCGAAGTTTCGGCGCCGCGCCGCGCGGCCAGGACGAGGATACACCGTTAGTGCGAGCACCCACCACGTTCTCGAGAAACGCGCGGGAGGACGAGGCCATTGTGGTGCATAGGACGCTGGGTTGCACCCCCCCCCCCCCCCTCCAGCTTTAGCTCACAATTGTGGCAGGGTCATACTCTGTCAGATCACCACAAGGTCCAAAATGATGGATTTCAGAGTTGTGAGTGGTTAAATATCAATTAGGACCACCCCATGGGCCCATATGTCAAAGGAAATTTTTTAAAAAAATTTGGTTTGGGAGTTATCGGAGCTCAAAGTTTGGTGTTCGACCAATCCGGCTGAAGTTATGAGTGATACCTAATATCCTATATGAAACACAATACCAACTCTGGTCATGGTGTTAAAACGTTATAATGTTAAAAATAACGTTAAAATGTTGTCAAATTTCACTAATTCAACTCTAGCAACAATACGTCACATTAGAAAAATTCCAAACCATGATTTTTTTTTAAGCTAATGATGGGTCGAACATCCACACCAAGTGACATGTTGGCCCTGAAGAATTTAGTCCCTTCGCCTTAGACTTTTGAGGTTTGGAAGGACTATGAAAAGACTGTAAGGAGTGACAATCAACTTCAGTTGGTAAATTTCTTACTATAATCACTAAAGTGACTTATCTCCTTAATATTTAACTATTTTTCAACACATTAGTCATAAAATGATATTATGAATGAAATTAAAAACATTTTATACAGGACAAAATTAACAGTATGTCCTCAAAACTACCAAAGCAAGTGGGATATGTACATGGGGTGCCCCCGACTGGAGGTTCCCCCTGGGTTAAATAAGGGAATATATTAATGAATAAAAAGTAAAATATTCAAATTGCTTTAAAAATATTTAAAGAGTATTAAATAAAATAAATTATAAAATAATATATTATTTAAAAAAAATTGAAAACATGAAACATATTTGTTTTTACTGCTTGTGGGGGATACATTTGTGACAAGGGCTGGGTCGTGGTGGATATGCGGTAGAGTGGTTATCAAAATAAAAATTGGCTGACCAACTGATTTACAATGACAACCCAAGTGTGGCGGACTGCACAGCACATCTCCAATTTTTAAGAGATATAACAATTTGTTCTAAATCTGAATTTATTTTGAATCATTAATTTTGTTTTCACAGGAAAACAGGAGTATTCTTGGGGACGTCACAAACAGAGGTATGGCCGGGTATTGCTGCTTATTTCATGTGTGATTAAATTTTACAAAACTAACTTTGAGTATATTCAGCAGGGGCTTCACAAAATGTTAGTGCAAACGAAATCAGTTTCTTGGAAAAATTAGGTATGTTCCAAAACCTTAAGTGGGTTGCTGCAAGAGTTCATTTTTCGCTCTATGGATAAATGATACATAGACAAAAAGAACTTCAATTTTGATTGGAGAGGAATGCTTGTAGAACAATAATTTAATGAGTAAAGATATAAAATTACAATAAGAAAACAGCACTTTAAAACTAACAACTCTGATTACTTCAGGTATAACATTCCAAAGTGTGCCAACTTCTTCGGTCCCAAAAGCAACTGGATCACAAAATAGAGAGATATCAGTGAAAGAAAAAAGAAAGCAGGCAAATAAGAGAAAGGAAACAGAGAGTTCTGATTCTGATGGAGAATATTGGGAAAACATTTTAATTAAAAGAAAGGAAAAAGACAGCTATCTCCAATCTCTTGGCATAGGTAACGAAGTTATGTTTTGTAGAAACATTTTACTGCAGAGACCATGTAGTTTTTATGTGCTAATTGGTTTGAAAATTTTAGTCCCCAAAACAGTACCAAAATTGCCCAAAAAAAGAGGAGTGAAGAAAAAAAGTGAGTTATTGGTTCTGCTTATAAATAAATAAATAATAATAAATCAATCAATCAAATAAATAAATAAAGGTTTAAAAAACTTGTACAATGTTGCCTTCTTGTTTTGCAGATGAAAGTAGCAAAGAAAATGTTGAACGACGACTCATGCCAGCCAGGGCAGCAAAATTTAACAAGCAGCCAGTAGCTCAGGAGGATCCAGATGAGGTGCAAAGTTCATCACACACATCTCCACAACTTGAAGAAAAGTCCACTGCTCCCCTGTCCTCTGTACACTGTTCGCCTGAAAACGAGAAACAAAGTGATTCTGTGGGTAAATTTAAAAAATGATTTTAATTTTAGATGTTTATTTCTGTTTACTGTGACAAATGATAAAAATTGTTTGCTCTACAGACTATCAAAACAAAATCAAAAAATTCTTACATTCATAAACTGGTGAGGCAAAAAGGAAAAAGAGATTTATTTCATTAAATTACTTACTAAGTTGGTCTGTTGTTGAAAACGGGTTCTTTTGTTTGAAGGAGTTGCGAGAGCCAGGGAAAAGTATAACTAGATTTGTGCCATTACCACCATTTCCTAAAAAGCTTGAAGATGCATTGCTTGTAGAAAAGAAATTTGACAGACCTCTGATGAATAGCTTCCTTTTTGGCTTTGTAAAGAAATTCACGGGCCAAACATACATAAAAAAAAAATGAGTACAAGTTACTGGCAAAAAAAGCTGTGTTAAGAATGCGCTCACTCCACATAAGCAATGCTTTCTCTTTCCATGTGAGTAGATGTTTTCTAAAAATTTGATTGTGTCTAACAGTTAATTGGACTTATATTAAATTATTTGACAGGACACAATTAAAAAAGGTTTAAGTAACACATCACGTGCTGAGCGTTGGTACAATTCTAGAGGAAAGGAGCAGAGACGAAAGAAAAGGAAAAGTATTCTTGTAAGAATAGACAACCCAGATTACGAGCCAGAACTTAACTCTTCCATGTAAGTAAAATAGATTCCTTTTTTTTGTTTGACGTTTCAAAATAATTTATCTATATAATGAAGATGAATTTTGTTTTTCTGTTTCTTTTTAAAACCAGGGAGGACATAGAAACTTTAGAGGAAAACTTGGATGCTTATTTAAAATTACCTGTTGTTGATGAGGAAACAACAAAAAATGCCTTGCTCAAATCAACAGACAGGATTCCAATTTTGGACACACAACCCATTAAAGAATGCCAAGAGATGTATCCCTACCTGAAAAATGCAAGGCTTGTTAGTCTCGTCAATGGGTTTTAAAAATGTAGAGGTAGTTTAGTCAGTTCCGAGTTTATTCTTCATTTCCTTTTCTTACCATTTTATATGCAGATGATATATGACTACTATTGTCGAATCCCAATTCGTGAGGAAGAAGCCGAGCTCAACTTTGCCGCTGTTTTGGAACCACTAGCTCACATTTTGCATAAGGAAAAGCCTGGAAATGCATATGAAGAAGTTCAGCTTTTTGTGGATTTGGAGGAGCAGCTTGGCAAAAATACAGAAGAAGTTTGGCCATCAATCAAGTTCTGTGATGTAAGTTAGAAGAAGTATTCAACAGAGCAAACACAACACAAACAAATTTTGCTTGATTCGATTTTTTTTTTTATTTCACCTTTAGGTGGGAAACCAGAAACAAGCAGCCCTAAACAGTGTGCCTAAAGAGCAATCACCGGCAATAATTGTTATGTTAAAGAATATGGAGTTGACTAGTGTAATTTTGGTGTATGATGCTGGAGTTCTTACATCACTGCTACAACCAACATCATTTCAGTGCATTAGTCTCTTGATGGCAGGTTACTGGACGTTCCATATGGAATACCCAGCAGCATATAAAGCTCACCTTGAAGCTGTGGAAGCAATTCTACATGATGACTTGGAAGAGTACAAAACCAAAACTCAATTTGGAAGAATTCTACATACAGCTGTGATCTCTAGAACAAATCTTAGTTAGTATTCAACCATATATCTGCCATCTTTTGATAAGAAACTAGATCCTGAAAATGTAGCAAATGGGAAGAGGATCAACTCAATTTACTCTAATCCACCAGATTTAAAATGTTTTCTTACCATACTATAGAGAGAAAGATGATAGTTAATGAATAATATTTATGAATTTCTTTATCATATTGTACTGCGTTGTAATTTCACTTGAAAGCTGGTAACATATGTAATGTAATACCAACTGTAGTCATAAAAACAGGGTTAACTGTAACATAGAAAGAAAATTATTATTATTAAAGCAGTCATTTATCAACATATACATACTCATACTTATGCTTCAACTTACCCCATGTCAAATTTGTGTAAAAGCAGCTCACATATTTTCCGGACTGATTACAACCAGGAAGGTCCTAACAACAACCCGAAAGCTAAAACAAAATTTTGCAATGGGGATAATGTAACTCAGTTCTGACAACTTTCTACACTGACAAGTATCAGAGACACCCGTTATTTCATAAGCACGCAAATTCTCAATGTATTTTGTTGTTAATGACTTGTAAGCGAGAACATACTGGTCATCAATCAAAAATATTTTCTTTATCATTACAAACTTATTATTCTCAGCCATGATGACAACGCCATTCTTGTAAGAACATCCATTATGAATAAAATAATCAATAGAACAAACACAACTACTGTCATCCAAGGTTGGAAAAATTTGAGAAAGCAAAGTTTTCTCTGACAGTGTTGAGAGATCATGAGTTATCTTCCTGGAAATTTTATCTCCTGAATTGAGATAATTCCCTTTACTTTCCATAATTTGAGCATTTCTTCGGTTGATATGGTAATTTCCAAGGGAAAAGGCGATGTTGATAGTATTTCTGATTGCAGAAAATGGGCTCGTAATTTCTTGATTCATAGACTCAAATCGGAAACACCACATTTGTCTAAGTGGACCAAATAATACAATTTGAGTTGGAAGGTGAATCAATTGGTGTAGCTTCACGGTCTTACAATTGGGGAACAGTTGTTGAAATTTAGCTCCAAACTTGGATATAGTTCTTTTCCATTCCTCAATGTCATCAGGCACTTTAACTTGGAAAGCCAAACACATTTTGCACAAATCTAGACAAAGACACACAAGTTCCAGCACATCATCTGAAACCCGATCTTTGATAATGAAGGGAAGAGTGTGTATTAACACAATCATCTGTGACGCACTCTGCCTAAGTCTTGACATCAGATGACCTTTCTCAATGATGGTAGGGCGGCTGACATTGTAGTGGCCATAGTCAACAATTGTTTGCAAGTAAGGGAGGGTGGGGCTATTCCGGACGCTTTTTTTGTTTTCGCTCTGTAACCTTGTATATGCTACTGAGGTCTAATTTTATTACTTAAGCATGAAGTATGAACCTTCCCCTTTAAAATGATACATATGAATGCCAAATCGAATCAACGGTTAAGGAGGTATAGGGGCGTAACTGTAGCCCTGCATGTGTCCGGAATTGCCCCAGGGCCGGGGTATTTCCGGACAACCTATGGGGCAATTCCGGACGACCTAAATATTCTAAACCGCTCGACTTCAGCTTCATTTGTGTAGATGAGAGGCATGCTTAAAGAAGAAGTAAAAGGATATGTGCTGAAAACTACACTATTGGTTTGTTACTTACAGCGATTTTATAAGGAATACTCACTATTTAAACCGTTAAATTCACACCGTTGCCTTAAATTGACTTTTTATCTTGGATAAAATGCTACTTCTAGCTCGTTTTTCATTCTCCTGGACAGTTGAGATGTTTGTTAACATTTTTTAACCCACCACATGAACATAAAGGCGAAAATTCAAGGAAACACCACTAATTGTCCGGATTTACCCCGAATGTAGTAAAAACCTTCAAAGCCCAATTGTACGAAAACGACGAGCCATGCGACCACTCTCGAAACGCCAAAGTAAAGTCTAGGGACCATGTAATATGATAAAATTTTAGTCATGGGACTGTCATTGATGTTTAGGAACGATATGTACATGGAAATACGAAGTAGAGATGTAGCTTTTGCCCATTCTTGGTGGAACTCAAACTTCGTGAAGCGACCGCAGCGAAATGGCTTGACCTTGCGCCTTGGCGGTTTGGAATTCTTATTTTGAACGGATTATCATCATCTGTTAGAAGGGCTTTTGAGCTACCTTCACTGTAACCATGTGAAACTCAAAGTGTCCGGAATTACCCCGTGTCCGGAATAGCCCCACTCTCCCTTACTCGTTTACTTGTTCTAGAGAAAGCATAGGTTTTACCTTCTTTGTCTTCTGCCCTGTGACGCGAGATGGCTGTGGTGGAAAACAAAGGTCTTTGAGTGTTCTCCGACAGATAATTTCACAGATCCCCTCAAAAAATGTATGCATTCCATCAATGGGTAAGACTTTAGTAATGTCCACATGAGGCAGTTCTGCTAGGATACTTCTTCCATTAATCCCATACTTGACAGAGGGATCTTTGTGTTTATCCATTTGCAATGATTCATCTTCCACCAAACCCGATAAAATATCATCAGCCACATCATTCTCTTCTTCCACTTGTTCATCACTATAACCAACTGTTCCTGGGTTCTCTAGTTTGTACTTTTCAACCTTCATTAACTGTCTTTCATGTTGATCTTTTTTCCTAAGGAGGTTAAATGATTCCTCCCAACACAAGCACAGGTCTTCTTTGGCTACATAACAAATTCTACACGGTCGTTTGGCAAAGTGAGTCTCTTTATACCCTCCTAAATTATTAGCAGCAGGTAAGTCACAAATGGCAGCTAAAAGAAAGCCATTGAATGGTCTTGGAATGTTATTTATTGCTAGAGACATCCCAGTCATACCCATTTCTTTTAAATTTTCCACAAAGTCAAACAGAAATCTGTTATTCCCATATTTTTTGGCAATACTAGTTTTGACTATGGCTAATAAATTGATGGCTCTCAAACTAGACCTAAGTTCAGGATAAATGTTCAGAAGAGTCCAAAGAAAAAGGCGGAGGCGATGCTTCTTTACCTTTGATTTGCATGGGTCTGTTATTTCAACATCATCGGTGTTTAACTCAAAAGCTAGCACTCCGTCACCATGAGTCTGTACAAGTATGTTGCTTCGATAAACTAACCCATCCAGAGCACTTTTATAAACCCCTGGTTCATAAAGGCGGGGATTTTCAACACATTTCAACACATCTTCACAATTTAGGAGCTGTTGTAGTTGAGGCTTGAATGGAACAATGTATCCAAAGTCATGTGGTACTCTCCTTGGGGTACCATGTTTGTCCACAGTCAATTTCCATGTTAGAACTTCTTGTTTCAATTCAACTGGTTCTGAGGCACTGTAACGTTTGAGCAGCAAATCGAGTCTTCCTTTAGTGTGCAACCCTTCAAACATGGACTGGTCTTTGAAACACTTCAAAATTTGCTCTATTTCTATAAGCTTGATACACCCATTTCTGGACAAAAGTTCAGTTTTCATAGAATCCTGTAACAAAAGAAAGTTTCAATTGCGTGAACCAGCTTTTCAGACACTAAATTAAGGGTGGGTGGGGTGGAAATACTCACCAAAACGACATCCAAAAACAAATTAGTAAGTGTATCTACCCCTGATATAATTTTGTTTATAGTTGTCTGGCTAGTCTTACAGAAAAACCTCATATCGGCCAAGAGAGCTGCAGCCGCTAATTGCAGCCTCTTTCCTGGAGTATCCATACCTGCAACATAAAGAATATATTGAACTTAAAAATATGCAAGTTGGGAAAAACTAACGGACGACATACCTGTGTGATAATAAGTTATTGAAACGTCGGGGGCACGGGATACAGTGGAAGGAAAAAGGTTACAATGTACATAATTTATATCAACTGAGGCGGTCAGCACGGGAAATTCTTCAAACTTTGCTGTGATAGATTAAAAATAGTGGTGTTACAACAAGTTGCACACACATTTGTTCAAGAAATTCTCGATGTTGCCGACAGCAGCCCACACTATACTCCGTTAACACACCAAAGATCCAACACGACCACGACCTTTCCTCCATCTCACTCACTCACACTCACTCACCTCACCAGTGCTGCCAGAATGTTGGTTCGCTCGCCGGCCGCTTGGAGGCGCTCAACCGGACCAACCGGCCACACTTCCCCCTCCACACTGCCTCGCGCCCTAACCGCACCTGATTTGAACGGTGCATGCTTTGGAATGATAAATATAACGATTAATTCATTTGAAAAAGTCACTTTAATAGCAATAACACTTTAAAAACAGGCAGTAAGCTAAATCAGCTTAACTTGACCACAGAAAAATTGGTAGCCAGCAAAGTCTCTCAACAGGCCCAAATGCCCGGAACCGGCCACATCTGGCAGCACTGTCACTCACCTCTCACTCACTCACACTCACCTCCACCTCACCTCCTACCCTACCCTCAGTGCTATGGCGGCCTACCAAAACATTCGTAGGTTTTGTCTCGTCGAATTTCCAAAGCGCGCGTCACTTTCTCGGAATATCGCGGTGCCGGTGAGAGTGAAAAGTGATTCGACCACCTTGAAAGTGCCGTAAGGACAGGACTAATCAGTTTGACAGTGTTGTGACAAGGAAGGGAACGCATCTCTTTATCGGAGACCAGTGGGGTTATGTTCATCAAGTGCATCAAGTGTGAGAGGTAAATGAAGCTGTTGCCAGTAGTTTTTAGATGTTATCACCTGTTTTACCATGAAGATACATTAGACTGCAAACAATCGAAATTTATCTGTTTTGATGATTTTAAGATTTTTAGTTTCTTGGATGTCATTACTTCTTGAATATGTTTTAATGTAGCGTAAATAAACAAATGCAATCTCATAATATTTTATGAAAGAATTGCATCATTTGGCCATACAGGTGGTACGTCCTGTTGATTAGTTGGAATAGGAACTAAAGAGCCGATGTAATGCAAATTGTGATCCTTTTCATGAAAACAGCGCAAAAGAATGGTCGAGCAGTCCACAGTATTTAACTCTGATGGTTGATATTTAAATGTGCGCAACAGACAGGTTGGATGATTGACAATATAAAACAGTCTAGTTAAACAGTGGAAAGTGCGCAACAAACAGGTGGTTCAGATTTCTGTATCGGACAGGGTGTTGAGCATATAGAGATGTTTGCCAGTTGCGCACTTTATTTATCAGTGTAAGTGTTATTTCTGTCTGTACAGGGCTCAAAACATCGGTTCGGGGGTACGGGATTGAAAATTTGAAGGTTGTGGGAGTAGGACATGTCTTCGGCATCATTCTAAAAAATTAAAAAATATTTTTTTGACGATTTTGATTTTTTTGAGGAGCTAAAACTGGTAGAAGGACCCAAATACCCAACTTTTTTATTGATGCAACTGAAAGAGGAGGCCGAAACCCCCCAGAAACCACTTACATATCCCGTGTACGAGGTGCGGAACATCTCAATAAGATACCGCCAAAACCCTGAAAAACGCGTTTTTTAAGCCAAAATCGCACTTTTTTTTTCATTTTCGCCGGCCTGTAGCGCCTAAACGAAGTTCGGTCCCACATGTTTCACCCGTTTTATTTGAAAGAGCGAGTAACTATCGTTCATTTTCACCCACAAAAAGGTCAAAAAGTTATGGGGAGGTCAGCCGTCCAGGGCCGCGAAAACGCATGAAAAATAAACGAAATTTCGACTTTTGGGGTATTAGGAGTTAAAACTCGTCCATTCTGGGGCCGGATTCGGATTCCTGGGATCATTTTACGTACCGGTACATGATGGACTCGCTTTCGAGAGCGTTTCGGCTCCGCCCAGGTCGTTTTTTCGAAATTTCACGAAAAAAGGCTCAAAAAACTTAAAATCCTTAAATTTCCGGAATCCTTTGAGTTAAAAATCTACAAAAAAATTGGGGAAAGGTCTCTCAAAGGGTACTATGGACTGAGGTCAAAACAAAAAAAATTCCAGGGGGTCACTGCAATTCACGAAAATCTTGTTTGGAATGACCCTGTGAGAAATGTTTGTAGGGGTGTGGGAGCGAACGCCCTTCAAAAACGCCCTCCCAAAAAACCTTCTTGCACGTATACCACGTATGCGAAAACATCGATCAAAAAAAAAAAAAGGTGCAGATTGGCGGCGGAGTAGGGGTGATCGCGGGCAGCGGGGACGAATTTTCGTAATCTACGCAAAATTCCGCGTCAAACGAGCCTACATCTAATGGGATTCCGTTCAAAAGTGGCATAAATTGATTGCAGTTTTGTACTTTTTTACATGCTTTCCATTTGCTGACCGCTTATCAGAGCCCTAGCACATGTAGGCTCGTTTGACGCGGAATTAGGTGAAGAATGAGTTCATGTATCCTTAAATGTGATTGGTTTGCTCATACAAAAAATTAATTTATGAAAGAACTAAAAATACACACTTTAGCACTCCTAAAACGGGTTTTAGCACCCCTGCCAAGGTAGGACATCGCACCGCACCTTCATTTTTCCAGTGCAGGGCTGGGACCCAAGTGCCAAGCAGGGGCCCTGGAGGGCCAAGGGCCCTGAGGGCCGGGGGCCTCACCGAGTTTTCCAGTTTACCCACCCGGGCCAGTCCGCCCCTGGGACGATACGGTTCCGCGTCGCGCGACGCCTGACGTGGCGACTAAACAAAGCCTAAAACTTTATGACTTCTACAGAATTGCCTTCCCGCCTTGTCTGAGCCCCCCTCGCCTGGTGTCGCTGGTGCTGGTATGTATGAGTAAAAATTTTCGCAGTTTACAAAATGCCTCACAGATTTGGATTTTGCGGGTCCAGGGGGCTCGGGTTCGGGCTCGGGACTCGGGCATGTGGCGGCGTGGGCCCGCCAGCGCCGCAACGCGACCCGGCGCGCGGCGCCTCGCCCAGCACACGGCACGGCACGGCACGGCACGGCACGGCACGGCATGTCGCAGGGGCCCCGGCGGCGCTCTGCTGCTGACTCAGATTTACGCGGGGCAGTGGGGAGGTGGGAGGGGGCGAAGGTAATGGCCGGTCCTTTCTTCTTCTAACTCTCGCTGTCCGACCGAAGGAAACAACCACGACGACCCGTGCAGAGGTCCGGATCGTGCATTAATTCAGACAAACCGTTGGAGACATCGATCTCATATTTAGATACAAGTCAGATAAAGGACGAGCCTCTCATGGCGCGAGGGGTGGCCATGGTAGAACATGGTGTACGGCGCTCCCCGCACCTCGAAGATACCGCTGCCCGGCCAGCGGACCTCTTGCAGGGCGGCGATGGTGATTTGGTGATCGTCCAGCTGTCTCGCGCGTTCTTGGACGGCGCCCGCGGACAGTGCACGCACGTTCCAGGTGGCGAGGCGGAGCGGGGCCCGTGGCAGGGAGGCCACCCGCCGTGGGGCGGAGTACCCAAAAGCGCCGCGCCTACCTGGGTCAGGGGTCGGGGTCGGATTAGCGACGGGGGCCGGTGCATAAATGCGGAGGTCGGTCGCCCGGCGCAGCCCCGGGCCCCGAGCCGAAATGTCCCAAAAGCGCCGCGCGCCCCCCCGGGCCCAGGGCCAAACTGTCCCAAAAGCGCCGCGCCTCCCGTCCTCCGGCCCACCTGGCCCCGGTCCACCCAGTGCTCAGATACGGAACTTGGAAGGCATATTTTAAAAAAACCATATGACTAGAAAGAAATTTATTATTACAGTGTAAGAAATTATTGTATCTCCAGTGTACATAAAAACATTACTTCTGACTAGAAATCGTCGGGCAAAGAAAGGTAAAATTCAAGCCATATCACATGAGTAGAAAATAAAAATTTCAAAATAAAAATTTAAAACATTGCTCTACCAATTAGAAATCGTTCACAGAGCCTACTTTTTTTTCCTCACTTCTGAGTTCACTTACCTCGTACAAATAGTCAAACAGTGACATTTATCCTAAACTTAACTTTATATACAATAAGCATGTCCTTTCTCTAATTTCTGCCGTTTCTTTCTTAACTTTCCCTACTATTCCTGCCCTAATCGTCCTTTCCGTTAGATACGTCTCCTCCTGATGATCTAGTAATGACTGGATGGTGATATGGATGTTAGGATGTGATGAAATATGGTCCTTGTTGTAAGAGCTGTGGAAGCTTTCTGCAGCGTTTGTTGTAGTCGGGTCATTCATGCTTGGTGCCCGAGCCCAAAGAGACGAAGGGCAGCTGAAACAGAAAAAATAATTTAGTGGTTGCCTCGAGTGGTTGCGGAGAGCACGGGTTTGCGAACTTCGGAACTTACCGTGTTGTCTCAATGTAGGTGTTAAGGATAGAGTCTGCAAAGATATGAAGTACTCCCGATGTCTCTGGGGCACAACTCATGAGCTCAGCAAAAGCATCGGGCACTAGGTCGGGAGGTAGGCAGGGCAATCCATTAAAGTCTCTCAGCCACTTTCCAGTTTCGCTGTCTGTGCAGCGGTAGCGGGTAAGCATAGAATTATTAGCCCGTATGCGCTGAAACAGAATAAAAAAAGATGTAACGGGTGTCCCAAAAAACACACGGCCGTGTTGCGGGTCTGCCTACCCACTCCGGCCGTAAGGCGCCATAGCCCCTGCAGCTCTGGCGAGTATGCAATCCCGCAACACTGCCGTGTGTTCACTGGGACACCCGGAAAATCAAAAAGGCAGAGTGAATGCACAGTGCACGGATGCGTAATAATCGACAAAACAAACCTTGATGCAGTTTTGAGTGAAATGAAAACGACAAGCTCGGATGTTCGCCCCCGGCAACGTTTGTCTCAATGCCGACAGCGCAGCGTCCTCAAAATCAACAAGAATGTGTGCCGGCTGTAGATTTCTCTCTACCCTCTCGCTTGCTAGCGCTTTGAGCTTGTCAAAAAATGCCACATAGGTAGATGTCTTCTTGTCCGGCAGACAGGCAAAAGCTAAGCGCACGTTGTGGCCCTGGGTGTGGCCGTGGACTGAATACAACTGAGCGAATTTGTCCGGCGCGTACTCGAAGGTACCGTCAGCAAACCACGTTTCATTCAGAGAGCAATCTAAAACAAAAGTTCATATCACAACACGAAACAGAAACCGGGGTAGGGGTAAATGTTTACGCACCTCAGATTAGTGTCACAAGTAAAAATAATGATTTTATTCTCTTCCATGGTGAAGCCGAATTTCTCTCCCCTTGAAGTTTCTATTTTCAAATCGTCGGCCAACCGCCTTACGGCTTCTTCCTGCGTCTTTGGCAACGCAGGCAAACATTTACGCTTCGCTCGGTACATACGCTTCATTATCTAGGCAAAAACGGCACCTGTTACGTATACTACTGGGGGGGGGGAGGCGACAACAACAACATCATCAACAACAACAACAACAACTGCAACTACTACAGTACCTGTGTAACATCAGGCTTCAAAATGTGACTTTGTCCCTTTATCTCCCTCCTCAATATTCTCCTAGGCCTAGAGTCTAGGGCCTCCGTTGCCGTACGCTTGCACGCTGCGGCCACAACACACACCTCCCGCTGCCGGTCGGTGAGTGCGTCGTGCTGGTGCTCCCCCCTTTCACCTACGATTTTGGTGACGGCAGCGTCCGTCGTGAGCTGCGACGCACACCTTTTATAGCAGCATCTACAGAAATCGTCGGCAGTATGACCATTTAGAATAATTTCGATGATATAATACGCGGCAATGTTTACACTGTACACTGTACGTCACCTCCAGGTCGCTGTCTGATCATCAGCTCGGGCAACGCGGCTATATTAAAAGTTGTGCCGTATGAGGCAGTCAGTTCCCTTGTTGGTCTTGGTCAGTAAAAACATTTTGGACACACGAACACACAACACACTGATAAGGTTTCCGTTAGGGATGCACATCGAAAGGCAAAGTATCGATATTGTAGTTATCGATCTTAACAAAATCTTACGATATTTAGTATCGATTTATCGATAAGATAACATCGATAGCCATCAATATCGAATAATATCGATGAATTTTTGATAATGATGGGGAAAATGCGTAAAATTGGCAGAATGCTTTAAAAATGAACTCGGAAAACTAAAATAATTTTACGGATGTTTATCCAAGTTCAGATTATCTGACTGAAATCCACACAAACTCCACCTCAGTCTCGTAGGTTAGCCTGCTCCGTGCAGACTTGGCTGAGCTAGCGTTCCCACTTTCCTAGTTTATACTGTATAGCGGGTACTTTTGAGTATCGATAAAATGACTTAAAAAATATCGATTATTCGTAATATCGCTCCTCAGCAACATCGATATTAAAAGATCGATATATCGGTACAAGACTATCGATAGTCCAAAATATCGATAGGCTATCGTGCATCCCTAGTTTCCGTTCCAAGCGGCTCGCAGCGATGCAACTGACGCGTCTCTCGCCCACCCGCCCGAACGTCGGCTCGGTCTCTCTCTCTCTATCATTCCGTTAACCAACCAAGTGCTTCGATTCGGCAGGTGACGACCGGACAGGTGAGGGGAGCGGGGGGGAGGTGGGCGGTGCATGCCTTGTGAGTGTCAAATTTCTACTTGCTGGAGTAACGTTTTTATGTAAAAGTAATTTTTTTCTGGTCATATGTTTTTTTTTTTAATATGCCTTCCAAGTTCCGTATCTGAGCACTGGGTGGACCGGGGCCAGGTGGGCCGGAGGACGGGAGGCGCGGCGCTTTTGGGACAGTTTGGCCCTGGGCCCGGGGGGGCGCGCGGCGCTTTTGGGACATTTCGGCTCGGGGCCCGGGGCTGCGCCGGGCGACCGACCTCCGCATTTATGCACCGGCCCCCGTCGCTAATCCGACCCCGACCCCTAACCCAGGTGGGCGCGGCGCTTTCGTGCTCCCCCCGCCGTGGGTGAGTAGCGGGGGCGGGGGGCGGGCCGGGTCCAGGTTCACGTCCTCGGGCGGCCCCCCCTTCCTCCCCGCCTCCCGGGGCCCGCGGGAGGGGGAGGGGGGAGCAGGCGGAGCGGCAGGCAGCGAGCGCTGCCGCCGCAGGCTGGACAGGCTGGAGCGCTGGCAGGCGCGCTGGCGGGGGCCCTGGCGGGGGCGGGGGAGGGGGCGGCGGGGCGGCGTTGACGTGGGCCTCAATGTGCAGGACCGAGGACACCCGCCTTGGTGACGGGAGGGTGTCCTCCACGAAGATGGTGAGGGTGCGGGTGGGCGCCCGCGTGCTATGGCTCACCAAGGAGGGAGGTTGACTGGCCGTTATTACTCGGACAGCCACCTGGTGAAGCTCGGCGACGGCGCCAGGCATGTTAGCGGTCTAGTGGCTTAAAAAACGTGAAAAAAGTGAGTTCTCAGAATCAAAAAGTGAGGAAAAAGTGAAAAAAAAGTGAAAAAAGTGAGTTTTTACAAGTAAATGAAGGGGTGTGCTCGATAAAAATTTGAGCGTTTTGACCATATTTTGCAAAATTTTAGCTGGTACTAGAGTTGCAGGGAAGAAAAAGACTAATGTTAAGTATCATAATCATTTATTAAAACAAAGAAATAAATAGACATGTGTGTTTGTCTGACAAGAAACAAAAATATAACTTTTCCTTAGAAAAAGGAACACATTTTACAAACAAACAAAAATAAATAATTTGCTGACTAGCAATTTCAGTTCAGGATTAAAAACTACTTAACTAAGAGATCATAAATCACAAATCGAAATCGTCATCAATATCACTCCCTTGAGTCTCCATGACAGAACTAGAAGCGGTTCCTTTCTCCCGCTGGAAAAAATTAGACAAAAGAGTACTTTTTTTCTTATCAAGCTTAGTGGCAAGGGATTTTAACTCATCAGAGGTCTTAATTTTTTTCATATTTTGAGCACCTGATATCATGCCGAAGGCAACCCTTGCTCCTTCAAGGTCTTTATTCTTCAAAGCCTTCTCTAATTTCTTCTGACCTTCAGAGAGCAACTGCTCACTTGCTTTGGTTTCCTCTTTTTCTGCCCTTTTTAGTTCTTTCACCTTGCTCTCCATGTCTGCAATAGATCTTCTCATTTTATTTTGGCTTTTCATAAACTCTGCTCTTTTTCTTACATCTTCCTCTGCCTCCTCTTTTCGTCTCTTTGCTTCATCTTCTTTCTTCCTCTCTGCCTCTAAGTACTCTTTGTACTTGCTATGGGCAAGTCTTCCAGACAACAGCAAGTCTTTGCTCATGGGGACCAATTGAGGCTTGTTTTGGTAAAAATTCAGACCTGACTTTATATTTAATTTGGCATTTAGGGTTCTCTCGTTCATTCGTGTCTTGTCGTCGGTCAGAACATTTCCAGATTCAGAAAATCCCCTTTCCACATCGGAGCTGCCGTGCGACACAGCTAAGGCAGCTTTAAATACTTTTGAGACGAGCGGATACTTTGCCTCATTGTCTACAGATTTGATTTGAAAAACCTTTCTCCAGAAATGGTCCACCCTACCGGTTTCGGGGTTCAATGCCGGCAAATCTTTTGTCTGTAGAAGTTTGAATTCGTCTAGAAATCTTGTAACACTAACATTAATGGGTAAGGCCCTTGCAACCCTTTCGGCACTCCTGAGAATTGCATTTCCTTTTAAAAGTGATGGATCAAGGCACCTAAAATGCTTTGAAATGGAAGAGCGCAGAATAGACTTATCTAGTAAGTGCTTAGCTGACTGTATGAAAAAATCTTGGGCTGATTTTCTAAAAGTCAGAACATCTATCTCGTTCAAACAGGGCTTTGCTAGCTCCTTTTCTGTTAAGTCACCACATAGTATGTCTTTTACAAAAACTAAATTATCAGGAGAAAATGGATTGCTTTCTGAAATAATGTTTTCCACAACTTGCTTCTTACACACTCTCCCAGCAAGAATTTTCACAAGCCTCAAAATTTCAGGATACAACATATGAATCATGGGGTCGGTTTTCTGGAAACATTTAGAAAAACTTTCAAACAATTCTGCACTTTCAATTGCAAATGTTATTTGCGCCGTCATTGTTGGGTCTTTCAGGAAGGATCTTATTCTTGTATATCTAGCCAACTTTGACAGGTCAGAGGTGGAGTTCTTGGAAGGCAAAAATTTTAAAAAATATTCATTATATGCTGCCCATTGTTCCAAGAGCCTTTTACCAGGATCACAGATTGACAACCACCTCGAAGGACAATGTTTTAAAATAGTTTTCACAGGTATCTCCAGCTTTACAAGGATATTATTAAAGTCCTCAACACGAGAGGGAAAGTCATCAAAAAAATAGTACACATCTAAAAGCATTTCACTCACATTTTCACTTAACACATGTAGAGCTTTCTTAAAGGCATTGTTAACCACATGTAAATTACAGGTACCAATATCTAACAATCCAGTGGACTCAGGATACTCCTTTTTGATAGCCTCATTCATTTTTTTAATCACAGACTTGTTTACATTTGGACCATCACACCCTTGCATGATTAATTTGCATAATGGAAGGTTAGCATTTTTTAAAGCTTTCAGTAAAAAATCAAGAATGGTAACAGCAAAAGCATGGCCTAAGAAAAATGTATGCAAATGAGGACATGTAACTTCCTCAAGAGTATTAGACCAATATCTAATCATTATGCGTAACTCCTTAAGCCCTTTCTCGTTAGTTGTTTCATCAAAACATAGAGTAAAATGTGCATCAGCAGCATCACTTGCTATCATACCATGAAAGTAAGGCCCTAAGCAATCGGTTTGTAAATATGCCACTTTTATTCTACCTAAAGTGAAATTACCTACGCTCTCAGACCCGAACATCGCCTCAAATACATCAGAGACTCCATCACATGATTTGGCAGAGTAATTGCTAATTACACATTTCATAACCCATAAGAGTTCCTTCCGAGTAGTAGCTTCTTGAAAGTTCAAACAACCTAACCTCACATTTGGAGCTGCAGCGGGCGCGACAGCCGGCGCGGCACTCGCGCCTGCCGGCGCAGCAGCGGGTGTTGGTTGTGCCGCTGGGAGTAAGCCGATGCGCAGCTGGTTGCTGTTCAGTTTGTCGCGGACGTTTCTGACGTGCTTTCCTGTCACGCTGTGCTGAGTGATGGCTTGGAACCCTTTGCCAGCGCAATCGATGGAGCACGAGCACACGTTGCAGAAGACGGCTGACTGCGACGTCTTCTTGCACCAAGTTCTGATTTTACGGCCGTCCTGATCCTCCTTGTCCAGCCAATCCTCGTTCACTGAAGTTTTCGACTTCTTCCCGAAATTAGACATATTTCACAAGATGGTTTACTGTCCTGAAATAAAGCGCAAGATTGTTAAAATCACGGCTGAACTGAATTCAATCATGAAAATAAAAATAAACATTCGAAATAATACAGCACGGATGGGGCCATAACCTCTCTCACGGGGCCGGCTGACTTCTCGCATTACGACATAAATACAACTCTGCTGATGTTCATGTCATCCACGGCGTGCCCATTGAAACCTTACGTTCGTATTAATAATAAAATGAACATACATACCTTTCAGGAAGTAACCTCTCTCTTAAAATCTGAAGGGGCGGAGCCCAGCCGCAGCGACGCACGCCTGCGTCTTTGTTGTTGCTGAGTCACGGACGAGCGAGACAGGGAACGGCGACCGCAGCGGCTCGGCGCAGCGCGGCTCGGCACGGAATGGTTATCCCCACCCCACCCATCCCGCACTCGGTCTTCCTAGTAGTGCAAGAGGTACCCATAACAACCTTGCAAATCGTGATAAAAGCAACAGATTTTAACCATAGGCTCTCAAGACCATTTAGAAACTTTTGGTCCGCAGCCCATTTCGATACCTTCGTGTGGAGCCGAGATATTGAACAGTTTTTGAACACTTTGTATATAATGTGTTTTATCGGGTCTGGGCAAGGAAAAGGGAGCGTAGACGGTTCGCGGTCATTAATTTTCAGCCTCTAGCGTATGCACAAGGTCCACAGAGGTCAACACCAACGCCGGAAAGACCTTACACCAACTATGTTCAAGGTTTGAACACTTTTTGAACGGAATGCAAAAGTAGTGCTAGAGCGGCGTACAGCGGGTCATTTCCGACTAATTTGACCTCGCCGATCTCGATTCTGGCATCAGATTTTCATTTCAATGCCACGGTGACCCTCGGGTGGGACCGTGGTGGCCCCGCGGGAGGGGATCCACGCAGGTTGCCTACCCACCAGGCGCCACACGCCGTGAAAGGGGCTATTTTTAGGTTACTGAAGAATGGAAAAAAGTTTTACTTAACAGGAAATAGCGGGGGGATCACCTGCATCGTGATCCTCAAAGTCCTCTTGTTGCTGCTGCAGTTGGCTGCAACAACAACAATAACAAAAACACATCCCAGTCCGAAACTCCCATGGATCGAGAAATGGTCTATGGTGTCCCATGGGGCTCTATAGCAGTCCATGCTGTGGCATTTTACTGTGGCTTCCAATCGAGGGTGAAATTACTCGCGTAATCACTCGTACACCCTGGCGCGTAATCAATGCGTAAACACTTGTAATCAAGTCGTATAACCCTGTGAAAAATATCTTCGTAAATTTACGACATTTTTTGTAATTTGATTTACAAAATATGTCGTAAACTTACGACAGTCCATTCTTTCTCGTCTGTCAATTCCAAGTCGATAGGGAGTGCTTGTAAATTAACAATATCAAATTGTAATTTTACAAGTTTTATCGTGGAAAATTTTCCCGTAGCCCTTACGAGTATTTTTCACAGTGAAGGTCTATTATCGATAAATTGTCAATTGTTATAACCTAATTATTTATTTTAAGATGTGATACAACTGAAAATAACAAAAAATGAGGTATAAACGTGTTTTACAACGGGTGTAATCGCGTTATCACTCGTACACTTTATACTATAGTAACCCCCTCGCTTCCAATGGCAGGAAGTTTTTTGCCGTTTCATGCATGGTATGCATGGTGTTGATTGTCATGGCACTGCTTCATACCGTGGGAAAAGCGTTGTCAGCACCATAGCATCAAGTTGCCATGGCGCTCTTTAACAACCATGCAAGAAGCACCTGCCACCATGAAGAAAGTCTTGTCCATGGGTATCTTTATCATGGTACAGTCAACGGTACATAATTTGACAACGTCTACCCTAAGAGAAAATAGACGTCTATTTTATGTGCAAAAGACGTCCACTGCTAGACGGCTAGACGTCTAGAAAATCCCGTCTTGATGGTCGCTAAATTAGCGTCTAATAGACGTCTCTCTTTAGACGTCTACGTCTAGATTTGTCTAGACGTCGACCTATAGACGTCTATTAAACTTTCCAATAGCGACCATCAAGACAGTATAGTAGATGTCTAAGTTTCACATCATAATTGTATAATTGACGTCCCTAATGGAAAATTGACGTATCATAGATATCGAAAAAAGGTCGAAAGATAGATGCCTAGCCGCATTGACAAAGTATAGTTCATAACTTTACTTGAAACCTGTAAACTCTTTGGTAGAGTTGTAGGCACAGGCTACCTGTCAGGTGACAACAACCAAGACATACAAAAATTGTAATAGACTTCCATCGGAGGGGCGCGGAGCTCATCAGATGGGGAACTGCGACAGGGCGCAGATTGTTCACATCTATACAACGTAAAACTCGCCTCAGTCTACCAAAACATCGTAGCAAGTGCCTCCCGAGCATTAGGACTAAATACATTATTTGTGGATAACGATTGATTCTTTTAATTAAAAGCTGCACGTAGTCTATAGCAACATAACTTTCGGAAACATACGCCGAAAAATCAAAATCATTATTCTAAAAATAGTGAATTTGTAGTTAAAAAAGGGAGAAGGGTGCATATGTGCTGACTGCAACGCCATCTGGCGGGAGCTTTGGCACTAAGATCTACAAATCATCTAGATGAGATCTAGAGCTGCATGGTAAATAGATTGCGTAGTCAGCGTTTATGAGGACGACAATTAGACGTCACCTTGCGGTATGAAGTGTCACAGGCGGTACACCTCGTGGTACTCGCTAAATCTTATGAACTTTTTTTATACGCAGCTACCGATTTCTGTAAACATGCTCTATTTGTGAATAATTTTGTGCCCAGTTATGAACAAAATGAGCCAACTATGAACAATTTTCTTCATAATTGCGCGTCTAAAAAGATAGATGTGTTAGACAAGAAGTAGACAGTCTCTACACGTCTCCAGCTAGACCTAGATGACCCGAGACATCTATTACCAATATTTTAGACATCTATTAATGGACTTCTAAACATTTAGACGGGATAGATCTGCCACGTCTATTTCGCTTCAGGAGGTAGACGGTGCATAGATCGTCTGCGCCCCTCTATTATAGGCTGTTATTTGGACGTCTACTTGCCTAGAGGTGGTAGATGGCAGGTAGACCGTCTATGGTCGTCTATTTCGTTGCGTTTGGAAGACGTCTATTTCGCTTCAGGAGGTAGACGGTGCATAGATCGTCTGCGCCCCTCTATTATAAACTCGTTATTTGAACGTCTACTTGCCTAGAGGTGGTAGATGGCAGGTAGACCGTCTACGATCGTCTATTTCGTCGCTTGTGAAAGACGTATATTTGTGTAGATGAGCTAGATGGAATGTAGAAGATCGAAGATAGTCTATTTCCTGTACATTGCAAGACGTCTATTGTTTTAGAGGTGCTAGACGCAGTCTAGACAATCTACGTCTCGCCGTACCTGTCTATTACTCATCTATTAGACATCTATAGCTAGATGTCTAGCAGCCTAGATGACACAGACAAAGTTTAGATCGTCTACCGTCATCGATAGACGTCTATTTTCTCTTAGGGTACTGTACAAGTCTGACGATACAGAGCACGAGTTTACGCTGTCGAAACCGAAGGAGGAGCTGAATCTGCACTGGAAAAACAAAGGTAGGACGAGAAGGGTTTTAATGCCTTTACCAAGGCATCAAAAATTAGCACCCCTGCATAGGCATTAAAACTGCCCAAAGGTGTTAAATTTTAATGCCTTTGGACAATTTCGTGCCTTTGCAAAGGCATTAAAATTTCACACCCCTAGAAAGGCATGAAGTCCTACCTTTGTTTTTCCAGTGTGCAGTCCGTTTTTCTAGCTCTGGCCGTTTCCGAGATAGCAGAAAAAAGTGCTCGGATTTCAACGGAACTAAAGTGGCCCCACTAAAATTAAGCGCAGAAGCTCCATGCCAAATTTCAGAGAGATATTCAAATAAATACATGTTTTATTGGCATCTTTCTTAATTCTTCATTGGACATAGATTAATTTGTCATGGGGCACGCCTAACTCACCATGGTGACAAAGAGACCATAGTAACATGCACTGTTGCCATGTGGATTTTTGGACTGGAATTAGCCCTAAAATATTAAAAATTCGTAAGGAGGGAAAGTTTCAATTACATATTACCTGCTGTTAGCACAGTTTAATTCGCATCCTTTGCAACCAGCACACACTCCAATCACGGTCGCCCATACGGAAATATACCGTTTTAAATAAACGGTGTCTCCGTAAATTCGGTTCCGTACAAACTTTCCATGAGATCCCATCTTAAATAAAGTGAGTACGGTGCCAAGGTACGGTAAAGTTACCGCTAATTTTTCTCCGGCGCTTTCCGTTTTGGGTATTGACTGTGAACGGCGTTCCGTACCCCTTTAGCCCATGTAAAAATGGTAGATACGGTGGCCAGGTACGGTAAATTTCCGGCCTCGAGGGCGGCTGCGGCCTCCACCTCATGTTGCTCAGCCTCAAGCAGCTTCAGGATCGCGTGGAGGACTTGTATGAACTCGCACACAATTTGTGGTACCGCTCGTCCCGCGCGATCGAGTGGCCTGTGCGAACAAAATGTGCCGTTGTCGCAGCTGCGGAGGCATAGGGATGCTTCGCTCCAGGACTATACCTGGATGCCCTCGCCTTCATTTAGGACGTACGCGCGGAAACCTGATGGCAGCAGGAACGTCGCTGAAGTTAAGAGGGCCTCCAGGTGAAGGGTCAGGCTCATTTAGCCCTTGTTGCGCTGTCTTGCGACGGCATTCTGAGCCGGCCACACCATCTCTCCCTTTCCTTTCTAGCAAAAGCAGCATTTTGCCCCGAAAAAAAGTATGTCGTCAGATTTTTTCTGGGGAACGACCGTCTTCATTTCTCCCTGCAAGTTGCTGTCAACAGCGCCCCAGCCGGCTGGCCGCCAGTCCAGCCACAACCACCTCGACAACAAAGCTGAGGGGGGAAAGCGCCTGGCGGCTAGGCAACCCACCTAGACCCTCTCCCATGGGCCACTACGGTCCCACCAGAAGGTCATCTTGGCATTGAAATGAAAATCTGATGCCAGAATCGAGATCGGCGAGGTCAAATTAGTCGGAAATGACCCGCTCTACGCCACTCTAGAATTACTTTTGAATTCCGTTCAAAAAGTGTTCAAACCTTGAACATAGTTGGTGTAAGGTCTTTCCGGCGTTAGTGTTGACCTCTGTGGACCTTGTGCATAGGTTGGAGGCTGAAAATTAATGACCGCGGACCGTATACGCTCCCTTTTCCTTGCCCAGACCCGATAAAACACATTATATACAAAGTGTTCAAAAACTGTTCAATATCTCGGCTCCACACGAAGGTATCGAAATGGGCTGCGGACCAAAAGTTTCTAAATGGTCTTGAGAGCCTATGGTTAAAACCTGTTGCTTTTATCACGATTTGCAAGATTGTTACAGAATTTTTTGTGTACCTCTTGCACTATAGGTCAAAGCGCGCGCCCAATTCAAAAGCATCCTCGCGGGTTGCAGCTAGTGCCAACACGGTTGAGTGTCATTATTGTTAGAAACGGGAGTCAAATCGCCAAATCTTGCCGAAAATAGTGAAAAAAGTGAAAATATGGCCAAAAAGTGAAAAAAAGTGAATTTTTTTAAAAAAGTGAAAAAAGGTGAAAAAAGTGAGCCGCTAACATGCCTGCGGCGCGGAGGACCTCCAGACCGTACAGGCCGCTGGTGTTGTCATCACGGAGTAAGATATTCGGATGGAGCAACGGGTACGTGTGAAGATCTGTCACCCAGCGGCGGCGGCGGTTGGCATTTCACCCGGCCGCCACCGGCTGGCGCTGCGATCGCTACGGCGACTCGCCCGCCCGCCGCCCGCAAGCGTCTTACGGGCGGTAGCTACGGCAAATGCTTTCCACGACGCCAGCTCCTAAACCGTTCATTTTAGGAGAAAAAGTGTCAAGTCATTTATTGTAGAGGAAGGTTCAAGCTTTCTGACGATATAATTACTTTTTCGATACGACCCATACATCCCACACAGCGACCAGCGAAAAATACGCACCTTCTGCGCGCCTGCCCCCGGGGCGGACAGGCGCACCTTTCCTCGGCCCTAGCTCTCAAACCGTGCAAAATAGATGGTGGAAGTCAGCGGCAAGTTTGTAGTACAGGATTTAAGCTTTCCACTCATGTAATTACTTTCTCGATACGATACACCTATCCCGCTAGGGAGCCCTCCAAAGATCCCCCCGAGCGGCCGCGCCGCCGCGCGCGCCGGTCCCGGATGGAGCGCACAGCACAGAGCAGCGGTCTGCCGCGGTCGCATTGGGTCGCATGACACGGCATACTCGTTTGGTTTTATTTCGTATAAATCTGAAGACCGGCGGTGGGTTTTAGAGGCCAAAGGTTAAAGCAACGTTCAAGCTTTGCAAAAAAAAAAAATTTTTAAGCGGTCTCAGCACCGCTTCTAGCGCTACGTCGGCTGGGGCGGGGAGCGTGTCGTCGTGGTCGTCGTGGTCGTCGTTCGGGAATGGTCGTCACTGTGACGTCACGCCTCCCCCCTCCACGCTCTGTCCCCACTCGTCTAGTCTGTTCGTGTGTCGTGTTCGTTGCTCGGCCCGGCTCGGCCCGACCCGGCTCCCCCCGGCCCGGCTTGGCTCCGGGTAAAAAAATGTCAGGAACCACAAAATATCAGGTCTGATATGTAGGTTTTGAAGTTGTATCGAGATTATGTGACGCATAAACTAATGTGGTCTGTCCGATGTCAGCTAGTTTTTGTACAATGAGGACCTTGCCCCGAATGGCGGAGCGTAGTGGGAACCATAACAAAGCACCATAACCCATAATGTAAACTAGTTTAAATCTAGTTTTATATTCAATTCTAGCATAACTCTGTTAAAAAAATGGTGTGTATTAGGGCTGCACATACATTCGGATCATTTTAAATTACAAAATATCAGGTCTGATATGTAGGTTTTGAAGTTGTATTGAGATTATGTGAAGCATAAACTAATGTGGTCTGTCCGATGTCAGCTAGTTTTTGTACAATACTGGGCCCATCACTATCACTCATTTGTAGTAATTTTATTTCATCTCCCTATCTCTTAAATAATAAAGAACCTTGTTTAGAATACACAAGTTTGGGTGCAGGCAGCAGAATTAGTGAAACTGATATCATTTGATAGGTATCATTTATTATACACTTGGTGACGGCAAACCGTGGATTTAATATATATCATATACTCTTACCGAAACTATTGATGCTGCTGTACTCAGATGTTTTATAAATCCTAAGGGTAATATAGAGAACTATTTTAATTTCTTCTCCGTATTCTAAATAAAAAAGTACCTTCGTTTTAAACACAGAAGTTTGGGTGCAAGCTGCAAATTGATATCATTTGATAGGTATTACTTATTATACACTTGGTGACGGCAAACAGTGGATTTAATATATATCATATATTCTCACCGAAACTATTGATGCTGCTGTACTCAGATGTTTTATAAATCCTGAGGGTAATATAGAGAACCATTTTTAGCAATATTAAAGGACTGAAAGATTCAAATTGAAATTTCATTCAGATCATGTGAAGCGTAGAATACAGTGTTCGGTCGAATGTCAGCTAGTGTGTTTTGTATAATATTGGTCCGATTACTGATTTGATGCAAATTTATTTCTTCTCTGTATTCTAAATAATGAAGTACCTTTGTTTTAAATACACAAATTTGGGTGCAAGCTGCAGAATTATTTAAATTGATATCATTTGATAGGTATTATTTATTATACACTTGGTGACGGCAAACCGTGGATTTAATATTTCTTCTCTGTATTCTAAATAATAAAGTACCTTTGTTTTAAATACACAAATTTGGGTGCATGCTGCAGAATTACTTAAATTGATATCATTTGTTAGGTATTATTTATTATACACATGGTGACGGCAAACCGTGGATTTAATATATATCATATATTCTCACTGAAACTATTGATGCTGCTGTACTGAGATGTTTTATAAATCCTAGGAGTAATATAGAGAACCTTTTTTAGCAAAATATTATATACTCTTGCCTATTTCAGTCTAGCATTTGAGGCCTATTAATCAGCTTTAGACATTTTAGTCTACATATTTAGCAAGTATACATATACCAGACAAATTTTAGATTTTCCATGAAAAATCTATTCAAGTCGTTTGTATCTTAGAATTTTGTTATCATCTGGCCTATTTTTTTAGCGCTCCCTTCTGGTTTGGAAAAGCTTGAGAGCGGGCTTTGGTGTCTGTTTGTTTGTTTGTTTGTTTGTCTGTATGTTTGTTCCACTCCAAGGAGTTGCTGTAGAGAGTCGAAATTTTTGGGGGGTATTTTGAGGGTCACTCCTGGACACCGAAAGGCCTGTTTCAAATCCTGCCAACCCTCATTAAGGCACTGAAAAAAAAAAAATTAAAGTTCTACAGTAATGGGAAAAAAATTTATCGGGAAAATTTCATGAGCTCGTAACGGGTATGTCGACGAGTTAGGTTTCTCTAGGTCAAAATTTTGCCCGTTTTGCTGTATCTTCTACCGTTTTGGGTCGGCTCAGCCACCCACCGTTTTTGCGATTAAGGGCGTAACTGGCCGGTACAGTGTAATAAATAGGCGAAAACGGTCCAATTCTAATTTTGTCTAACCCAGCTGACCCGCACATCGCCAGAACCGTCTCGACGGTGGCTCATTGATGCCGCCCAACGTTTTCAGCGATTTCCCAAAATATCTCTGGGAGCTGAGTTACGCCCCTCCGGAAAGGGCCTAAATCACGATATTGGCGTAATTTTAGTTTTGGAGACGCCCCCATCTTCCCGCACCTCTCAGGAATCGTCTGGACGCGGCCAGAATAATGGCGCACACCATTTTTGTTCCAGGGGCCCAACTGGCCGGTACACTGTAAAAAGGGGGAAATTGGTGCGATTTTCAAGTTTCTCTAACCCCATCGATCCGCCCGGAACCGGATTTTCAAGTGCAGTTCAATGACGCAGACCATTTCCCTCGGAAAAGGGCCTAAACCACAAGTACACTATAAAAACCGACCAATATTGGTCCAGTTTTCAACGTTATTCGACCATATCGACCCGCACCTCTCCGGAACCGCCTTTTCGACTCCAGGTCAATGCTGCGAACCGTTGTCCTTGAAAACAGGCTTAACTCGCTAGTACACTGTAAAATCCGACCGAAATTGGTCCACTTTTCCACTATATCCATCCTCATCGATCCGCACCACTCCGGAACCGTCTTTTTAAGTGCAATTACTCGAAACGGACAATTTTCAAAAAAAAATTACGTCTGCTAAATGGGGAAAACTTTTTACATAATTAGAATTTGTAACGTTGTACAACCTACTTTGACTGACGTTAGTTTAACTGTTTAACTAAACTTTGGCAGTCTCAAGTATCGAACCACAATTTACACCCACTAGAATAACGTATGTGAATATATTTGTCGTAAACCTTTTCGTTGGTTCATTTTAAGGATTCTGAGACCGCTTCGATACATTTTGATGTATAGGAATGTTTTTTTTTTTAATTTTACGAGTGCTCAATGACAGGGAGCCCGACGAAAGTGGAGCCCGACGAAAGTGCGACGGAGAAGGAAAACCTGTGCGAGTGCGAACGAACAGCTGACCACCGGGCCGTGCAGAGTGCAGCCACAGCTGACGCTTGGTCCAGCTCCAGCTTCACACACCGGCTCCGCGATCGTCGGATTTCAACCAGCCAGCAACGCATATTTATCGGAGAGTATTACTTTTTTCTTGTCATGGTACAAAATATCATACATTTAGCAAGGTATCTTGTGATATTAACAGTAGAAAGTATGACTAGTACTGATGAAAATTTTTAAAACAGAGTATGTGCATATAGCCTATAAATAGTAACACAAAGAACCCTAGAAAGGAATTGAAAACTTAACTTTTAAGGACTCTCCAAGAAATTGAATAACTAAAATTAAGTAAGATGAGCTTGTTTCCGAAGGCCCTTCTGTTTGTCTCTCTGTTCTCTTGTCTTCTCATTCCACCGTCTTGAAACAAAATGCATCCGCATGATAAGGTAAGATTTCATAATACATTTGGTCAAATCATCTTCATGGAGGAGACAGCCTACTTTTCCAACTCTCACAGAGGAAAGTGCGTCCAGTACAACAAAGAGAATATTTTCTTCTAGCTCGTTGTTGAGGCTAACATCAATCACTTTTTTTTCCAGGATGCCCACCAGATTAACCAGCTTGTCAGAGGGATATATTAAACCACCTCTGCTTTTGTGGGTAATAAGCAGATCAAGATCATTTCTTTCAGTTGCTGGCTTCTGAAGGCTTTCAAGGCAGTCTGAACAATTATTAGCATACTTTTTGGCATGCCTTGCCATGAAACCACTGACATATCGCAGTGCAAATTCGTCAACTGTCTCATTAAGGTACGCATGGTCCACATGATCCAGAACTTCCGGAATATCTTCCAAGTTTTCTCCTGAAAATAATTTTTCAATATAGTTAGAAATTTAATTTTTGAAGATTTTATTACTTATGATTTGTCAGGAGTACTAGTCACCTAAGATAATCTCATCAAGTTTATCTGACAGTGCTTTATGCCTCTCTGCCTTTGGTTTTTTTCTTAGGTCCTCCAGGTTTAACAGAGTGGTAACCATATCACCGCCTGTGATATTACTACCTCGTATAGGCTTCACTAATGAATAAATTGATAGCAGACGGAAAAGCTGAGCAAACACTCTGGGCTCAGGGTGTGTATTTCTCCCACAAGATTGTCTCATTAGACCGAAGAATCTCTGCAAAATATTTTGTCATCACTCATTTCTGAAATCAGGTGACATTTTCTTTATTTTCTGTTGTGGCACTTACCTCTAAGGCATCCTGATTTAGACGTGCAGTCATCACGTACAGAAAGCCCTCCTTCTCTCTTAGGAACTTGATAATTTCTTGAGCCGCTTTTAAGGAAACTATCAGTCCAATATCAGTGGAATCTGAAAAAACCCAGTCCTGTTGTTCAAAGTACTTTTCAGATTTCCCCCTTGGATTTTTTCCTTGTTTCCTTAAATGTGCTAATCTTGCTTTTTCTGCCATCTCAAGTTTATCCCTCAATTTCTTATTGCGCCAGTCTTTCAGTTTTATGAATTCTTCCAGGAATTCCCCAATTTTCTGAAATAGAATTTGTGTTGTTTATATGTTTAGCTTTTATTTAACATAGTTTATTTTGATGGGTGTTAGTGTGGTTAGTGATAGTCTTAAACATACCTTGAAAGCATCTGATTCTAACCTTACGGCATTTTCAGGTCTGTTGGCATTCATGGAATCTGCCAGGTCATTAATTAATTGACACCATTTAATGGAGGCAGAGCAGTCATCAACCTGATCACATCCCTGAAACCGTAGACTTTCCATAGCTGCAGCTGCCGATCTACTCCAAAACTATAAAAGATGCGTATAATAGTTGTTACACTTTCCAAAAAATTGTACCATTTCTCATCTTATTGCATTGTAACAGGTACCTCCCAAGCCATTCTACAATTCATCTTCTGCCAAGGACTAGGATTCAGGTGGTCTGATGTCAACTTGTGAGCAGCTCGAATACCAATCTGCTTCAATTTATTTGCATCTACAATGGCACGCCAATGCTCCAGCTTAATATCCCCTTCAGGTGTCTGGTAAGAGAAAAACCTCATCACAAATTTATATTTATAAAACTTAGCGTATAATATGAGGTAATAATTTCAGAATTCTCACCATTATGATTTTGTCTTTTACCAGGCAATTTCGCATACATTTTAATAGATGAGGGAAATCTGAGAGGAACCATAATCTACGGGTGGGATCACAGGGATGCTCAGCACTTGGATTGTCCTCATTAATTCCAAATTTGATCCACATGGAGCGATTCCATGAAGCACCGTCAGTGATCACTCCATCAACGAGAAGATTACTCTTTTCTAGAAGAATTGTTGCCTCCAGAATTAATTTTGTCAACTCATCTGAATTGGCATTGCCTTTTGATAGGAAGCAGGCAATAGTCTGGACCCATTTTCCAATGAAAGGCTGGAAGGTAATTACAAGAGCGTGATCTCCAAGGGTTTTGTCTCTTTTATGCTGATTTTGCTCTTTTCTTTTCTCCTGTCTCTTCAATCTCTGTGGAGCTAAGGGGTCCTCTGGCAGTTTGGCAAGGGCTTCCTCCACTTCCTCTCTGAAATCCTCTCCTAGATCTTCTTCATTCTGCTCGCCAAAATCTTTGAAACCACCAATTTTTAAAAGAGAAGAATCAAAGTAAGCTCCTGGTTGTAATTTTGCTTCATCAATCAGTAGGACTCCTGTAATAAGGAAGGAATAGTCAAATTATTATTGATAGGCTAATTTAAGTCAGGAAGACATGACAATTCACTAACTTACCTCTCCTTTGTCTAGATTTAAGTCCCTCAGTTTTCTCAGCCAACAATTGAAGTGTCTGAGGCTGGAACCCATAAGTTCCGCCATAATTTCTAAGATACCCATTAATTGTGGATACTGTAGGGAGAGGCAAAATCTGGTGGACTCTTATGTGGTTGTATAGTTTTTTATCTTTTATTCGCATCAGCATGCATTCATACACCCACTGAGCAGTGTATCGGTTGCCAGATGGTCCCTTCCGTTTTGAAGCATCGAAACAGGCTTTCACAGCTTCTTGTTGTGCTTTAGGAAGCTTGCCGACTGCTTCATTTAGAACAGTCTCATTTTTCTTCTGACATTCTGCTTGCATATTGTCTAATTTTATTTTATATTTCTGAATCTATTAGATAAAGGTAAAAAGTCCATAATTCTTTTCATGAAATTGGGCATAATATGCAAATGCATCCTTCTGTATTGAACAACTTACCTTTGACAGTAGATTTATTTTTGACCTTTTCAAGGAGCGCACAGTGTTCTTTATTCTATTTTTTTTCTTTTCCTTCCTTTCTTCTACTTTGTCTATTCTCATTTCAATTTTTCTGTGACGCTCTTTCTCTGCTGCACAGAATTTGCAACGCTTCTGATGCACACTAATACCTCCCTCACAACTCACACTGTATTGTTTAGTAACCATACCTGTACCAGCACATACTCCAATCTGATCAACCTTATGAACTATTTTTTCAGCATCCGTAGTAGTGCAAAGTTTTGGAGGAAGATCAACTGAAGTTACAGAGACTCCTCTGATTTTGATAACTGGTAAGTCTGTACCTTTAAAAATAATTATTTTATCCATTACTAAATCTTTTGGATTAATATGAGCTACAAATTTTTCTGTTTCACTTAATGTGTTGCACGGGACCCAGTCAATTGGTAGTTTCATATTTTTGATTGAACAGCATGACCAGGTTTCTGCAGAAGTACTACTTTGGATTTCAGTTGCATTGTTTGAAATATCTGAATTGACACTGTCATCATTTTTGCTGGCCGTTGTATTCAAGTCCTCAAGAGCTACGTTTTCATTTACAGAATTATCTGTAATTTCTAAGTCTTCAACATCTGATTTTTTTTTTCTCTTTGCAGATGGTGTAGACTCAGGACGTTGAGCAGGAGGCTTTCTCTCAACAACTTTAGGCTGATAGTAAAGAGGATATTGATTCAGCAACACAGGTAAGGCACCGGGTTTGAGTAAGGCTCTGTCTCTTGGGATGCGGACCACATTTCCATTGACCTTGTGTTCATAGTATAGTATGAGGTCCTTCTCAGGAAAGTGTGCTGAGCAAACTTTTTCAGTGTTTTTCAGGTACTGTAGTTCTCTTTCTTTTCTCTTCCCTTTGCTTACTGTATTCTCTCTCTTAATTAAATGTGACCATTTCTTTCTAGCCTCCTGTAAAAATTATGTAGTTTTGTTACAAAATGTTGCATAAAATAATTTACTTTGTCCCTGTATTTAATTTGATGGAAAATTATTCCCCCCAGGTAACAAGAAATTTATGGCATTTTCTGTGAATCTATTATTTTTGGAACCAAAAACAGAAACAATTTGACACAAAATTTTTCAAATAATTTCAAGTCTTCCTATGATTTTGAGGACATGTACTTAAATATTCATTCATGCAATAAGATTATTATCCTTTCAGGAGATCTGTACAAAGCTGACACGAGTGCATAAAAGGAACGATTATGGATAATGAATGAACATATATTAGGACTTTGATGACTGAAGTTCACTTGATTAAATTAATTTCACTGAATTAATGATTTAAATGTCAAATCCTTGCACTCAAATGATCAAATTTTACCAGGTTTTAGTAAAGATCTCCTGATGTAAGCCCTTGTTCTAAAAGCAGGCATGTACAAAGGCTTACTAGGATTCTTGTTACCTCATCAGGAGCTTGAAAAAAATGAAGCTTAGGTAAATTGTTGTCCTCATAATACTGAATTTGGGCCTTAGACCCTCCTTTACACTTTGGGACAAAGCAATACGGCATTTTGTCGGCTGTCAACTCGCCAATTGTACAGGGTTATAATGACTGTTGCCTTTGTTTTCTGTTTTGCTCAAAATCGTTAGGATCTCGAGTAATTAGTGTATAAATTTCACTTTTTTTCAAACTAAAGCACAGAACCGCGAAACCAGTTCAAATTTGAATGAATGAGTTGGGCCCATTGGAGATATGTCATAAGATAGAGGTACCAATGAAAACCAGGACGGTCTGCGGGTATCTGAACCATAATCCCAGGCTTGAAAGTAATCTAAACACATTACATGACATCCGTCTGAAACCGAAAAGCATAGCGAAAGCAGGACCAACGTCCCAGGTTAACCATATCCCGAGCCGCGGGCCGCTCGGGGGGATCTTTGGAGGGCTCCCTAGCGGGATAGGTGTATCGTATCGAGAAAGTAATTACATGAGTGGAAAGCTTAAATCCTGTACTACAAACTTGCCGCTGACTTCCACCATCTATTTTGCACGGTTTGAGAGCTAGGGCCGAGGAAAGGTGCGCCTGTCCGCCCCGGGGGCAGGCGCGCAGAAGGTGCGTATTTTTCGCTGGTCGCTGTGTGGGATGTATGGGTCGTATCGAAAAAGTAATTATATCGTCAGAAAGCTTGAACCTTCCTCTACAATAAATGACTTGACACTTTTTCTCCTAAAATGAACGGTTTAGGAGCTGGCGTCGTGGAAAGCATTTGCCGTAGCTACCGCCCGTAAGACGCTTGCGGGCGGCGGGCGGGCGAGTCGCCGTAGCGATCGCAGCGCCAGCCGGTGGCGGCCGGGTGAAATGCCAACCGCCGCCGCCGCTGGGTGACACGGCGCACTACCCCAGACCCCCACAGCCGTTGCTCCATCCGAATATCTTACTCCGTGGTTGTCATCCCGGAGGCGGTGAACCCAGGCGGCAGCCATGGCTGCCGGGGACGGCGGCGGGCGGGCACCGCATAGGGGCGGGGGCAGGTCCCGCACCGCCGCCGCGACCAGCTCGGGATGGAGCTGCCCTAGCTGCGTGAGGAGGTGCGCAGCAACGGCCTTGCGGAGGTCAATAAGGGTGGACGTGGACGGCGGCGACTGGACACGGCGGAGCGAGCAGCGGGTCAGTTGGTGCGCGAGGGCCTCGAACAGGCCATTGCCTCGCGCGGAACAGAAGGACACGTGGAGGACCCAGCCTAACGGACACTGCGCCTCTGACCTCCAGTGGGACCGGACGGTGCCGAGCAGGTTGTCCTGCATGGTGAGCGAGACGGCTTGCGGACTCGGTGACGGACTAGCAACGACGTGACTAGGTCGGGACACCGAGCCGAAGTCACCTACGGAGCATTGTGGCCCTATTGTGCGGCTCGGGCGTGGCGATGCGTGCGAGGGGGGCAAAGCTTTATGGGACTGGGCCAGATTGGCCCGGGCTGCGTTCATTAACCACTGCAAAGCTGCATGATCTGATCGCACTGTGAAAAGAGCTCCTGCTAGGTAATGATTAAATGCCTTTATTGATTCAACTAGGGCTAATAGTTCCCTGTGTGTAGCGCAGTAGTTCCTTTGTGCTGGGTGAAGTGTTTTTGACCAGTATGCAATGGTGACTTCCCTTCCATCTTGCTCCTGAGTTAGTACAGCTCCAAGTCCTGCCAGGCTTGCGTCACAAGTTAGTGTGAAGGGTCCTTTGTTTACATCTGGGGTGCCTAGCACTGGTGCCGTAGTCAGCAGATGTTTTATTTTGTCAAATGCTGTTTGGCATTCAGATGTCCACTCAAACTTTTGTCCCGTCTTTTGTAACTTGAATATGGGTGTTGCTATGGTGGCCATACGTGGTACATATTTAGAGTAGTATTGAACCAGGCCTAACCAAGACTTAACCTCTTTCACATTTGTAGGTACTGGCCAATTCAATATTTTCTCTATCTTGTTCTGATCTGTCTTTATTCCTTTTTCAGATAACCTGTGTCCCAAGTATGATACTTCTGGCTGGAACAGCTCACACTTCTTTGCCTTCAATAGAAACCCCGCTAATCTGATACGATTAAACAGAGCTTCCAATCTTTGCATCATCTGTGTGACGTTGTCCCCTCCTATGCAGATATCATCAAGGTAAACTGACACAGTATCTCCCATGCCATTCTGTGCATTTTTCTCTTTTGCTGGAGTAATTATTCTATCTGCAATATACTGGAAGGCTCCTGGTGCTGCTGACAGACCAAAACTTAGTCTGGTGAATTCAAACTGTCTGTGTGCTAGCCCCAGACCCTCCGGTAATATTATTGCAGTCTTTGCCTGGTCCTCTGGGTGGATCTCTAAATTATGATACCCATGTGCAAGATCAAATGCATGATACATTTTCTTCCCTCCCATATGTTGCAACAAGTCCTGTACTCTGGGTATGGGTGTTGCTGGTACCCGAGTGACTGCATTCAATGCTCTGTAGTCAATGCAAACTCTGACCTCCCCTGTCTTTTTCAAGACACAAAGTATCGGAGATGCCCATGCAGACTGACTGGGTCTTATAGCTCCTTGTTCTAAATACTTTTTAATGGTTTCCATTACTGCTTGTCTGTAGTGAATGGGAATTGGTCGTGCTGTTTGCTTTATGGGTGGGTGATCTCCTGTATCTATTCTGAACTTAATCCATGGGATGTTGTGTTGTCTTTTGCAAACACGTCGTGATGCTTTTTCAACAACTTTTCCAAATCTTTCTTTTCTGTTTCAGACAATATCGTGCATCTGCTTACGAGCTCCTGCAAGTCTTTTGGAAGATTCTCGTCCTCCCCTATCTCAGGCAAAGATGGTTCTGTATTATACTCCGCATCTTCGAATGTAACTGTTTCATGATTAATTACATTCACAAATGCACATTCATCCTCCTCCTCATCTCTTTCCTCCTCTCCTACTCCTTCCTCGTATTCATCTGGGTGTAGGACGAATACCTCTCCTACCACTGCATATTTGGGAATTGTAACGCAGTTATCCCCAAAGTTTTGCATGAAAATGGTAAGTGGTGCTGTTACACAGGGTACTAACATTGTGTGTTTCAGGTTTTCCTGTTACACCATTGCAGGACTTCAAGACAGCAAGATTTAATGGACTTGATTATTTGACATATACTCCGTGGTTGATCAACCTTAAAGGATTGAAGCTACTATCAGTAAGGAGCTGATGGTGGTCCGGCAAGGTGTCATACTAATACAGTGATTACCTGTTAGGAGGAAAGTCAATTTCTTTTTGTATGCACACTGAGTCAAGCCAGTAGGGTTGAATAATCCGTAGGCTTGTACAAAGTGGAAGTTTCCGGTCATCTATTTAAGTAGAAAATAATTTATTGAAATTGTTGAAGTAGTCGAAATATGTTAAACATACATTGTAAAATTTACGTGATTGTATCAAAGACTGAGGCGGAAACTGGTAAGACTATGTCAAGGGGCATGCGTTCTAAAGAAGAGGAGGTTTTGAAAAGAGGGAGTAGTGTAGTATTATGACAACAAACATAACCCTATCTGATCACAGCAGAACGCATTGTCACGGCCCGGAGTGATCACTACCAGACCGCATAGAAACTCAGTCCCACAACCAACTTTTGTTTTACGATCGCCTTTGTTCTTCCTGTTGTTATGCCAAGTTCCCAATAAAAGGAGGCGCGAGCTTCGAGCTCGCTGTCATTCTCCACTCTGACTGAGGCCTGGCTTCGTTAAGAGCTTGACACTTATGACAACAAACATAACCCTATCTGGTCACAGCAGAACGCATTGTCACGGCCCGGAGTGATCACTACCAGACCGCATAGAAACTCAGTCCCACAACCAACTTTTGTTTTACGATCGCCTTCGTTCTTCCTGTTGTTATGCCAAGTTCCCAATAAAAGGAGGCGCGAGCTTCGAGCTTGCTGTCATTCTCCACTCTGACTGAGGCCTGGCTTCGTTAAGAGCTTGACACTTCCCCGTTCCTTGCTAATACATACTACATTGGTGGCAGCGGTAAAGAACGCGGAGGAGGAGAAAGAGAGCATCGGCGTCCTTTTAAGGACACCGAAGATATATACAAAGGCGTGGCCGAAGGCCGCTGGAGTATCGGATACCGAGGCGTGGCCAGCAGGCCGCTGAGGTTTACCGTCGAGGCGTGGCCGAAGGCCGCTGAGACGCAGTGCAAAGGCGTGGCCAGCAGGCCGCCGGAGCATCCGAGAGAACTTCGAGAACTTCGAGACCGTCTAGACCGTCTAGATCTTCAGGCGCTCCGACTGTCACTGAGACCGTTGAGACCGTCAAGACCGTAGAGCTCGTCAAGGAGTCTATGGACGACGTCCCGGACACACCAGTCTTTCGGGTACAAGTTGTCCAAGAACCATGGCGCAGCTACAGCAGGGCGGCGCAGCAGCAGCCATCCATGAGGAGGGGCAGCTCGAGCAGCGCCGGCAGCATCGCGAGCAGCAGGGGGAGCGTGACGCCGAGTCCGGAACCGACAACGAGTTCATGGATATCGAGGCGGTGGACATCGCTCCACCCAGAGGCAGAGGACGAGGCAGAGGACGTGGACGGGTCATTCTCAAAAAAAGTGTCGTATTTGTGTCCCTGGCACTTTTTTCTCAAAGTTCAAGGTCGGCAATTTTGTCCGCGGCCAAAACACATCTTTATCATCAAGATGAACTAGGATTCAGGTTCACTTACAAAACATGTCACCCCCCTGGGTTACGGGGAGGACAGAAAGGGCCAAAAACCCCGATTTTGGAGTGTCCCTAACTCCATTTTTAAACTTATAATTTGAAAACTACAGAAGGCAAGACTGAAAAGGTCAAAATCTAGTTACGTATTCGATGTAGAACTGTTCAATGAACAAAACAAAAAAAAAACGGCGTCACTGAATCTTAAAAATTGGCTCCGTAATGACAATTTGAATAGCTGTCCCTAAGTTTTGCATTTTTAAAAATTTTAACTTATAATTAAAGTTTAAAGAGCTTTTAAATGAGTTTCACTTTGCACTATACATAAAATCTAACACTCCATACTATACTCTTGAAGTACCAAAAAAGTTCAGATCTCCAAAACAAGTTTTAACATGTTAATTTAGCAAAAAACAAACCGTACAAATTGAAAAAAAGAGCCAAAAAAGGCTGGCCCCGCCGGATGAGAGGAACTGGCAACAGGGAGGACATAGGAATTGCTAGGGAAACAAAGGGTTACAGGGAGGACATGGATGGTTACTGGGGGGACAAAGGGTTACAGGGAGGACATGGGTGGTTACAGGGAGGACATGGGTGGTTACTGGGAGGACAGAGGGTTACAGGGAGGACATGGAGGGTTACTGGGGGTACAAAGGGTTACAGGGAGGACATAAAGTTACAGGGAGGACAAACGATTAAAGGGGGGACATGAGTGGTTACAGGGAGGACAAAGGGTTACAGGGAAGACAAAGGGTTACAGGGAGGACATGGAGGGTTACAGGGAGGACATGGATGGTTACTGGGGGGACAAGGGGTTACAGGGAGGACATAGGTGGTTACAGGGAGGACATGGGTGGTTACAGGGAGGACATGGAGGGTAACAGGGAGGACATGGAGGGTTACAGGGAGGACAAGGAGGGTTACTGGGGAAACAAAGGGTTACAGGGAGGACAAAGGGTTACAGGGAGGACATGTGTGGCTACAGGGAAGACATGGATGGTTACAGGGAGGACAAAGGGTTACAGGGAGGACATGGGTGGTTACAGGCACGGCAAAAGTAACCCCTGGGATTCCCAGGAGCTTTTTGGAATTTCAAGGCGCGACAGTCATTTTCCAGGAGCACCCTGTGTTTCGCAAATATTGTCCCTAGGAGCAGCCTGGGTTTGCGGACTCTGGCGCACCCTGGGAATTTTATGCCGCGCGTCTCTTTTCCAGGCCGCGTCTGGAAAATAATTTCCCTTTCCGGAGTTGTTCCTGGGAAAACGTGCAAAACGGCAAACCCCGACCCGAAGCTCCGACGGTACTCTACGTCCTTGACGTCATCCAGGGTGGACCTCGATGGGTTTCATCATGACCACCAATCCGGCACGTGTTTTCCTAATGTCGGGGACCTGCTGAGGTCGGCCTCGAAAACCGTTTTGCGCTGCGGCCTTCTGTTCGCGAGATACGAGGACGTACCACGACGTACCGGGAGCTCCGCGCCAAGGATACGTTCACATTTGGGAGGCCAAAGTGACCCTAGTGCCTTTCTCGTTGGGTGTCCGGGACTTCTGACTTAAGAATTAGGTTCCACAGGCTGTGGCGCTTCTGTAGACACCCCTCACACCCTTCTGTCACCTGACATTGAGGTTTGGCGGCGGCCTAAACATGTGCATTTCTGTAAACATGTTGTGTTCAACAGGATCAGACTGTTAGGGACGCCGCCAAACCCCAACGACAGGTGACAAAAGGGTGTGAGAGGTGTCCAAAGAAGCGCCACGGCCTATGGAACGTATTTCCGAAGTCAGAAGTCCCGGACACCCAACGAGAAAGGCGCCAGGGTCACTTTGGCCTCCCAAATGTGAACGTATCCTTGGCGCGGAGGTCCCGGTACGTCGTGGTGCGTCCTCGTATCTCGCGAACAGAAGGCCGCAGCGCAAAACGGTTTTCGAGGCCGCCCTCAGCAGGTCCTGTTTTGTGTGTTATTTTCGCCGGGTTCGGGTTTTACGATTAATCACTCCCTGGATGGTTATATAGTCCAAAAATATCAAGTGTATTGAGTCCAAAGTTATACACTGATCGTTCCCACTCACCAGCTCTATAGCGACTGACCACCTCATCCGGCGGATCTCCAAGCGGCGGGGTATTGCTGACCTATTAATAAACCCCTCCCCTCGGAGATCCGCGGATGGCAGTCGCCGCGGGGCCCTGACCCGCGATGTTGGGCCAGCGCGCCACAATTTAAAAGACTGGCACATAATCTGCCACAACAGTCAGCGTATGGAAAAAAAAACTGTCGTCCTCGACATGAATAACATGATAGAGAAAAATATGAAGTATGAAGGTTTTACAAAATTGCATCACAATCAGAAGATGGTTAGCGCGGCAAAAATTATTTTACAATTAAGCTGGACTGTTGGCAACTAGCTTGGTGAGTGGGACGTTTCTTATCTTATACTTAATTAATTAACCTAGGAATTCCCGAGAAAAAAGGTTCAGTATGCAAAACATTGCAACAACAATAAGGTAATTCTAATCATATCAAAACAGTGACAATTGCTGCAAATATAACCCGAGCCTCTTCAGTTCATAAAAAAAATATCACGGATGGATTAACGTCATTTATCGGTAAACAGTGCCAATGGCTCAAAGTCCACTACAAACTCCTGCAGACTACACAAAACAAAAAAAATAACTTCAAAAACAACAAGATCCAGACAAATTTGCGACAATAATTTATTACAAGAGTTCAAGATTTGATCCGTTAAGAGATTACAAAATTAAACATTCACATAAAAATTATCTGTTTTTTTTTTTTCCTTTTTTGTTTCTTTTTTTTCCACAAACAGGAAAGAAACATAAAGAAATGATATTAAGACGGTTGTGCAAAAATGGTACATTGTACATTGTATACAATCGTAAGGCTATACATGTTACTTTGATTGTTACATTGATCTGATATCTCATGCGTGCCTCCATATGACACCTACACCCCGATCTGCCATCTTGCGCTCCATCTTAATAACTTTACCGTCAACAAGATACAGAACACCTGAGATGTACAACAAAAGAGTACCAAGCACAGTCAATGCGTAAGACCAATCCGGCATCCAAACTCGACCATCACCATCTGCTCCAAACACAATCACGACAGTGGTACCTGACACAGTTGCAAGATTAAGCAACTTCCAATCACCAAAAGCAATAGAACAAATCTGGCATGGTCTATGTGACAGCATATGTACAACGCCACGAGGAATCTTGATACTAACAACCATGTGAAACACAAAGTAAAAAGGTTATCTGGTCACAAGAAAACAGGTAGAAGAATCTCGTGAATGATGTAGGATTCTTCGAAGATTCAGCCAACCGACAGTTCACACCTGGCTCGCTGATCGTACTCACATAGCCGTCGTAGCCATTTCCTGCCCCGTGCGCACGGCTAACGTCGGCGCCCGATTCAGTCTATCCACGACCACATTTTCACTTCCAGCTGGCTGAGGTGGTGCTCTCGTAGACTTCTGACAAGAAATTCTGAACCACGGAAACTTGGAATGGAGGTAACAGTATCCCACTACCATACCAATTACAATAATTAATGTAAACATTATGGTTTCAAACCAACCACTTGAGTACAGTGGCAAGCCGTTCCAGTTGGAAAGAGCCTTGCTCCTGAACGATTGAACCGTTGCCAGTTCGAGCGGTGGCAAAGTGACGTTGTTCAATTTGAAGTAATCATAATCACGCTTTGTGGCATAGAAGTGGTAGGCATCAAAGTCCTCTTTGGCCCAGTCGAGGTTAATAGATACAGAGCGGTTCGGATCTAGGTTGACATTACACGTGCGAACGGCGCTGATAAGAGTTTGCTGGGTACCAGACAATTCCTGCACCGAGCAGTGACATGGAACCACCATCTCAATTCTACCGGTGTTTGTAACATTTATGTTCTGAACTAATTGATATCCGCAAATAACAGTGACAGGTGTAGCCGGGTTAAGCACCGAAAACTTGTTAGTATCGAGTACTTGTACACTCAGGAAACGCTAGTGTGTACTTGAATGCAGTATTTCCTGCATACCTACATGTATTCAGGAAATAATGTGTACTTAGTCAAGTATGCAGGAAATAATGTGTACCTGGTCAGGTATGCAGGAAATCCTGTGTACTTGTCCTGGTACACACTAAATCTCCCCAATAAATGTATGGAGGTTTTCGTGTGTACCTGGTCAAGTACACAGGACTTCCTGCATACCTGACCAGGTACACATTATTTCCTGCATACTTGGCTAAGTACACATTATTTCCTGAATACTTGTAGGTATGCAGGAAATACTGCATTCAAGTACACACTTGCGTTTCCAGAGCAGTGGTCTGGGTGGTTTGAGTACAATACAATGGGCACGATTTGGAAATTTGGGTAACGTCACTATGGAGGAGCAAGTTTTGAATACACAAAGAAAGGCCTGATTGGGAATTCTCTCGTGGTAGCATATACACATCCATGCCTCTAATAAACTCGGCACTCGACAAGTCTCGAATGACTACACCATCAGTAGCAATATGAACCTTTTCCTTCACAATTTGGCATGTTTCACCGTTCAACAAAAATTTTAGTGGGTCGACTGTGATACTTTGCCAATGACTTTTAGCGTCCTTAAGGGGAATATCTATTTCAATCAGTAACTTCTGGTCGTGATAAGGCTTGCATTGAACAGTTTGAAGTTTAAAATATTGATCTACCGACTCTAGGCCAAAGACGAGATCCATAGCGTGATCAGAAATTGTCTCTTTTTGGTCAGACAAAACTCTCGTGACATCATCTTCGTTAACCAGAATTTTAGGCAAGAGAGAGTTTTTGCAATTCTCATAAATTGATTTTAAGGCTAACAGGTGACTTTGAAGAATGTTAACCCTGTTTAGCAAAATTTGGGTAGTTGCAAATTTGAGCATGATGATATCTACTTCTTCAGTCCTATTTTCAAATTCTGACACCATGGTATTGTACAATTTACTGAAGTAATCGAATCTTCTAGTCAGATCGTCAGTGCGAGTTTTCAACGACAAGAAGTTACCATTTGTTACGTTAATCAATACATTTTGAGCATCGGAAATTTCCTTAAGGCCTTTTCCTAGCTGATTTACCGACGAAATTACTTTATTAAGTTGCTTTTCCGTCACCGTGCCCTCAATGAAAATCCGAATAGTGCCTAAAATAGGGAGTAAGGATCTCTTGGATCTAACTGGTTTTTGTAGGTCAGTAATTTCAGTACGTTGAAAAATTGATTGTAACTCGAGAAGGACACGGTATGACATGATGTCGACGGCGTGCAGACTTTTTCATACTGTTTGTAAAGTGCCATCCAGTGCAGTCTCACATTTAGAACCATTTAATTTAATTTGGATATCCACAGACGGCAGGTTGATAATGAAATTGATTTTGAGTTTTCCCATCGCAATTTTCTTATCCGAAAGTTTGATCTGGACCGCCTTCGTCTCGGTTATGAGCACCTGGTTCTCAGCTGTGGATGCCGGGATCCATAAGATAATGAAGCAAAACACGGCATAAAGCCATGTAATTTGGAAAGACATCTCGTTAATTTGTAGGTATCGATGGACAGTGAAAATCTTTTGAAGCGGAGCCTGCAACCGAATGACACAATACAAGTTAAATTAATGCGCTATAGAGCTGAAATGAAGGGAAAAAGTGAGATTTAGATATGATGCATATACACCGTAATCGGCTCATACTGAAAAACTTTATGCAAAATTTCGATAACTACATAGAGATTCATTTGGTCCAGTCCAGCTGCTAGCTCTGGGACCGCCAAGTATCTCACATTATTAGCCAAAATGAATTTACGAAGATTGAGTTTTCAAAGTCTTTTATTGTTGGCAAGTGAAAGTATCTGGCCTTAGTTATGAGGTTGACAATAAACCTCCGGCCACGCCGCAACGCAACGACCGATCCCACGTCCCTCGGGGCGTTCAGAAAGTCTGCACGTAAATGGAAGTGATGCTGGAGGGTCCGGGCCAGGCCGGCACCCATTTTACCGTCCACCCAGTCCAAAAATCCCATGGACACCATGGAATTCCATGATCTCTTTTCCATGGATAGAGGTCTGTTTTCCATGTAAGATGCATCATATTCCATGTGGTGTCTGTTTCCATGGGCGTTCTACCATGGAAAAGTGTTTTCCTTGGAGCAAGATTCCATGGAATATCGCGTTCCATGTGAGGACTCCAAGGGAAATTTCTTACCATGGGTAAAGGCTCCATGGAAAAATGATTGCCATGCGAGAGGACTTCATGGAACGGTTGTCTTTCCATGGGGTGACCTATCCCATTGGGCACTTGCATATCTTTACCATGGAAACAATTTCCCATGAAAATTAAAAGGGCTGTAAAATCTATAATTATTGGAATTTCGATCTGAAATTTGGTATGTAGCATCTACGATGAATTTTAGTAGGGCCATTTAAATTTCATTCAAATCTGATAACTTTTTTCTGGCAACTCGAAAACGGCTTGAGCTAGGCAAAAACGGAGACCAGATTTGGCTCCGCCTCGTTTCCGACACCCTATATCCGTGTTTCATTTATTTCGATCAGTCTTCTCTTTGTCGTTTTGTGGACTTAAACATTTTGTTATTACTCCATGGAGTTAGTGCTCTATTCCATAGAGACGGTCAGCTGCCAAGGAACCTTATTTCCATGGAAAGTACCTCACATGGAAGTGGGCAAAAACTACATGGAAAGTTATCCTCCATGGGGAAATGTCTCCCATGACATTCCTTGATGTCCCATGGCTCATGGGAACGCTCATGGGATTTCTGGACTGGGCATGCTGACGCAATGCGCAATATGCATGTCGTCGGGGCAGTTCAGGATGTCGCCATAGACATGAACAAGACGCATTGTTGAAGTTAATTTGGAATTGAAAAATGTTTAGTCTGGAAAGAGAACACATATCAGACGAATCGACACGGTATGAACAATGTACGCCAACTCCGCAAGAGAGGGAAAAAGGAGACGAGAATCGCAAAAGAAAGTAGGAGAAGGGAGTAATACAGAGAACCCAGCAATTTGTTGTCAGTCTAAGGAGTTTGCTACAGTCGTATGTCGTTACGTCTGTTCGCAGGTGAGGGTTAGTAGTGGTCGTCTGTCGTCTCATATATTGGTATTTTCTATTTCTCGTTTTCTTTAGTTTTGTACCTTATCGTTCATCACGCTCATTCCGCCATCTACACTGCTCGAGAAGGGGAAATTACTCTATACGACATCGCGTTTCGGGGCATCCACAGAACATCTTTGCCATGAACACCGCGCGAGCCTTGCTTAAATAATATTTCATTTTTACTTTATCTATCTTTCGTGACGGGGAAACTATCCATCGTGGCATGAATCAATCTCTTTCTTTGAATTATGACTTGATAAAAAAATAAGTTTTCAGAGGCCTCTAGAGGTAGGGCTAATACACAAATAGTGAACAGTTCAACTCTCCAACACGAACATACTATAAAAAAAAATTACTAGTTCCATGGATCAGTCTTTAACTCTCAAGAATAAAAATACAGTTGCAAAGTTCACACGGCTGTGTAATAGCCAAACCAAAACGAAAGAAAATTTTCATAAAATGCCACGTAATACATCATTATTGCGCGTAATTTCCGTACGGAGGTTTCATAAACACTACAATCTCAGAAGAACCATAACACAAATTCAAGCATTTACGAACGGAGGTAAGAACGACAAGGTATTTATTCCCTTTCAAAAATATTGCACGCTCGTTTACATATTACAACCATTTACCATTTTGCAGGGATGTATTCACCGTCCCCACCAATATATAAAATACCAACAATTTTACTCTCAGGGTATTTTAAACGATAGTACGCTTTCCTCATGTGTGCGACATGGCACACTCTGCGCCAGCATATACCATTGGGTCGTCTGAACGACACTACATAAACAAGTTTGGATATTTGTTTACGCACCATACCTAACCGATATTGAGGTTGAAATTTAATTGGTTTCTCTTTGCTTGCTTTCTTTTCAAAATACACATATACCATTTCGTTTCTTTTGAATCTAATATTTTTCCTTCCTTTGTCATAAGTTGCTTTATACTGAAGTCTTGCCTTTTCTCGAGCCATATTTACTTCCTTTCTTATTCTATTTAATGTCGTCAGTCTCTTTTGCAGGGACGTGGATTCTGGCAGTGTGGATTTTAATGTCAGTGGTGTTTCCAGCTGTTTACCATATACTATTTCATGAGCGCTCAGACCTCCGGAGGAGATTTGAGGGCAATTATTCATATGGAACTGTATGAGCGGTATGTAATTAGTCCAACTCTTAAGTCGGGCAGACTTATTGTCGATCAAGAACCTAAGTGTCCCAACAAGCCTTTTAATTTGGCTTTCAGCGCGGCCATTAGAGGAATGAGCAGAGCTCGGACTCACAATAAGTTTTACGCCAAGGTCGGTTAAGAATGACAAAAATTCCTTAGATTTGGACTGTGGTCCAGAATCAATTTGTAGGAATCTAGGTAGTCCATACACATTAAAGAACTCTTTAAGACCTTCCGTCATAGCTTCCTGCGAAGCCTTAACACAGGGGCGAAGGTATACTAAATTAGAGAAGTTATCTACTATTACTAGGCATTGCTTATATCTACATTTACTAGGCTTATATCTACACGTACAAGGCGAGAAGCCTCGTTCTTCCCCAACGTGCTCTCAGAAGGTGCTACCTGTACCTAGATTACCTGCAGAAAGCGGTTTTAAGGAAGTGGCTAGATCATAATATTAAGCGCAATACTGTGGTTTTTGTTGGTGACGATCACCCAACCTTAAAATCTGCTGTGTCTACTGTGCCCAACATAACTAGTGATGATCCAGAATATGAATCAAAATCTACCCCAACTTTACCGGACCGCACAGTTTGCCCCTACTTGTCCTGCAATCTTGCAATAGCTATTCCATCCAACCCCGGCCGGCACTACAAGTTCCACCACAAACATTCAGATCCGATAGTTCCGCGCTCAAACCTTAATATTTCAGAGCAAGCAGCTAATCCGGAAAACATGCACACTAGTGCATTCCTGCTCACGGAATAGCAAACGCCATACAGCTTACACTAGGTAACGACTCGTCTGCGCTTGCGTTTTTCCTGAGACATAAAAATATTTTTTTTAAATGTAGTTATTCTTAAATTATTATGAACATTACTTTCAGGACAAAAGATGCCCCAAGCATTGCCAGCGTTTCATGCCATAACAGGGTGCGATACGGTGTCCGGATTCTTCAAGATTGGAAAAAAAACTGCTTGGTAAGCGCTAGCCTTGCGGCCGCAAACAGTAGACCATCTAAGTGACCTAGCCGAGGGAAATGTTTCTGATGCTAAAACAGAGCTATTTCAGTTTTTAATGGCTATGTACAATCCGTAAGTTTTATGTACGCGTCGTCTCACATTTACAATATATCCAGGGCCACTGTTACTTTTCTATGTTTTTGTTTACAGTGCACGTCGATTTGAAACACTCACAGAATGTCGTCGAGCACTTTTCGCGAGTAGTTCTACCCGCTCACTTGACGCCATACCTCCGACTGAAGATGCTGCTCTTCTCCACTTTCTGAGGGCGTCGTATCGCGCGCAACCCTAATAGAAAAGAAACTCCCTTTTTAATCCCAAAGTCCAAATCCCTTACGAGTACCAAATTCCAAATGCCAGATATGTTCCAAAACGGGTCAAAACTGGGACTTGGGATTCTGGCAGGTAAACGCCCAAATCCCTGTAGAATCCGAACTGGAGTCCCATACATGTTTCGGCAGTGGCAACTGATAGGGCCTAGCTTCAAGTTCCTATGCGATGACGCACCTTCCTACATGGTACTCTTCTACAGGGTACTTCCCGACCATGTGATGACGCCTGACATGTTAAAAATTGTCTAGGAAGCTTCCTTCACCATTTTTGGAACATGCCCTAAAAATGCACGTGAGAGCAAAAAGGGACTTCGGAGGGATTCCAAAAAAGTGGGATTAAAAGGGGATTTTGCAAAATCCCGAATTCTATTTAAGTCCCTCAAAAGGCAAGGGACAATTTTGGAACTAAACTGGGACCGATTTGGGAGTTTCGCTTCTATTAGGGAAGGGTGGCGTCAGCTACTTGTTAAGCACCAGTCCCTTCCTTCGCCGTGCAGCTGGGGCTACACGCAGACCGAAGATGGATGGAAGCCAGTGTACCGCACAAAACCTACAGCGGCAGATGCCTGCAAAGACATCATAGTAAAATGCAGTTGTAGAGTGAGTTGCCAAGGAAATTGCAGTTGTAGAAAAAAGAACCAAAAATGTACTGATTTATGTTCCTGTTCATGCGTAAGTAATTAAAACTTGCTATAGGAGTGTATTTAAACAACACTTATACACATTTGAGCCAATCTAGAGTTTTTCCTGTACTGTGATTATTTTAAATGACTGTGATGTTTGTTACTGTACCAGTAAATTATTAATTTAATGTAATATTTTCACCTCTAAAAAGTGATACTAGCTGAAATGTACCGGCAGAAAATGTACCTACCTTTATTTAGCCGTTGCAATAGGTGCAAATTAAAGCAATATTGTCATGCTTCACTTTGTTTTACGGCTTTTTCCCACATTCTCGCTTGTCAAGTCGAATTTATTCGTAGAAATTCGAACACAGCAACCCCGAAAACGTAAAGGAAAAAATAATAAGTTTTATAGCGGTTTTCCTGGAAGAAAATAGTTTTTCTGCCCCTGAAAGGTAGGCAATCGGTGTTTGAGAGTACTTGAGACATGTTGTCACTTGTTTTTCACTTATTTGCATCAATTGCGACCGATACCGTGCCAAAAATCCACTCGAAACAGTGCCAATACGCATTTTTAGAGTTTTGCCCCTGCGGGGTAGGCAACCCCATTTTGCGCGGCCCAGTCACGGGGTAGGGTTGGGATACACTTCTTAAAAGTTACCTTTGGGTACCTACTACATACCCCTAAGACGGTTTTGCTCTACATCGAAATGCAAGGTTGGTGCGCTTAACAAGCGTACTACCAGAGGCGGAGCTCGGGGAGGCTTTTCCCAGGGAGATCAGGACATGATCTGCAGATATTGTGGGAAAAGGGGGCACCGGATGGCAAACTGCTAGAACTACAAGCAGCAGCAAGCCGAAGTAATTTGTCACTCTTGCGGAAAGAAAGGACACTATGCTAGGCAATGTAGAAATAATGGTGGCATGACAAATGTCAAGGGAGGCTTTGAAATGTCCAACATGCCACCAGACCTCTACAAAGCCACAATGCAGTGGTTCCTAAATCAGCAGAGGGACAAAGCTGACGGGCCATCCACTAGTAAAGAAATGCCCTTTGTACCCAATAATTCGGAAAACTAGAGACAACCTCTGAGATGGTGGTAGCAGAGGTTGAGGAGATAAGAGATCAACCACCGGTGACAGTGATGCCGGCTCCGGTACGTTTCGCCCAATCCGTTTCACCCAAAACCATCTGACCCAATGACAATTGTTCCGAGACACTTTGCCCAATGCACTTCACCCAAAAAAAATAAGACCCTAAAATATTTTATCCAATGGTACATGAGGACCAAAACAATTTCATCCATAATGTAATATTTTTCGCCCAATTTTTTTTATTCACCCGTCCCTGCCGATGCACATTTCTTATTGTTGTGCCTCAATAATAGGCGTGCAGGGTAGTGAGAGAGGCGCGACGGGCACGAGCCGACATGGCTCCATACTACATCAAGTCAGTAAGGGTCACCTCTACAGCAAGCACTCCAAGAACAAGTCAAGCATCTACTGGGTGTGCATCCGAAAGCCGGAGTGCACCACTCGGTGCACCACCACAGAAGACCCCCTCCGAATCGTGCGGGAGGGGGAGCACGACCACGCACCGGATCCCGAAGCCATCGCTGCGAGGGCGGCCGTCCACACCATCAAGGAGGCGGGGGTGAGTGCGCCTGAGCGAGCCCCGGTGCACATCATAGACCAGGCGATGCACCGGCTCAGCGACGGGGTGGTCGCGAAGCTGCCGCTCCGGGCCGCCATGAAGCGGGCTGTCAACCGGGCTCGAAGCAGTCGACTCCCCACCAACCCCAAATCCATACATGACCTCAAAGACCTTACGCCAGAGTTCATGAACACGCTCAGCGGTGACCTCTTCGTCGTTTATGACTCTTATGAAGAACAAGAGGGCAGTGACGATGAAGACGATCCCGTTGAAGACAGAATTATTGTCTTCGCTACGAAAGACAATCTGAAGAAGCTGGGACGGTCACTGACCTGGTTCACTGACGGCACGTTTATGGTGTGCCCGTCACTCTTTACCCAGCTCTTCACCATTCACGGCATGTACAGAGATGTCGCCCTGCCCCTCGTATATGCTTTGCTTCCCAACAAGCTAGAGGCGTCTTACACAAGAGTGCTGGAGGCCATCAAGGAGAAGGCGGACGAGCTGCACATCAACTTCCCCGAACCAGAGACTGTGGTGTCGGACTTTGAATTGGCTATCATCAACTCAGTCAAGGCCATCTTTCCCCATGCCACCCTCCGACTGTGCTTTTTCCACCTCGGCCAGAGTCTGTGGAGGAAAGCCTGATAGCGCATTAATAATTGTTGCGTTTTAAATTCGAAGCCTTATGGTTTGGTGGGAAAAGGAATGTACAGGGAGCTGTAGTGCGGGGTCTACACTTTTGGATACTGCATTTTTGTGTCAAGCGATGCCGCTTTGCAGGGGGGGTAGTTATGGACAAAATAATGGATTTGACCCGAAGAGGCATCGAAAATTTCCCTTAGGGAAGATTTTATAAGCCTTCAAAATTACCATGGCGCCTTACGGGTGGTCCGGGTAGGCAACCCGCAGTACACATCGCGCTTTTTCTCCGTTTTCCGCCTTTCTTTTCGTGTTTTCGCACACTTCCAGATCGACTTTTCACAATCCGATTTTTGCATCGTGTTCAGGAAGGTTTAGCGATGATTTTGAGCTGTCTACCCGATCCAAAGCTCACTCGCGGAGCCTGGGAGAGCGGGGTAAAGTCAGAATTTAGGTCTTTAAGTGTTCCATGCGTTCAACGGCCTTGAACACAAGGATGTTCAACCAAATTAATTGCTCAAGGGTGCAATTCCGATGGTAAAAAGCATGAGGAACACACTCAGACATAAAAAACTTTACTTTTTTCGCGGGAAGTGGCCGAAAATTGCGTTTTTACCCGGTAGTGTCACCGCGCGCGGCACCGGCGGCTGGCAGGCGGGCGGACAGGCAGGTCGGGCGGGCTTTCGCGGTACTATTGTTACTCCACCCGCTCGCCCTCTCTCGCTCCTTTTTAGCAGATGATACATCTTAGCAAAAAAAATAAAAAAATAAAAAGAAACTAAAGAGAACTGATGTTTCATCGGCTTGTACTCTCGCGATAGTATAGAGCGGGCCGGGTTGTCACAGTGCGTCGCGCGAGGCGGCGGCGTGTGCAGGTGCAGGCCTGGAGAGGGGGAAGCCAGGCAGGCCAGGAGACCAGGGGGGTCCGGTATTGTTGCCTAGCGGCGCCCGGCGCCCGGCGGCGCCACGCTCGCGGCTCGCGGCTCTCCCGATTGTAACACATTTATAGTAGTATGTGCCAGACCCTGGGTGGTTCGACCCGCCAAACACATGTGTAACGGTGGCTGACTACCCAAACCCCGTAAGTGCAGAAGGCGCTTAAATAAAATTATTCGTACGCACATTTTCGTAACGTCACCTTAATACACAAAAGTGCTAGACGTAATAAGGTGTCAGCTAGCTTTTACTCCCAAGTTCAAAAACCAAGCGCGTACCCTGGGTATATTGTACCAAGGGGGGACTGATGAATGGCTCAGTGGCTCGCAGTCCGCGAGGCGCAACACAGCCCCCCCCCTCCCCCCCCCAAAAAAAATAAGATTTTAGTATCATCTGCTTTCATTTACAATCTTGATTGAAATTTTTTCTGGTAGTTGTTGGGTTTTTAAGTAGGCGCTTAAATGTTGAACACACGTAAATCCTGCATTTGTGCAAATAAATTATTCGCACACTTGTAGCTCAGCGAAAAGATATTAGTTTGCTTGTAAAGGAACACATTGGTTCACTACCAAGTGTGTAATAAGTATTTCACACATCTGCAGTTGCGTGGAAATTTTGTTGCACACCTGCAGGCTTGTGTGTGACATTTGTACACTTGAATTCACAATGCAGAATCTGCAAGGCCCTTGCTTCTTACTCTCCAGAGTTGCTGGTGAGGATGAGCAGGGAGAAGGAGAGTTGGATGATCCCGATGACCCCCCTCCTGCTTAGCGGCAAGCAAAAAAGTAAAAACAAAACCTTTTTCTTTTGTCGAAAAATAGTAGCAGTAGTTGCCTGCATCACATGCCGACAGCAAAACACCGCGAAGACCGCTCCTTACCCTCCCTGTCCCGGCCTGCGCACGGCCTGCCTGTCCGCCCGCCTGCCAGCCGCCGGTGCCGCGCGCGGTGACACTACCGGGTAAAAACGCAATTTTCGGCCACTTCCCGCGAAAAAAGTAAAGTTTTTAGCAGATGATACGAAGGTATCAGCCTGCTTGTACTGTCATACAGCGAGCAGTATGCAGAGAGCAGCGCAGCGAGCAGAGAGCAGCTAGTGTGGCATTATATTATATACAGGGGGGAAAATTTCGCGCGGCGCGCGGCGCGCGGCGGCGCGCGCCCCTCACTACTCCACGCCACCTTTCGGGACGCTGTGCTGCCGGGCCGCCGGGCCGGTGCCCCCTCCCGCCCCGCGCCCCGCGCTTCCCCACTCCTAGCCCAGCGCGACTGCGCTCCGCTTCCCTGCAGCCTGCGACGCGTAGGGACATCTACCATACGTATCATCTGCTTTCAAGTTCCGGCGCTCCGGAACTTTTTGGTCACGGTCGCGTGGTCTGTTTTTTATGTCTGAGTGTGTTCCTCATGCTTTTTACCATCGGAATTGCACCCTTGAACAATTAATTTGGTTGAACATCCTTGTGTTCAAGGCCGTTGAACGCATGGAACACTTAAAGACCTAAATTCTGACTTTACCCCGCTCTCCCAGGCTCCGCGAGTGAGCTTTGGATCGGGTAGACAGCTCAAAATCATCGTTAAACCTTCCTGAACACGATGCGAAAATCGGATTGTGAAAAGTCGATCTGGAAGTGTGCGAAAACATGAAAAGAAAGGCGGAAAACGAAGAAAAAGCGCGATGTATACGGCGGGTTGCCTACCCGGACCACCCGTAAGGCGCCATGGTAATTTTGAAGGCTTATAAAATCTTCCCTAAGGGAAATTTTCGATGCCTCTTCGGGTCAAATCCTTTATTTTGTCCATAACTACCCCCCTGCCAAACGGCATCGCTTGACACAAAAATGCAGTATACCCCTGGATTCAGAGACGTAGACCCCGCACTACTGGACTGCAGGCTGCATACAGCGACCCGGAGCACAGGGACCTGAAGGACGGGGTGCATATGCTCCTGAGCCTCGCTTTCGTCCCGGTGGAAGATTTGCCAGCGGCCTTCGAGGAGCTCCGAAACGACCTAGTGGACGACCTCCTGGACATCGCGGACACCTTCGAGAAGACCTACATTCAAGTGAGACGACCTCGACGTGCGGCCAATAATCGCCCCCCATCTGTACGCCCGAGGTACCACGTCTAGCCGTATACCTACATATGCAGACCTACATGCAGACACACACACACACACGCGCGCACCGAATTTGTTTTTCTTAGGTACAGTCCGGCAGATTGGAACCAGTACGTCGCAGCCCAGCACGGCGAGCAGCGAACCAACAACCTCTGCGAGGCCTGGCATCGCCGTTTCAACTCGCTGGTGGGGAAGGCTCACCCGACCTTCTACGCGCTGCTCCGCGACATCCGCAAGGAACAAGCGACAACCGAGTCAAACATCAGGGAGCTGGACCTGGGTCGCCCCGTCCGCGAGCCGCAGCGCAAGAAGTACAGGACGGTCACCGAGAGGCTCCAGCGCATCGTGCTCCGGTACCAGGAGCACAAAGAAGACGGGACCATCTTGAGCTTCTTGCGCGCATGTGGCTACCAGTTTTCACTCTAAATTATTTACTCAGTGTTACAATTTTTTATCTTTTTACTGAAATTTTTTTTTCAAAACTGTTTTCTTTTGAAATTTTTAATATCTTTTCATTAATTTTGTTTTTTTTTTGGAAATCTGTACCATCTCTATTCAAGTATATCCTTTAATTTTTTGGAAGTATAATTTGAAATATATTAATTTGGATTAAATATTATAGTGATCAAAAAACACGTGGGTGAAATGGTGCACTGGGCAAAAAGTGATTGGGTAAAGTGCATTGGGTAAAGTGTCTCGGGGAAAAAGTCACTGGGACAAATAGTTTTGGGTGAAATGCATTGGGTGAAACGTCCTGCTCCCGTGATGCCTAAATGTTAGGACGAACAGAGTCACCGGGAGGTTCCTTGTAATGCGTGCTCAACTGTTACAACAGCACCAGTAATAAAATGTACAGTGATAGACCAAATACAATGTTGTATTCTTGACACAGCTGCAGTTATCACTGTCATTCCCACAACAAGAGACCTTCCAGTTGCAAGACTCAGGCTCAAAGGAGTCACGTCACACATAGCTAATTTGTATGCCCAGCTCTGACAAAATTCACAATATCTGGCAAAGAATTCACACACATGACATATGAGGCGGACATCAAAGAACACTTAATAGGAATAGACTTCTTACACAGGTATGATGCCGTGCTCAAACTAAAGGATGAGATCATGAACATTGGACAGGGTGCTAACAGGTTGCAAATATCGTTTACACTTAATGAATCCCAAAGCGCCAGGACTTATGTGGCAGGAAAAGTATTTACAGAATAAGAGCAGAGAATAGCTTTGTGTTAAAACCTTTTACAGAGAAAGAGGTTTAGACAGATTTTAAAACGGATACGGTAGCTGATGAGTTGGTTAGGGAAAGAACCAACGACCTGCCAAATGGTTACAAGACTCGTGTTCAGGACTTAGGTGGAAACTCTCTTTCCCAGGGTAGGAGGAGAGCGGAAGCCAAGACCGCTGAACGGGGAGGATAGTTAAATTTGGAGGAAGACACGATGGGTACCCAAAACAAAAATCAAAGCCAGCTACCAGGGGATGCAAAGTTAGGGTTGTTCGTGTCCAACCCAGCATTTGGAAATAAAGTAGTTTCCAAACTGCCAGTAGGAGTAGTAGCTCAGTCGGGATTAGTACCCTGTGTAACAGCACCACTAACCATTTTCATGCAAAACTTTGGGGATAAATGCGTTACAATTCCCAAATATGCAGTGGTAGGAAAGGTATTCGTCCTTCGCCCAGATGAATACGAGGAAGGAGTAGGAGAGGAGGAAAGTAATGAGGAGGAGGATGAATGTGCATTTGTGAATGTAATTAATCATGAAACAGTTACATTCGAAGATGCGGAGTATAATACAGAACCATCTTTGCCTGAGATAGGGGAGGACGAGAATCTTCCAAAAGACTTGCAGGAGCTCGTAAGCAGATGCACGATATTGTCTGAAACAGAAATGAAAGATTCGGAAAAGTTGTTGGAAAAGCATCACGACGTGTTTGCAAAAGACAACACAACATTTGGTAAATGCCCATGGATTAACTTCAGAATAGATACAGGAGATCACCCACCCATAAAGCAAACAGCACGACCCATTCCCATTCACTACAGACAAGCAGTAACGGAAACCATTAAAAAGAATTTAGAACAAGGAGCTATAAGACCTAGTCAGTCTGCATGGGCATCTCCGATACTTTGTGTCTTGAAAAATAGTCCGGAGGTTAACAGCCGTATTTGGCTCCCACCTTGCAAATCGTGATACCGGGATGAAACTTGGCACGAATATTGTCTACACCCATACCTTCAATTGGAGATATGGAGCCACCGCCGCAACCCGTGCAGGGCTCCGTCGGAGTGAATTTGCCTACCTACCAGGGGCAAATCATAGAAATAACGATAATCAAGCGATTTAAGTGCGGATTTTCGCCGGTATGGTATTTTTTGCATAGAATTTCTAGAAAACACACTTTCTGACAGCTGTGCTGGTCACGACCATTGCGGGTTGCCTATCCACAAGGGGAAAATCATGAAAATAGCGTTTTTTTCACGATTTTATCGCGGTTTCTTACGCCTATGAGAGTACTGGTCACAGGTTACATTACATAGTAATATATGACGCCTGGGGAGGTCCTGCCCATGGCAGGTTGCCTATCTATGAGGGGTAAATAATCGAAATAACGCTACTCAAGCTATCAAATTGCAATTTCTTGCACATTATGTGGTATTTATTTTAGACATACTCTCTAACGCTCCCTCGGATCTACGGCACATCAAGATTGTCTTTCGACCAAGAATAAAAATTTGAAAAAATAAATTATGACGTCACAGAACTTGCTCACCGGGCGCTCACCGGAGCACCGTGACGTCACGCGCTCCGTCTACCTGCAACTGCATGCCGCATCACCGGCACGGGCTGCGGTGCTGGGCGCAAGTGGGGTTAGCCCGGCTAGCCTGCCCACCCAGCTGTGCCCATGCCGCCTGGTGCTGGGCCTGTGTGAGCGCAGGCTGCGCGCGCCGCCTCTGCGCATGCGCGGCGCGCCGAGCTGCTGCGCTGCGCATGCGCAGCGGTCGCGCGGCACGCTTCCCCCCCTTCCCCCCTTCCCCCCTCCCACTGCTCCCACCGCCTGATTGTTGACGTTCCGCAAGCCAGCTGAGCCGCCTGGCAGGTGAAGTTTACGTTTGAAGAAAAGTTTTATTTTGTCTGTGATTATTAATTGTGATCTCGTGTACGTGAGTGTGACCAGTGCAGACAAGTGAGAAGACACCCTGAGAAGTGTAAAGCAGTGTGAAATATGGTGAGTACGGTTGCAGGGCAGGGTGTATTCGGATTTCTTTGCAAGTGAGACCCATGCAGTTCGTTTCGTTTGTGCCAGTGTTCGTATTGCATTCTCCGTTCTGTCCTGCAGATTCAAAAATGGGTGCGCAATTTAAATGAGTGGATTTGAATATTTCCTTGGAATTGCCTAGAAAGTCTGTATTACCACTGGATTGGCGAAAATGTTTCATTTGTCAAACAAAAATAAATGGGGAAGAGCTTGTAAATCCCCAAAATATGAAGAGGCTAAGTACAGTCAAGGTACCTAAATCGGGACTAGCGCCCTAAAGTGGGACATTTTGCTATTTTCGCCTATTATTGCACCTAAATCGTCTACCCGTGGACAAAATTTAACTTTTAAATGCTCGTTGGAAAGGTAAGAGTATAACCAATCGATTTTGTGAATAATTTTTTTTTGTAGGAGCAATAGTTTGTCTGCTAAAAATTCCTAAACGTTGTACAAAAGTAGCGGAAAAAAGGCAGTATTTTTTGTATGTCTTGCCACATCGAGGGGGCCTGTGCGGTGGAAGCTTGTATCATATCGGCCCTGAGATATGTAAAACTACGATCCTTCAGGTACCGGATGTGACATCAAAAAATCAAATCCATCGAGTCGTTTAGATTTGGTGGCCATTTTCCGTATGTGCCCTAAAGTGGGACACTGCATTTTCCGCCTTACCTTAGGGGCATCGGTGGCAGTGACGTGTTAACAGTCGTCACTAGGCGGACACAATATCGCAGGTGGGGAGTCTTGCGGTTTCCTCACTGGGTCTTTAGCAAAACGCCTTATGGGTAGGCAATTTGTGCGCCACAGTACAGTGCATGTGCATGGGCGGCCCGGTGTCTGCTGTAGAGCCTCCCGGTTTGAAGCGCGCTGCGGCTGGTGCAGCGAGCCGGCCGGCGGCGGCGGTGGCGCGACGAGCCGACGAGCCCGAGGCCCGAGCCGAGCAAGCGTTGTTGTTGGCTGCCAGCTCGGTCTGACAGGACTGCAGTGCGGTGAGGCCCGCGCGCTCGGGACCTGTAGCTACGGCAGCGTCAAACGACAGCCGGTTTTTAGGTTAGGTGTTTTGATTGTGAGTGAGAGTTAGCTATTGTCGCGTAGACATGACGCGTACAAGATCAGGGCGTAAGTCTGTTGAGCCAAGACGCTCTCCGAGGAAGTCGGCGGCAGCGGCCAGCGGTGCTAAACGGAAGAAAGCGTATCAGCCGAACACGCCGACCCGGCCATGGCGCCTGAGTGCTGCTATGAAGCAATGCGAGGGAGGTATGTCATACAGAGCTGCCGCTTATGTTTACAACTTAAAAAAATCAACGCTTGCAGCCACGTGCAAGCGCCGAGTTGTAAGAAGTCCTGGGAGAGCCAAGGAGCTCTCAGACAAAGAAGAGCAGGCCATAGTCGACCATCTTCTGTGCCAGGCTGACTGGGGGTTTCCTCTGACATGCAGTGAAGTGTCTGCGCTGGTGAAGGGTTATCTGGACAAGAAAGGGTCTGTCTCAAAGCGGTTTAAGGACAATACTCCCGGCAGAAAGTGGATGAAAGGATTTATGGAGAGACATCAGGAACTTAATCGGCTCGTGCCAAAATTCATTAAGTCTGCACGCGCTAAAGTCGATCCAGAAACTGTCAACAAATATTTTGATAATTTAGAGAAGGCTCTTAACGGAGTGCCTACGGCTAACATACTGAACTTTGATGAAACCAACCTGTCCGATGACCCTGCAAATAAGCAAGTTATTGTCAGGCGTGGAGAAAAGTACGCCGTCAAAGTAATGACGACTTCAAAGACAGCCATTAGTCTCATGTTTGCTGGCACAGCGTCAGGAACGCTGTTACCGCCTTACGTAGTCTAGAAATCGAAGGAACTTAGTGAAAGTTGGACCACGGGCGGCCCTCCTGCCACAAGATATAACCGCTCGAAATCAGGTTGGTTTGACATGGAGATATTCGAAGAGTGGTTTAGTACCATCCTGCTGAACTGGGCTTCGTCAGTAGATGGGGTGAAGGTGGTAATCGGTGACAATGTGTCATCACATTTTAGCCCAAGAGTTTTTGAGATGTGTGCAGAGCACAACATCAGATTTGTTTGCCTGCCACCGAACTCCACTCACCTCCTGCAACCCCTTGACGTGGCCTTTTTCTCCCCACTCAAAACTGCGTGGAGACGCATCCTAAATGAGTGGAAAATAAAATCAAACAATAGGACGCTCACTTTGCCGAAGCCGTCATTCCCTGGACTGCTTAAAACATTAATGGAAGCTATTGAAGGTACGCTAGTTAGCTGAACGCTGCATTGTAACATTGTAATTCGTTTTAAATAATAATGTTAATTTTTCTTCTCTCTCTTTCTCTCTTTTATAGAAAATCGCGAGAAGAACCTTCAGGCTGCTTTTAAAGCTACCGGAATCGCACCTCTGTGTAGGCAGCAGGCTTTAAAGAGGGTGCCAGGAGCCATTAAGTCTCCCACCAAAGAACAAGTTTACAGTCAAGTGTCTACAGTGTTTTTGGAAAAGCTGCAAGAACAGCGATACGGCGAAGCAGGAGCGCCACGGAGAGGGCGACGTCTCCAGGTGTCACCTGGAAAAAGCTGGGCTGTACCTGCGGCACCGGCCTCCGCAGAACACTCCGATGAGGAGACAGTAGACAACCCTGACGCTGGTGAGAGCATTAGAAAGCTAAAACTTTCCTAAGATAAAAATATAGAGCCTTTGAGTACAAAGTATTAACAAGAATTTTTTTTTTACAGTAGAGTCGGAGGGCGCCACGCCAAAGCGGTCAACTCGGCCGGCACCAAATAAGCGTCCGCGAGTCCAGACGCAAAGTGGTGCAGAGCCGCGTGTGCCATCTCCGCGGCGTCGTGTGCAGAAGGCTCCGGTGCGCGCCCCTCCCGGCCCAGAACGTCTAGAACCACCCGTGCGCAATGGCACACAAGCAAGTGTAGAGCCGCAGCAAGGCGACTACATATTAGTCAAGAGAGGGAGAACCTACGCAGTTGGCCAGGTCGACCATATCGATGAAAACCATGAACTTGCTGTCAAGTTTCTGACGCCTCTAAAAAACATTACTTTTGTGTGGCCAGCGCAACAAGACATGGAAGCTATGGACTATAGTGAAGTGGTTGAAATTTTAGAACCACCTAAGAAATTAAAGAAAAAGGGATGCCCACTCCGTTTCTCTTTCAATTTCAGTGAATTTCTGCCACTTTGCTAATTTGAATTTGTACCTTAACCCTAGTCCGGTAAAAGTGTTCCTTTTTTTTTGTTTAAATATTGTTTGTGCTCATGTTGAATTTACCAAAGACGCTAGTCAGGTTAAACAAGTGTTTATTTTGTGTTTGAAATAATTTTGTATGTGTTTACATATAAATGGATATATTTTGAGGTCAATCAATAATTAAATTGATTATATGCAAGATCGTAGAACTGGGTGATTTTGTTGTCAGATAAGAGAGAAAGCAATTTTGCGCTTTGGAAATTCCCATCGGTGGAATAGGTGGGTGGGTGGGTGGGTGGGTGGGGGGGAGTTGTCTGGGAATGAGCCAAGGGACCTACAAACGTCACAACAACCATTTGACATTAAAATCTGTCTTCTAAACGGGAAACTCGTAGAGAAGTTGCAAGTGTCCCGATTTAGGACGCTTTGTCCCACTTTAGGACGCTTTGGGTTCCTAAATACGGACACCGTTTAGGAGCCCTATCTAGTGATGCGTTACCGACTAAAATTTTTTCTTAGAGCGAAAAGGTGCGTCTGGACACGAAGAATATAGAATCTCAACCGATTTTTCATACAACTAAAATTACAGAAGTTATCGCCGTTCTTCTGTAAAAATCGTCCCGATTTAGGATCACTGACTGTACAGAGGATGCATATTCTTCTCTTGCCAAAAATCTAGAGGGATTTGCCAATTTTCACAAGTTGCCAGAAGATGTAAACCTTAAAGTTATGCAAGGCGATTTTTTGAAACTTGAAGAAAGTCTTCGCAAGAATGGTGCTGTGTATCACAAGAAGTGCTCCCTGAAGTTCAATAGCACGAAATTGGACAGAATTAAGTGCCAAAAACGGTCTCCCGATCAAGAAAATATTGTCCCACCATCTCCTGCTAAAACTCGGAAGAGCTTAAATTTAAGTCCGTATGAGAAGGACACCTGTCTGTTTTGCGGTTTAGGCAACTCTCAGGTGTGGCCCCTTAGTAAAATACAGGAACATGGATCAAAAGCCATCCAAAAATGTGCAGTTATACTCAGAGACTCAAAAATATTGACAATGTGTGAGAGAGGCCTTAGAGAAATGATGTATCACAAAAAGTGCTATTCAAACTATTTGAATCGAATTCGCTCTCAACAGAAAGAGCATTCCACGGAGAGTTGTGCCCAAAGCCAAGCTCACGGTGTCGTGCTTGCCCGCCTGATTAGCCACATGCATGAGGTGCGCATTGACTCACCGGTCTCGCATAGCCTCCCGCTTTTAAAATGTCACAGCTTGCACGCATTTATGGTGCTGAAATGGAAGAATTAGGAGTGTCTTGCGACGTCCATTCCACCCGCCTAAGAGAGCGACTTCTATAGGAATGCCCTGAACTTGAGTCGACCGGCAAGTGTGGACAGGACATTTTGATTGCGTTTCGACGCGATATAGACTGGACCATCAGGGACAGTTGTCGACGTGATTATGACGACGAAGGCTATTTTTTGTCCCGCTGGGTCCTCTGGAAACGCAAGTGTGTACTTGAATGCAGTATTTTCTGCATACCTCCATGTATTCAGGAAATAATGTGTACTTAGTCGAGTATGCAGGAAATAATGTGTACCTGGTGAGGTATGCAGGAAATCCTGTGTACTTGACCAGGTACACACTAAATATCCCCCATAAATGTATGGAGGTTTTCGTGTGTACCTGGTCAAGTACACAGGATTTCCTGCATACCTGACCAGGTACACATTATTTCCTGCATACTTGACTAAGTACACATTATTTCCTGAATACATGGAGGTATGCAGGAAATACTGCATTCAAGTACACACTTGCGTTTCCAGAGTCTCCCGAGTGTGTCTGTTGTGACGTCATCTAGACGAGCTTGACTTGGACACCGGGTTCATCCCACCACCTTATATACCTGAGCGTCACTTACAGTCCCCAATTAAAGATGCCAGTAGAAAGCTTTTAGTCCAATACATTGATGGTGTGAAGAGCAAGAAACCCATGATGATCCACACCATACCAAAAGAGTTTTTCATAGTGTGTCAACATTAGGAAATAAAATCTTAGATGGTGCTGTGTGGATACCAGTTAATACTGATGGGCATAAAGCTGTTTCCACGCAATCTGAGAACCTTTATGGTGATCTGTTGGCAGGGACTTTCTTCAAGCCTCAACCAGGGTGGAGTAATAAGGGTGCTGCTGACTTTAATAAGGAAAAAATGGCGGCAAATAGAGCTCTTAGGGCCAATCTAGAGTTGATTTGTGGTAGTCTTGCATCTGAGGATAAGAGGAGAAAACTAGAAGAAAAAATCTCTGCCTTTGTGCTCACAACTCAGCTGCTGGCTATGTCTCAGAATCGTCAAGTGTTTGAGATGATCCGTGACAAAATGATAAACAAACAAGTTGCAAAAGATAAGTCGGCATCTGTGTTCGATGAAGGGTCTGGTAGTGTGAGAAATAAAGTTTGGTACAATCAAAGTTTCATTCTATTGGCAGGTCAGGATAGACTATATGTTATGGATTATCAGCAGGTGATGATGCTTTGTGATACTGTCACGACAAGATTCCTAGCCCTTCTAGCCTGTGATTTTTATCACCACTGTGGGCTGAACCATGTCCCTCCACCAGATATATTGAATGACATCTACAATTGGGGTGACGGAGTGCTGAGACAACATGGTAATGCATCTTACAATTATCTAAAGATGTATGAACCGTGGTGTATGTCCACAGTTTTGCTTGGATGGGAAACCCTCGATGTATGCACAAACTACCAGAATCAGTTAAGAGAGGCCAATCCAGATCCTGTGATGTTGGAAGTGCTCAATGCTTTGAGTGTGATACTGAAGAGGGTGTATTCACCCAATCAATTGGGAGAATTGTTCAGATGTTTTCGACATTTTGGACACCCCACAGTTAATGAGACAGCTGCAGCCAAGGCACAGAAGGAGAGAACCCGGACAAAGAAACCTGTGGATTCCATCGTTCTGAGGAAAGTTGAGGGTGCACTTGTCAGGAACATTTTAATTCAGTGGATAAGTTACCACGGCAGTTGGCCTAGTTGCAACTTCAAAGATGGAGCAACACCTAGAGTAGAGTTTCAAGAATTGGTTGCACGCCAGCCCATATCATGGCCTGAATATGATAAGAGGCATTTACTAGAGAGTTGGGCAGATCTGGAGTTCTCGGGACTCATGCCCTTTGATGATTTCAAAGATTTCACCGAATTGTTGAACGATATGGCAATATCACCTCAGGCCCATTTGTGGTACTCGGTTTTTAGTCCGGAGATGATCAAAGAACTTGAAGGTGGCACTCCCAAAAGACCAAATCGCAGACTATTGCACGAGATTCTTCAGAGACCAGTGTTTGATTTCAAAGAAATTCGAACATTGATACAAGCCGGAATGCCAAAAATCACTTGGGTGATTGTAGGGCTACATGCCAAGGAACGGGAGTTGAAAGAAAAAGCGAGATTGTTTTCAATCTTAGTCTTAGAGATGCGGACATACTTCTCCGTCACAGAGAAAAACCTAGCCCAGAAATTACTAAAGTACATACCAGGCCAAACAATGACCATGTCGGAAGCAGCATTGCAGGGGAAGATGTATGATACCACTAAACCTGGAAGAGACCCTAGGAGTTACCGTATGATAATGTCTCTCGACTTTGACAAATTCAGTCATGGTCCTATGATAGCACTTATCCTTTCTTTAAGATCTTTGATGATATATTCTCAACACCTTGCCTGTATGTTTACCCTAATAGAAGCGAAACTCCCAAATCGGTCCCAGTTTAGTTCCAAAATTGTCCCTTGCCTTTTGAGGGACTTAAATAGGATTCGGGATTTTGCAAAATCCCCTTTCAATCCCACTTTTTTGGAATCCCTCCGAAGTCCCTTTTTGCTCTCACGTGCATTTTTAGGGCATGTTCCAAAAATGGTGAAGGAAGCTTCCTAGACAATTTTTAACATGTCAGGCGTCATCACATGGTCGGGAAGTACCCTGTAGAAGAGTACTACGTAGGAAAGGTGCGTCATCGCATAGGAACTTGAAGCTAGGCCCTATCAGTTGCCACTGCCGAAACATGTATGGGACTCCAGTTCGAATTCTACAGGGATTTGGGCGTTTACCTGCCAGAATCCCAAGTCCCAGTTTTGACCCGTTTTGGAACATATCTGGCATTTGGAATTTGGTACTCGTAAGGGATTTGGACTTTGGGATTAAAAAGGGAGTTTCTTTTCTATTAGGGTACACGCACAAGTTCTTCGAGAGCGCGATCTTCTACTTATCCTCCAGATACAATCCACCTCTATGGATGCGCAAGGACCCCACTAAAGACAAAGAGGATATCAAACTCCCCAGCCATCAACCAGTCATGGAATCAGACACGACGTGGGTTGGTCAATTTGGTGGGCTGGAAGGATTGTGACAGAAGGGGTGGACAGTTTTCATCATGGCTGCACTATTAGCTGTTGAGTATGAAACTGGGGTGAAGGGGACAATGCTAGGACAAGGTGACAGTCAGGTTCTGGTGCTGAACTTTCCGATTCCTAATGACTTTTTGGCATCTTCTGAACAAACTAGAGCGGAGGAATACTTGAGTCAATGTGGCGATCAGGCAAGTAGTCAAGTTAGAGAATACCACCGTAGGTTGAGTGGCATGTGTTCAGGTCTAGGGATGACGTTAAAATTGGAAGAGACATGGACTTCACAACGTTTGTTTAACTATGGCAAAGAGTTGATTTTCGATGGAGTAGCATTGACCCAAGAGGTGCACAAGTTAAGTCGAAACTTTCCGGAGAGTAATGATACCCAATCATCGATTCCAGAGTGGCTGCTATATATTCCACAGCTCACACTGCTGCAGGGAAAGGGGTTCAACCTGTGTTGCCCTACTGGCTGGTCACAACAGAAGCTCGCAGGCTGATAAGAATGGAATTAACCAGAAAGAGATTAGGCAACCAATCTGTTGCTGATAAACTCAAGAAGTGAGCCATGGATCCAGGCAAGGACATGAGTTTTCTGATGACGCTATTACCCAGAGATTTTGGTGGATTCCCAATCATGCCGTTCACTGAGTTTTCATATTTGGGACACCCTGATCCACTGACGGGACATTTAGTGTGGTTAAAGGCACTCTCTAAGCATGAGTCTGTTGTATCTCACGTGCTTGCATGGACCGCATCTTTAGCCGGAATGAAAAAATCCGTGTCTTCAATTGATAAATTCAGACTAATTCAAGACCCACTTTGTCTTAATTTCAATGGGTCTGCAGGATATAGTATGAAGGTGAGAGATCTCCTGGAGAGAAAGGTGAAAGATACCACCCAAAATGAGGAACTAAAGAAAATCTTTGAGAAGGGGACCACTGGGCAGAGCAGAGAAGCTCTTATTGATTACCTGTGGTCTGTTGAACCATGCTTCCCGAGAGTATTGAGTGAGTTTTTCTGTAATTCTGTAGAAGGATACCTTCTCAGTGTGCTGGCCCGGTTTTCTGACATGAAAACCATAAAAGGATTGTTGAGTGGTCGGGAAGGTCAAGATTTGGTTAATGTGCTAGAGTTGGCTGACCATGATATGCTTCTTGACTTGGGCAAATTAGTGGGTGGTATCATTCGGAAGGAATACAGAAGTGAGCTACTAGCATTGGCACAATCTGCAGGAGTCAGTGAGGGTGAGTACGTCGTCAATCTGTGGAAATGCACTAACAACTTAGCCATGTATCGTAGGTGGAAATCCTGGGGAGATAGGCACATTGAGGGGTCAACGACTCCCCACCCCCTAGAGCAGTTTCAATGGCATGAAGGGGGAAAGCAAAAGTGCAGGTTGTACTCTGGATCCGATGGGCAGCGACACTCTAAGCACATCACATATTCTATTCTCAAACAAGAAAGTGGGATGAACATAGGGTTCCCAGATAGACAGAGCTTGGATTTTTCACGGGGACCGTACTCCCAATATTCCGGATCCTCAACTAAGGAGAAGATTAGTCAGGGGATGTTCAGCTTCCCCGTAGTAGAAAGGGGAGTCAAAGCAGCACAGACAGTGGTTCGAATTAAAGATTGGGTATGTGATCCTAATTCTACCTTAGGGGAGTTCGCTTCTAAGGTCATAGCCACAAGAACTAGTCTGCCAGTGAATGTGTTGGAATTTCTCACAGGAAAAGCGTATGGGGGGGGGGGTGCAGTCCATCGGTTCTCGGACAAGATTGTGAGGCATGACTCTAGGCCTAACTTCAGGCCAAACATGTCCACCTCCGTCCGCATGTCAAGTGATACCATGGGGTATCATTTGAGAGCAAGTAGAAAGCCTCATTTTAGTGTGATAAACCATTGAACACACATTTACCAGAAAGCCCTTTCTTCGTGGCATTAACAAGTGAAACTTGGCTACATGATGGGCCTGTAATAGGAGAGTTGCAATGTGAAAGTGCTTATGGCAATTCGTGTATATAGATTTAAATATATATATATATATAAATATATATATATATATATATATATATATATATATATATATATATATATATATATATATATATATATATATATATATATAGCTGCACTCATGCTTACCTCCAATTAGGATGTCAATTCTACCCAATGCATCCAGAAGATTACCCGATATTCCCCTGACATCACCTAGCTGCACAATTTGGCCGGGAAATTTATTGTCTTGTACCAACAGAGCGTTCGGACTGGTTTCAGAAGAAAAGTAAACCTCTACATATATATTAAGCTGGTATGCTACTACCAGCAGACCTATGGCAACGCCATCAAATAAGGAGAGAACACGAACTCTCCTTCTATGGACCGGATATACCTGTCCAATGGAAAATGTAGATATTAAACAGTTACTCTTTTGGTCTCTCTTCAACTTTCCTGCCATGGCATCACATAATTTTTGTAAAAATCACGGTCATAATATGCTCAGAGGGGCAAGTGTCGCCACTACTGAAGACTCTCTTACTGCATCCATTAAACTGAAAGAATCACAAAGGAAAATAATATTTGCTTCAAGTCTTGATACCTTTTCATACACTGGAGCACCTGCGATTTTGCATACCTCCTCCTCCCGATCAATTCCATATAGTGGGTGGAGAATTTTCTGTGTCACTGAAGACCTTACATCAGCCTCAGAAAACCCACAAAATTCTGTAGGTTTGCCAAAATCACAGGTGATGAAACCAGAAAATTATTCAGAAGCTGACGGTTCAAACATCTTTGGAGCCTGTAATGTGTTAGTTGTTGGCACATAAAGACTTTTTGCCTTTTGACTGTGTGCACTTTGTTGCGCCGTCTTAAGTTGAATCCGTCTCGGAAACCCTTCCCACAACCGTCCCAAGAACACTGAAACTGGTTTTCTTCTTTTCGTTCTCGTACCTTGAGGTATATTGGCGAACAGCCAACGGGTGACGGGACAGGCTCCAGCTCTTGAAACCTGGTGCTTGGTATTGCCGGCGATGGGGGGTCTCACGAGTGGTAAAATATCTTGCTCCCGAAGGGCAGCCTCTGGGGAGTCGGCCAGACTCTGCAGCAAACACTGATCCTCCTGCCGGAAGGATGATCCAAGATCCGCTTCCATGGACCGCACAATATCTTCGGATCCGCCTTCGTCTGGGACGAGCTTGGATAGGTCTTCTAATAGTTTCTTCAAGCTTTCTAGGCCCGCGTTGAAGCGTTGAAGCAACGCGTCGTATTATCGGGGGTGTAGCGGGTGCTGCCAAAGGGGTTGTCCGGCCGGAGTGGACGTGTGTCGCCCGCCGGTCAGATGGCCGGTTCGCCCCAGACGGGTAGGCAACCCAACTGGCCGCTGACGCGGAATAGATCCGCAGCGGGCTCGCCTGGGGACGGCGTATCGCCGTGAGTCGTGCTGAACACGCGTGCTGATGAGTGCTGCACTCTGGGGGCGGTCCACCGAATTGCGACGGGTAGGTACCTGGGTTGGCGGCCGCCGTAAGGTTCGGGTAGGTCGGGAGAAATGAGAGCACACGACACAACTCGAGGTTCCGCGGAAATACAGTAGGTGCACTACCGGGAGGAACGGTCCATCAATATGAGAGGTCGGGTCGGGTCACTCCTGATTCACTATCCCGGTCACTGGTCACTGAGCACACACACTAGCACGCTACTCGCTTACACTCGCGAAGACCTGGCACACACGGCCGCAAATACTCTAAGTCCCACTCTGGACTCAAACGCTATCACTGGTGGCCACACACGGACCTGACACTTTCCCGGGGAGACACCTGCTCCCGCCCGATGCTAGCTAAAGACTGACTACCACCCTCACTACCTGGCGCCTCATCCGCCAAGAGGGAATGACCGAACTATCTGTTTAGGGAATGACCAGAGGGGCAGTGCCCGGCGCTCCGCCCGAGCCCCTGCACGGGCATAAGAGCTGCTGTTTGCCCAATTTCGGCGAATAGCGCTGACAGCTCCAATCGCCCAATTGGGGTAGACGGCTTCGGGAGGGCTCGAAGCCCAAAGACTAAGACGTTTGTGCGGTTAGCGCAAGCAGTTCCATTCGCCCAATTTGGGTGGAGAGCTTAGGACGAGCTATGCGCACAAAAACGTAATATAATTAGTTATATGTTATATATTATATGTTATATATTATATAATTATTATTATTATTATTATTATTATTATTATTATTATTATTATTATTATTATAAGCCATTGAATTGTGGAGTTTATGATGAAGCCGTGACCAAAAAAATTAGAGAATAGAGAAGGAGCTGCTCGAAATAAATTTATCTAGAAAAGAAGACCAACATTAGTAGCATGAAACTGTCGCGACAGTGGGAGAAAAGTGCTTTCCACAGACTATCGAGACGATAGCGGTGATTCGACAGGGATATTTTCGACAGTCGAGCGATCATCGTTGGTGCATCGAAATCAACATGTCAAGTTTACTTTCTTGATTTACTGTCGAGAATCGTCTTGTCAGGTCACCGCTATCGTTATTTAGACGGTTTTTCGATAGAAATTTGGTCCGATTGTCGAGCGACTAAATAAATATTCACATTCCGAATCGAAAATTAATATCGGTACCTATATCGGGACGGTAGGGTTTCCGATTTCCCCGATAGTATTTCGACAATCGATCGACAGAAGATTAAAAACAGTTTGTAAGATACATGATTTCAGACTTAACAGACCACAGTCAAGACATATGCAGTTCGTGTGAACTTTTACAACACACAATAAACTATAAGTGTTATAATAAGTCTTGGTCGAGTTATCACTATCCCTTATCAAGATTACCCACGCCTAAAGAAGGGGAGTATAGAGATAAAACTCTGATTGGTGGTGATGTTCACCAAGACACCACTCTCAAAACTTACTTGTGTGTCGTCAGATGATACTCAAGATGGTGTGCCTCCTTAAATGCCGCAGGACACAGTTTACATTTGTAGGGCCTTTCGCCATTGTGTGTTCTGAGGTGCCTCCTCAGGTTGTATCCATCACGAAAACACAGCCCGCAATTCTCAAACGTGCACTGGAAGTTGCCTTTTCTGGAACAGACAAGCAGAGCGAGGGAGGGGCGTTAGTTGAGAGATCATAAAAAACAGCAAAAAATTACGTATTATTATGCACCTGTGCGGTAGCCCCCCCCCCCCCCCCACCCACCCACAGTGGGCGATTGGCCCCCTTTTCGTGCGCATAAATGATTTGACGCTCCGTTTTGCACCGAAACCGACCAGGGATTATGGAAAAGGGTCAGAAAGGGTGGCATCATCATTGGAGACAGGGATTTAAACCATATTAGAGGTAATTTGTCTATTTTACTTATAGCACTGTAAACAGGGTAAACAGTAACATTCTTAAAATTGTTTGAATCAAATCATATGCACGTAAATGCCCCCAAACGACTAGTAATTTTTTTGTAAATTAATCTAAGCTGTACATAAAAAAAAAGAATCCATGGATATTTTATGTACAATAAGCACAGTTCCATGTAGCTCGGTTATAATAATATTAATTAATAATTAAACTAATAGTAATAACCAAAAATATGTCAGATTTGTTGACGATTCTAAATGTCGTCAGAGTCACTTTGAAACAAATCACGTTCCTTTAGTCTGGAACTGTTGGGTTCCTGTAAGAAACGCAGCACAGTCTTGCACAATCGCCAGTACTTGGGCTTTGGTTTCGGCCTTAAATTGTAAAGTAATGGATCGCTAGATATGAGCAGACAATGAAGCAGGTCAGTATTGCCTTTAGTGCAGCTGCATGTCCTGGTGTGGTGTTTCCTAAAATGTTTGATATTTTTGTGACGTGACTCTAGAGGTTCTTCAGAAAGGAGTCCAACTGGCACCGGAGCTATTTTCATTATAGCTGCACCATGAATGAGAGGACCTAATGCACACGTTAGGCAGCAGAAGCCTCGCGGTAACTGCAGCACATAAGTGGCGTGGTCCCGGACCCAGACTGGACCTCAGCTTGATCGTGCAAACATATCATAGAGGCGTTTTCAGTAAATTTGGGGATAATTTCCAAATTTTTTCGAGTTAGCGGCAAAACGCCGTGGAGATACGGGTACTGGCAGTTAGGGGACATCTTGTAGAATAAGTTTTTACCAAAACCTCCGCTTAATATGGTTTTATTCGAAAAGAAAATTTGATGTTTATACGGAATTTTGAGTATTTTCCCCGAAAAAGAGGTCGAAAACCGCTCGTAATTAAATGGCGCCTTTTCCCCTTTAAAAGATGTCTTTTAGGAAAGGAAAAACCAGTGGAACATTTTTGATAAGTCTTTTGGAACAACAAGCAAATGGCAAACGAAAAAGGCCATTTTTCAACGCGTTTCCCCCTATTTTTTCACCTTTTCTGCCTCTGCAGCTCGAATGCGGAGAGATCTGGCCAAACCCATGATTGTACATGAAACTTCAAGCATTTGTTTATAGGAATCCACTCTCCGTCCATGTCATTGGAGACTTAAAATTTTCTGAATTTTGCGCACGAAAAAGGGGCCAATCGCCCACTGTGCCACCAAAAAAAAACAACATGCTTTTTTTTTCCACTGCTAAAGATGAACTCGTCCGCGCAATATTTTAAATCACACGCAGGACAATGAATAGTCAACGTTGTTATTCTTTTCTTTATTTTTTTTTGATGGTGTTTATTGATTTTCCAGGGTTTCATTTTTTACATTGTTTTGGAAGTTTTTTTTTCCTCAACCTATAAGAAAGTACAAAGTCCTTAAATTAAGGTTATGAAAAAGTTTTCTTTGGTTATGGATAAATACAAATACAAACAGGTCGAGTAAATAAAGTACAACATAAAAAAGTACACAATTATGAACTATAACAACAGAAAATATGACTATAACAAAAGTGTATAATTCAAGTGTATAACAGATTTTTCTTACCATATTTATGTTCCTCAGCGTTGGATAGGCAAGAGTCACATCGTTGATAGTTGTTCCCGGGAAATGGACCGCCAGCGTGCCCCCGTTGATTAGCGCCCTGACCATCCGCTCCAGCTCCTCTACGTGTGGATCTTCCAAGCGGTGCAGGCAATTTCGAAGAGCATTGATGGGGACACTGATATACCTTGCCTTAATCAGCTTGGCAGGTTCCTTCCGAACTATTGTCTTGATGACATCAGGACCTCAGAAACAGCCGCAACTTAGGCTTCGCACCTGGTCGTCTCTAACGAGCCCTTTACTTGGGTGGTCGATTGTTACTGGAGCGTAACAAACCGGACAGTTTAAGTAGAGCGCGTTAGGGTCGTCCAGGTGCAAAGACAGGTCCTCTGCATAGTTGGCAAGGGCTTCCTCGCATATCGTGTCGAGAGCTGCATAACACAAGAAATTGTGATTAGACGATTGTGGCAGCGCGGGGCAGGGCGGGGCAGGGCGGGACGTGGTGGGGCGCGGCGCGGCGCGGTGCCGGGGCAGGGCGAGACGTGTCGGAGGGCAATGGAGGGGAGGGGGCGCGTAGAGGAAGATGCGGTACATACCTTCACAATCTTCAGCATCCTCCATTTCGCGGAATAGTGCGACAAACGGCGGATCTTCACCGGGGCCATCGGCAGCAGCTCCACCGGGGCCATCGGCAGCAGCTCCACCGGGGCCATCACCGAGATCTTCACCGGGGCCATCACCGACATCTTCACCGGGGCCATCGGCAGCAGCTCCACCGGGGCCATCGGCAGCAGCTCCACCGGGGCCATCGGCAGCAGCTCCACCGGGGCCATCGGCAGCAGCTCCACCGGGGCCATCACCGAGATCTTCACCGGGGCCAGCGGCGGCGGCGGCGGCAGCGGCGGCGGCTTTGGCGGCTTCTGCAGCAGCAGTGGCGGCGGCGGCGGCGGCAGCTTTAGCAGCGGCTTCAGCAAGGCTGGCGTCGGCGGCGGCAGTTTTAGCAGCGGCTTCAGCACGAGCCGCACCCTGCAGCGCGTGGTCGGGAACAACAGATGGGGGAAAAGTTGCCCCTAGACGTGCCGCAGCCTCGAGGATACAGAGAAACACAAACAACTGCACATTTTAATGGTAGTTATATTGGGAGAGTTACAATGTTACAGTTAAGAGAACTCAAGTTATTATTATAGCTACTTCTAAATACTTAATAATACCTGTACTGTCGCTGACCCTTACGCAGTGGTTCAATCCGTATTTTGTAGCCAGCTACATCTCAACCCCTGGCGAGTAGGCAACCAATCCCACGCCGCAGCATTATGTGCTGCCTATTCCACCATTCACAGGCGCTAACCATGAACCCGTATAACAACCGATACGAAAGTTGTATTTTTTTTTTCTACTACTGTCAACAAACGTCAGAGCACAGTGAGTAGGAAGAGTAAGTACCCCACAAAAGCCAGGAACAGTAGAGCAAAAGCCGCGCAGAAGGATTTTGTTTTTACCTACATCATCACTTCTAGGTGATAAGATTCCCTGATTTTGAAGACAGCTTTGTGTATTCGATTAAAGTCAAGTGGAAAAATAATATTTGTGAGAAAAGTATTATTTAGCTGTTTTTTTATTTTGTAAGACCTACAATACAGGTCAGAAGATAGAATTATAACGGCAAAGCCACATACAATTACAAATTTCTTCTAGTAAATGAATGATAATCTATGAGGATAAATTTTATCTACTATGTACTGCATTATGAATGTAAATCCATTTTTTTTAAAATTTGCATATATATACATGAAGGCCAACACTTTAGTTGAATTTCTCCTTGATAACAAGGTAGAAGCTAAGACTCCATCTCATAATGAGTGGTTCCAATATGAATTTAATAGTGTGGACATCCCAAGTTTTCGCCAGCACCTTCTTCCGAATGTGGGGAGGAGTGTTGCGTCCTGCCGTGATATGAATTGGAAAGCCAAAAATGGCTTCAATTTCTAAATAAAGAGGATGACCAGGACCACTACTGTCATCTGTGACCGGAAACAAGCTACCTGAAATAGGATATCACAAGTGGTTTTAATTTAGGTAAGGGTGTACCCTGTCACGAGGCAGAGGTTGATTTAAGAAAAGCACCTTAGTTTCATTGGAAAGTAGAGACAGAAAATACCTTTGACAAGGTTGGACAGGTTGGAAATGAAAGTAGGGAGGGACTTGATGTTTGCTGTCCTCCCTAAACCACAGAGAAAGTCTTGTAGGACCCGGCCTCGGTAGCTGGACTTTCTGTTCGCATAGTTCCCACTTTATCCTGTAAACATTCAGACTCTCATTGTACAGAGGAGACATTTAGATGCAGCTGCTGAGCACTTCAGACATTAATGTTATCTTGCACGGGGGCATATTTGTCCAGAAGTATCGCTGGCGGGTCATTGGGACAAACATCGAAGAGCACATTGTAATTGGTTCGCATCCCAAATACCTTCAATTGCATAGAAATTACATTCATTGATACGGAATCATACAGTTCTCAAACTGTATCGCAGTTAATCTAAGGTATGCGGACATTCAGGGGAGTCCGTACTCATCCGGAAATAGTGCTGCATGTTTCATTATCGAGATTTCTTGTGTTTTCATAAAACCAAAAGAAGTCATTCTCTCTGTTTGAAAGCTGTGCTGCATGTTTGCAGAATAACAGCACCCTTAAAAATTCAAAAAAATAATGGACCAGTGCCAACTTTACCTGGATCAGAACATAGATAATAGTATCAGAATTTCACACAGACATTAACCACCCCTATGAACACAATTATTTTCCACATGCAATCAACTGTGAAATGTACTCACCTTCAATACCTTTTCTTAGTGGATTAACACTTGACAAATCAGAGCATGGGGATCCTCCAAACAAAATGTCTGGTGCAATATTTCTCAGCATTTGATACTCCAGCCCACGGACATCACCCAGCACATGAATATTTGCTCCAAAGTTAAATCTCTGGATTCTGAGAGCATATTCATCAATTTCAGATGTAAAATAGGTACGGGGAATAATTGCTAATGATGTGAGGGCTACCAGGCGAGCAGAGATTCCATCAAATATGCTCACTACAACAGGCCTCTTTATAGGGAAGTGTTGACCGTCCACAGATATTTGTTGGTAACGTCCATCAGGAACAACATTCAACCGAGGAACAGCTACCACACATCTCTGTCGGGTACAGGAGGTTGGTCATTACCTTTTAAACATGACACCGCAGATGAGAAATGTGATGTGACATGATTTAGGCTCAACTGTACATCAGAGGGAGAAAAGTCATCCTTGATAGATGCATTTCGAACCTGACGCCTCAGGGTTCTCTCCTCAACCCGTTTTTGGAATGCTGGAGAGCGAGAATTCTTTTTCTGGCTCAGTTTAAATTTCGGCTTGCCCATTGAACCTACAGAATAAGGAAAACACACATCAAGAGTCACGCAGCACATCAAGAAAATGACAACAGTGGAACCTAACCTGAACCTGATCCTGGACTGCCAGAACAATTTCAGGCAGAGTGCACTTAATTTAGAGGTAAACGTGGCTCTCTTAGGTCCAGCTAGATATAAGGCATGGAAATAAATAGTTCTCTGCTGATAGAAAAGGATGAAACATTAAAAGAAACGACTGTTTCTTCAGAGGGGTTATGACACTATGTACTGCCAGGACACCTACGCCTTTATAAGCAAAGGTAGGATGAAAGTAGAGTGATTGATTGCATCTATGGAAGTTACTATAGCGACTAACACATAAGTTTTTTCTGTGAGTTAAAGATTGTAACCTTTTTAAGAAGACACCACCTCGCTTCACAACATAAACAAGATCTTTGCAAAGGACAGTTACCAACATAAGATGGTGCCAACTGCAGCTACATAATTTTTTAACATCTATTTTTTTCTCTCTCAGCGTTCAGTTTCACACCATATATAAAGGCAAAGAAAAAAAATTAATCTTGAGATGTTTTTGGTTTTGCAGATAATCTCAAAATAATTTTCATTGCCCAGAACTTACATACACTGCCATTCAGACCATATTCTGGCATAAGATGACCCCTCAGCAGTCACAATATGCAACATTAAGAGACAGGAGTATTTCCCCCCCCCCCCCAAATTACCTCTTGAAGAAGAAGACATTCTCATGTCAAAATATATTTTTTGCAACATTTCATTTTTTTAAAAAATAGCCGTTCAAATAATTCTGAATTTTTGTAGTCAGCGCATCGCATATGTTCACTCCCAGTGCAATAATAGTGCAGTTCAGATCCAGTGATATACGCACCCGCACATGGCGCACATTCTCAACCTGCACCTTTCGCGACTGTCGAGCCAAGTAACACGCCCCCCACCCGTAACGTGTCGATTTGTAGGGCTTACCTGCATGTTACAGTGCTTTCCATCCAAGGCGCCAATCATGTTGGGGAAATTCCACCGCTCCATGAAGCCGTGCATGGACCGGGACAAGATCTCCTCCGTCAAGGGCGGAATCATCTCCTGGTGCAGCTCTTCCCAGATTGCCTCACACGTTTCCCGGATGATACCATTCGCCGTCGGTTGGGGAATAGTAAAGGCAGCCCCAGAAAACTTCTGGTAGCTACCAGTGGCAAGGAAACTGGAAAGGAAACGATCGCAATTGTAATTCACGTTACAGAGGAGTGCTTCTCAACCACAAAAAAAAAACGTGCACAAGCGTCATCGACACGGAGCCGGGCGGGGCGATGGGGAGGGGGAATCGTGGTTTGGAATTCATAAAATATTCACCTACGCCACGCTGTTTATGATTCTTGTCGAAATTCCAAAAAGAGCAAGAAGAATTGGGTGGGAGGGGGCAAAGCAGCGAAACGTATGAGCCTAGAAGCTCGTGTGCCTTCGAAAGCGACAGGTGAAAGTGAGACGTTCGAACTACAACATAGCTCCCTCTCACTCTCACCTCTCGTTTTCAGACGCGTACCTGCGCATACGAGCATGTGCGCTCGCTCGTTTCGCTGTTCTGAGAGGGAGGGAGGAGGGTAGAGCAGGGAAACGAGCGAGCGCAGAAGCTCGTATGCGTCTGAAACCGACAGGTGAGAGTGAGACGTTCGAACTACAACTTCGCTTCCTCTCACTCCTCGTTTTCGGACGCAGACGAGCCCACTGCGCTCGCTTGTTTCCCTGCTCTAGAGGAGGGTCAAATCCGTGCAGGGGCTAGTGGGGATGGTAGCAACGCGGGCCAAATGGGCAGAGCAGCGGGAGCTCGAGCAACCAAAAGCGTCAACTGCATTCTTCATGCCATCCAAACAAACAAAATAAATGTACTCACTGTAGCGTCAAAGCCAGCCGCTCGCCGGGCGGGATGCCCATATGCTGAGGCCTCTTCTGAATGAGCGGTGAGATCCGGGCCAAAAGCCCTCCGAAGACCTCCGGTGTCATCCTGAAGTTCTCGAAGAACATTTCTGGATCCTCCTGCAGCATTTTGCGGACATGTGTCCTCCAGGCACCATGCTCAGCCCGCTCCGTCCACGTAGGTCACCGACGCCAGCGGTGAGGTGCGCTTTGGTTGCGAAGCCGTCGTTGCCGAACCAAAGCAGCGAACGCAAACACAAGCTGACGTGCAAGGTCGCCTGCACAATACATAGTTTAACATACATGCGATTCGAAAGTCGGGTGAAAATTGACGATAGGAAGTAAATTCGCACTTACCGTGGAGCGGGAAATTGCCGTTCTGTCTGCGGTCACGAATTTCTTGGGCACGAGCTTCAAGGCGCTGCCGGAGCCCAGCCATGGTCCGAATTCCGTAGTCAAATCAAGGTGAAAAGCGAGGTCGGTTCAAAACAAAGAGAGGCAGAGAAAACGTGGAGAAAAATGCAAAGGTCGAGGTCCAGTAGAGAAGCAAGGTCGGTTCATGGTGGCAGTCAGCAGCAGTCAGAAATCCAGAGAGAAAGCGATAGGTCGAGGTCCAGAAGAGAAGCAAGGTCGGTATGAATGGAAGACGATTAACGGTTTGGAATGGCGAGATGTGACCGAAGAGGCGCAGTGCACAAATCAGAATGAGCTGCGGCTGCGAGCGCAGAGCCGCTGGCGGTGCCTCGGTCGGCTGGGCCGGAGGGGGCGGGGAGTAGGGGGGATCTCGCCAGCGCGGGCACCTGCCCACTGCGCCGCGGCGCCGGCAGCGCTGCTTCAAAACAAAGCAGAAGACGCGGCCCCGTAACTGCGGTGATTCACGGGATGAGGGGGATCTCGCCAGCGCCGGCACTTGCGCACTGCGCCGCTGCGCCGGCAGCGCTGCTTCACAACAAAGCAGAAGACGCGGCCCCGTGACTGCGGTGGATCACGGCTTTTTTACCCAACGTTGAGTGCCAAACTAAAGGGATTATTTTTTTCCTTTTTTTGCCTTTTGACTGTGTGCACTTTGTTGCGCCGTCTTAAGTTGAATCCGTCTCGGAAACCCTTCCCACAACCGTCCCAAGAACACTGAAACTGGTTTTCTTCTTTTCGTTCTCGTACCTTGAGGTATATTGGCGAACAGCCAACGGGTGACGGGACAGGCTCCAGCTCTTGAAACCTGGTGCTTGGTATTGCCGGCGATGGGGGTCTCACGAGTGGTAAAATATCTTGCTCCCGAAGGGCAGCCTCTGGGGAGTCGGCCAGACTCTGCAGCAAACACTGATCCTCCTGCCGGAAGGATGATCCAAGATCCGCTTCCATGGACCGCACAATATCTTCGGATCCGCCTTCGTCTGGGACGAGCTTGGATAGGTCTTCTAATAGTTTCTTCAAGCTTTCTAGGCCCGCGTTGAAGCGTTGAAGCAACGCGTCGTATTATCGGGGGTGTAGCGGGTGCTGCCAAAGGGGTTGTCCGGCCGGAGTGGACGTGTGTCGCCCGCCGGTCAGATGGCCGGTTCGCCCCAGACGGGTAGGCAACCCAACTGGCCGCTGACGCGGAATAGATCCGCAGCGGGCTCGCCTGGGGACGGCGTATCGCCGTGAGTCGTGCTGAACACGCGTGCTGATGAGTGCTGCACTCTGGGGGTGGTCCACCGAATTGCGACGGGTAGGTGCCTGGGTTGGCGGCCGCCGTAAGGTTCGGGAAGGTCGGGAGAAATGAGAGCACACGACACAACTCGAGGTTCCGCGGAAATACAGTAGGTGCACTACCGGGAGGAACGGTCCATCAATATGAGAGGTCGGGTCACTCCTGATTCACTATCCCGGTCACTGGTCACTGAGCACACACACTAGCACGCTACTCGCTTACACTCGCGAAGACCTGGCACAAACGGCCGCAAATACTCTAAGTCCCACTCTGGACTCAAACGCTATCACTGGTGGCCACACACGGACCTGACACTTTCCCGGGGAGACACCTGCTCCCGCCCGATGCTAGCTAAAGACTGACTACCACCCTCACTACCTGGCGCCTCATCCGCCAAGAGGGAATGACCGAACTATCTGATTAGGGAATGACCAGAGGGGCAGTGCCCGGCGCTCCGCCCGAGCCCCTGCACGGGCATAAGAGCTGCTGTTTGCCCAATTTCGGCGAATAGCGCTGACAGCTCCAATCGCCCAATTGGGGTAGACGGCTTCGGGAGGGCTGGAAGCCCAAAGACCAAGACGTTTGTGCGGTTAGCGCAAGCAGTTCCATTCGCCCAATTTGGGTGGAGAGCTTAGGACGAGCTATGCGCACAAAAACGTAATATAATTAGTTATATGTTATATATTATATGTTATATATTATATAATTATTATTATTATTATTATTATTATTATTATTATTATTATTATTATTATTATTATAAGCCATTGAATTGTGGAGTTTATGATGAAGCCGTGACCAAAAAAATTAGAGAATAGAGAAGGAGCTGCTCGAAATAAATTTATCTAGAAAAGAAGACCAACATTAGTAGCATGAAACTGTCGCGACAGTGGGAGAAAAGTGCTTTCCACAGACTATCGAGACGATAGCGGTGATTCGACAGGGATATTTTCGACAGTCGAGCGATCATCGTTGGTGCATCGAAATCAACATGTCAAGTTTACTTTCTTGATTTACTGTCGAGAATCGTCTTGTCAGGTCACCGCTATCGTTATTTAGACGGTTTTTCGATAGAAATTTGGTCCGATTGTCGAGCGACAAAATAAATATTCACATTCCGAATCGAAAATTAATATCGGTACCTATATCGGGACGGTAGGGTTTCCGATTTCCCCGATAGTATTTCGACAATCGATCGACAGAAGATTAAAAACAGTTTGTAAGATACATGATTTCAGACTTAACAGACCACAGTCAAGACATATGCAGTTCGTGTGAACTTTTACAACACACAATAAACTATAAGTGTTATAATAAGTCTTGGTCGAGTTATCAGTATCCCTTATCAAGATTACCCACGCCTAAAGAAGGAGAGTATAGAGATAAAACTCTGATTGGTGGAGATGTTCACCAAGACACCACTCTCAAAACTTACTTGTGTGTCGTCAGATGATACTCAAGATGGTGTGCCTCCTTAAATGCCGCAGGACACAGTTTACATTTGTAGGGCCTTTCGCCATTGTGTGTTCTGAGGTGCCTCCTCAGGTTGTATCCATCACGAAAACACAGCCCGCAATTCTCAAACGTGCACTGGAAGTTGTCTTTTTCTGGAACAGACAAGCAGAGCGAGGGAGGGGCGTTAGTTGAGAGATCATAAAAAACAGCAAAAAATTACGTATTATTATGCACCTGTGCGGTAGGCCGCCCCCCCCCTCCCACCCCACCCCCCCCCCAAAAAAAAACATGCTTTTTTTTTCCAGTGCTAAAGATGAACTCGTCCGCGCAATATTTTAAATCACACGCAGGACAATGAATAGTCAACGTTGTTATTCTTTTCTTTATTTTTTTTTGAGTGTTTATTGATTTTCCAGGGTTTCATTTTTTACATTGTTTTGGAAGTTTTTTTTTCCTCAACCTATAAGAAAGTACAAAGTCCTTAAACTAAGGTTATGAAAAAGTTTTCTTTGGCTATGGATAAATACAAATACAAACAGGTCGAGTAAATAAAGTACAACATAAAAAAGTACACAATTATGAACTATAACAACAGAAAATATGACTATAACAAAAGTGTATAATTCAAGTGTATAACAGATTTTTCTTACCATATTTATGTTCCTCAGCGTTGGATAGGCAAGAGTCACATCGTTGATAGTTGTTCCCGGGAAATGGACCGCCAGCGTGCCCCGGTTGATTAGCGCCCGGACCATCCGCTCCAGCTCCTCTACGTGTGGATCTTCCAAGCGGTGCAGGCAATTTCGCAGAGCATTGATGGGGACACTGATATACCTTGCCTTAATCAGCTTGGCAGGTTCCTTCCGAACTATTGTCTTGATGACATCAGGACCTCCGAAACAGCCGCAACTTAGGCTTCGCACCTGGTCGTCTCTAACGAGCCCTTTACTTGGGTGGTCGATTGTTACTGGAGCGTAAGAAACCGGACAGTTTAAGTAGAGCGCGTTAGGGTCGTGCAGGTGCAAAGACAGGTCCTCTGCATAGTTGGCAAGGGCTTCCTCGCATATCGTGTCGAGAGCTGCATAACACAAGAAATTGCGATTAGACGATTGCGGCAGCGCGGGGCAGGGCGGGGCGGGGCGGGACGTGGTGGGGCGCGGCGCGGCGCGGTGCCGGGGCGGGGCGAGACGTGTCGGAGGGCAATGGAGGGGAGGGGGCGCGTAGAGGAAGATGCGGTACATACCTTCACAATCTTCAGCATCCTCCATTTCGCGGAATAGTGCGACAAACGGCGGATCTTCACCGGGGCCATCGGCAGCAGCTCCACCGGGGCCATCGGCAGCAGCTCTACCGGGGCCATCACCGACATCTTCACCGGGGCCATCGGCAGCAGCTCCACCGGGGCCATCGGCAGCAGCTCCACCGCACAGTGGGCGGAAACACCAAAAACACGGGATTTAATAGTTAATGGTTACCAATGGTGACGGATCTATTATTATTATTATTTTTATAAGCCATTGAATTGTGGAGTTTGTGATGAAGCCGTGACCAAAAAAATTAGAGAATAGAGAAGGAGCTGCTCGAAATAAATTTATCTTGAAAAGAATACCAACATTAGTAGCATGAAACTGTCGCGACAGTGGGAGAAAAGTGCTTTCCACAGACTATCGAGACGATAGCGGTGATTCGACAGGGATATTTTCGACAGTCGAGCGATCATCGTTGGTGCATCGAAATCAACCTGTCAAGTTTACTTTCTTGATTTACTGTCGAGAATCGTCTTGTCAGGTCACCGCTTTCGTTATTTAGACGGTTTTTCGATAGAAATTTGGTCCGATTGTCGAGCGACTAAACTAGGAGTACGTGCGGCAGGCACGAAGTGGTGAGCGAAGCGACATTAAAATTTTAAAAAGATGTACAGTAAGTCATATCGTTGTAGAGGATGGGGCACTTGTGGTGCCTTTTAGGAGGCAAGCGTGTGGGCGGAAAGTGGCAAATTGGGTTAACTAGACACACCAGTCGGTCGGCACTCGAATGGAGTGGTAAGCAAGCAGTGGTTGTAGAGGATATGGGACATGGGGTAGCTTGTAGGGGGCCAAGACCCGGGCGCGCACCGACGGGCCGGGTATTGAAATTACTGGAAATGGCAGACAAAACGATTGGCACCCCTATGGAGTACACCGGACGACAGAAAGTCACGTTGTTGTAGAGGATGGGGCACTTCGTGTACCTTTTAGGAGGCTAGCGTGTGGGCGGGATGTGGCAGAATGAGTGGATTGAAGATTTCAATCGATTGGCACCCGAGCGGGGTCGATAAGTGGTCGGGAGAGCAAGTTGTTGTAGAGGATGGGGCACTTGAGAAAGCTTGTAGGAGGCCAGGACACGTGCGCGCGAGGTGCGCGCGGACGGGACGGGCGTTCAAACTATTGGATATGTGAAACAAAACGATTGGCATCCTTCTGGAGTACACTGGACGGTAGTAAGTCAAGTTTTTGTAGAGGATGGGGCACTTCGGGTACCTTTTAGGAGGCTAGCGTGTGCGCGGGATGTGGCAGAATGAGTGGATTGAAGATTTCAATCGACTGGCACCCGAGCGGGGACGATAAGTGGTCGGGAAAGCAAGTTGTTGTAGAGGATGGGGCACTTGAGTAAGCTTGTAGGAGGCCAGGACACGGGCACGCGAGGTGCGCGCGGACGGGACGGGCGTTCAAACTATTGGATATGTGAAACAAAACGATTGGCATCCTTCTGGAGTACACTGGACGGTAGTAAGTCAAGTTGTTGTACAGAATGGGGCACTTCGGGCACCTTCTAGGAGGCCAGGAAGGGTGCGCGCTCTGCGCCCATTAAGGAGCATGAGCATGGCGCTGTCACTATCTTATTGAGCACCCAGCCCCATTGAACGCCCTACACAATATCTCTTAGAGACGCCCTTTGTACATGATTTGGCACTTCTTGGCCTTGAACAGGATGAAGGGACAAATGTGGTGCATCGCCCTATCCCAACCAATGAAGCACCCTTGGGTAAACGTCAAAGACATCAAATCTTTTTCATCAAGAAGTGCAAAGTTCGGCTGCCCCCTTCCCACACACACACACACACACAATTCTGCTACTTCTGGATTATGACTGTCCCCAAGTTGACTCTAACAAAACAGTGTCTCATTAATAATTTTATATGCTAGAATGTTATAACCATGAATATTTCTTACGGGCGCTTAGAATTGTGGATTCAATAAAAACGGCAAATATGTTCTGAAATGAATGTTCGGAATGTTACAGATACACTCCATTAACAGTGAAACGCATCTGTCATTTCATTGATCATATGAGTCTACTTAAAAGAACACTTCAGTGAAATACTTGGGCTGATGTACTGCAAATATTTCTATTTCCACTAAAAAATAATATTTTTTGTGTAAATCACCCAAAAGGTAGAGCTATACTACCAGATTTGTAAAAAACAACTAGTTATAATATTTATTACGCCCACTTTCTCTTGTATAAATTCTAATCCAAAACGACTCAAAAATATTTTAAGTTTAACACACAGGACAGCTCGACGTGAAATCATACCACTAACATGTAATAATAACTCATTTGCCCAGATAGTGTCACATCTACTGTTTTCAGCATTTTGAGTCTAAAAGTTAAAATATTATAATCCACGAACTATACCTAAATGCCCTTTCATTAGAAAAATATGCCTCCAAATATTACTTTGTATACATTATTACTAATCACCGTTGGAGCGTGGCATACGATAGGTCAAAAAATATTACCACAATGGGGGACCGAGAAATGGTCTATAATATATAAAGGGAAACTAAATTAAATTCAGGAAACCATGTCTGAGATGGCACCTTTCACTGAGGCAGTATGTTTTTTTTAATACTGAAACTATCCTTACCTGCGTACTGTACAAAACAGACATGGGATGCTGCTTTGCAGACAATATTATTCTTGACTAATAAGGTTAGGTTACTCACTAAAAGAATAAGTCCAAAAGCAAGTTGAGTCGACACTGGCTGTCATTTCCGTAATCCATGTTCATTTCACAAATGCACAACAAGTTTATGTCATCTTGAACTATTACTTCGGGACATACCCACCCACCACTCCCCTTCCCCTCCCCCTCGATGTAAACATTCACAACAGAACATTCGTTTCTTACTTCTACAAAATGCAGGCATTTGAAACTTTGTGAGGGGACTTCTGTCACTCTAAAAACACTTGCCGACCACACACTTTGTTTATCTGACGGCAAAATATTTAACTTGAATGTTATTAAAAGCCCAGCAGAGCCGAGCCCAGAGACCCGGTCGGCCACTCCACAAATTACGCGTTCGCACACTTCCACACAATGACGACACTTGAGACATCATGCGGTGACGTCCGCAACTCATAAAACAACTTCAAATAGCACTATTCGTCTATCAGACGCTTAAATTTTTAACTTTCATACTGTAAACAACCGAAGTGATGACGGTAAGACGGAAGGACAAGACCGGCGCTGCAGCGGTGGAGCGGTGCAGAGCGGTTGCCGCTAGATGGCGCTAGTGTGGCGTTGCCAACTGCTGAACTTTTAATCCATTCACTAAAATAATTATTTCAAACTCCGTCAAATGCAATGTCCTTTCATTATTTTGAAAGCCCATGACTTGATGTTTCGAAAACATATTGGGTTATCGCTGTACTTGCTGTAGTCTAAGAGGAGAAGACTGTAGTTACACTTTCTTCTCACAGACAGACACACGACCAAAACCTCCCCGGGTCCCTTGCTCAGGAGAGTGAGCTTCGCTCACAATAAATATTCACATTCCGAATCGAAAATTAATATCGGTACCTATATCGGGACGGTAGGGTTTCCGATTTTCCCGATAGTATTTCGACAATCGATCGACAGAAGATTAAAAAGAGTTTGTAAGATACATGATTTCAGACTTAACAGACCACAGTCAAGACATATGCAGTTCGTGTGAACTTTTACAACACACAATAAACTATAAGTGTTATAATAAGTCTTGGTCGAGTTATCACTATCCCTTATCAAGATTACCCACGCCTAAAGAACGAGAGTATAGAGATAAAACTCTGATTGGTGGTGATGTTCACCAAGACACCACTCTCAAAACTTACTATTGTGTCGTCAGATGATACTCAAGATGGTGTGCCTCCTTAAATGCCGCAGGACACAGTTTACATTTGTAGGGCCTTTCGCCATTGTGTGTTCTGAGGTGCCTCCTCAGGTTGTATCCATCACGAAAACACAGCCCGCAATTCTCAAACGTGCACTGGAAGTTGTCTTTTTCTGGAACAGACAAGCAGAGCGAGGGAGGGGTGTTAGTTGAGAGATCATAAAAAACAGCAAAAAATTACGTATTATTATGCACCTGTGCGGTAGGCCGCCCCCACCCACCACAAAAAAAAAAAAAAAAACAAAAAAAAAGCAACATGCTTTTTTTTTCCACTGCTAAAAGTTAGTTTTAACCTTTAAACTAACCCGTGCAAAGTTTGGGTTCGATCCGTCAACGTTTAGTTCTGTTGCATCGCGATCTTAGCTCCGGGCTCACGGACGCTACTAAGCCAACCTCCATCTTTGAGACGTTGCCACGCGCGTGCCCTGGCGGCAGCGGGGTTCAACCCGCACCGCACGAAGTAAACCATAGCAGGGAATGCCCACGCGCTGCCACCCACCTCTCACAGGTGGCTGCCCTACCTATCCGGTGAACTCGCCTCGGTGGTTGACACCGCGGCGCGTACACAGCGGTACGCTGACAGTCGCTAGCGTCTCCCCATCTGTAAGAAATTTTTCTACCATGAATAATTGATGAAACAGCCTTTACAACAGCAGGGTGAATGAGTGCACGTAGTTCTCCAAACATGCCAAATGCCGACGGAGCCGGCAGAATTTGAGCAATCAGAAAGGTTTTTGGTGCGATTCAAATTTTGAAATGAGTTGAATTCTTCGTTAATTGAGGTTTCATATCCTCATTCTTAAAATTTGCTTGTCCAGAACAAACGTCTTTCACACGTCGTGCAGGATTGCCAACCTTATCAGCGTAAGATGAACTCGTCCGCGCAATATTTTAAATCACACGCAGGACAATGAATAGTCAACGTTGTTATTCTTTTCTTTATTTTTTTTGAGTGTGTGTTTATTGATTTTCCAGGGTTTCATTTTTTACATTGTTTTGGAAGTTTTTTTAGGCACGAAGTAGCCTTATGGTTTTGTCTCAGGATCCGATTTTTAGGCCCCCGTTAGGGGTGCCTATTGCTCACGCCCGTGAGTTTTTTTTTTTATTATTCTTGACGATGGCCCCTTATGGCCGCAGCCGATCGTGCCCAAGCGATTCGTACAAAATTATAATGAAAAATACTACGAAAAATTAGAAAATTTTGAAGGAAGGTCTGATGTCAAAGTGTCTGTCCAGTTTTGCATAAAAGTAGTTTGCATCGTCAGTTTCTATGGTAATTGCGAGCCGAGCACCCTGTGCCGAGCCAAAATTGACACCCTCCAAAATGCTCTGGCCAATAGAAATGTTTCGCGCGAAAATACAACCAATAAAAACGTCCGCCTGTTGCTTTGTACCTCGATATCGAAAAGTTTCACCGCACGGAGTGGTCACGTCAGAATCGTTGCAGATTCACGCCATGTAAAAGGGTTCACCACCAGGAGACTTTCAAACGTGACCACTAGCTAGCCGCCGCGGCTCCTGATTGTTGGCTGGGACTGTAATTTGGCCGTGGGCGGGGCTTGTGACAAAACTGCCAACCTCAGAGTAAATCCTCAATTCATGTTTTCACTGAAAGATACAAATAGGACAACCCGTGAGTTCCGTGTTAATGCGTGGAGGCTTGCCCCGTTGTTTACTAAAGGCCTGCAACATCATTTTACCTAGTTACTTAATCTAAAACTAGCAAAATATATTTTGTGTTGGTTTGAGTGGACACCAAGCCGGCGTTGTTTAGAGCTGGCCCGCTCGGCGCCATGTTTGTGTCTCAAATATGAGGCGGATAAAATTCACGATTTGGGCTCTCACAGAGAGTTTTGACCTAATATTTTTAATTTCTATTTCATTTAATGGTAAGTGTGTGGCAAATTTGAAACTAGAACCCTTTAATTCTTGCCTGGTGGTTCGATTTAGTGGTTGCCAAGCGCGTTGTTGACAGCTGGCCCGCTCGGCGCCATGTTTGTGTTGGAAATGTGAGACGGATAAAATTCATGATTTGCCTCTGTGTCTGCCTCTATGTTCCTTGTGAATGTGTAGTGGCTTCCATAGCTGTGTGCTAAAGGCCTGCAACATAACTTAACGTCGTCACTAAATTAAAAACTTGCCAAATATATTCTAGGTTGGTTTGAGGTGGACGCGTGAGGCGCCGTGTCGCCGGCCCCGCGCCGGCCTTCCCCACCCATAGCCGCCACGGCCGGGGGCTGAGGCTCCCACCTCGCGAATTTAAATCATTGTATAAAGTTATCAAAACGTTGACAAGTGGAACTGAATGCGTAAATATTGTTTCTGCGCCTGCAGATAATGTTTTGGTAAGTTTGACTTCAATCTGGTGAACAGAACTGTTGAAATGGTGTGTATTTACGTAAATAATTTTACGAATCCTATTTTATTACCTACTGATTAAACCTCCTTGAAACTTTGGGAAACGATTTCCGCATATCTGAAACTGCCTCTTTCACATTCATTTCGGCTGACTAACATATTGTTCAGTTAAAATAAATTGTCGCTGGGGCGTTAGTGGAGGTCCCAGCCTAGAACCATGAAAGCGACAGGACTGGGCACTCACACCTCAAACGCGTCTCGTTCTGTCGGAGGCGGCGGCGCCTGCCCCAGCTGGCTGCGGATTGTCTAGCCTACGTTTTCCCTGCGGCCAGGAGTGCCAGCGAGCCGACCCCAATCGGCATTGTCGCAAGCTCGGGTGCTCGGGCGCTCGGCCCCTCCGCGTGGCGCGCAGGGGAGGAAGGAGGACCGTGGTACATTCAGTTACGTAACCAGAAATTAAGAAAAAAAGAAAAAAAATAATTGCTTAATTTTTGGGACTTCTGTTTAGCGGTTAAAACCTAGGGGGCCGTTTAACGCGTTAGCGTTAGAATTTTTTTTATTAGCACGGCCCCTTACCTAAATCCTAAATTCTCTATAGGATTTTGATAAGACTTGGCAGAGAGGTAGAACTCAATCTCCTTAGTTCACTGCTGAAATACCAGCACAAAGTTGGTGGCCAATTTTGAGAAATTTCGATCTAAAATCTTTGTTTCTATGGTAATACTCGACTTGTCCCGCGAAAACAACGTGGAAAGGGGAGCCGAGCCGAGTCGCCATTGTTGAGGCTGCTCGACCCCTCTGCGCGGCGCGCAGGGGAGGAGGTCCGGCGGGGCCGGGGACTTGTTGATTCTACTCATGCACAGTAGTTCAAAAAATAAAATTTCGAACGACGTGTTAGAATAAAAATGTAAAAGCAGTGTTCGAATGCCCATTGCACAACGAGCATACAATTCAAAAATCAAGCTGATCGGACGATTTTTACAGAGAGACTAACTTCTAAATCGTTTCAGCTAGAAAGCTGAAATTTGGCATGTGACCCGCTGAACTAGTGACCCTGAGATAAAAGAAATTCAGTAACATGACCCATAAGGCTAGAATTTTTATAGTAAATTTCTATATAAACCATCATCTACCGAAGAATTTCGTGAAACAAAAACACTGATTAACTTCGTGCCTACCAGGATTTCCTGAAATCGTATTTTTTTTTTCCTCAACCTATAAGAAAGTACAAAGTCCTTAAACTAAGGTTATGAAAAAGTTTTCTTTGGTTATGGATAAATACAAATACAAACAGGTCGAGTAAATAAAGTACAACATATAAAAGTACACAATTATGAACTATAACAACAGAAAATATGACTATAACAAAAGTGTATAATTCAAGTGTATAACAGATTTTTCTTACCATATTTATGTTCCTCAGCGTTGGATAGGCAAGAGTCACATCGTTGATAGTTGTTCCCGGGAAATGGACCGCCAGCATGCCCCGGTTGATTAGCGCCCTGACCATCCGCTCCAGCTCCTCTACGTGTGGATCTTCCAAGCGGTGCAGGCAATTTCGAAGAGCATTGATGGGGACACTGATATACCTTGCCTTAATCAGCTTGGCAGGTTCCTTCCGAACTATTGTCTTGATGACATCAGGACCTCCGAAACAGCCGCAACTTAGGCTTCGCACCTGGTCGTCTCTAACGAGCCCTTTACTTGGGTGGTCGATTGTTACTGGAGCGTAACAAACCGGACAGTTTAAGTAGAGCGCGTTAGGGTCGTCCAGGTGCAAAGACAGGTCCTCTGCATAGTTGGCAAGGGCTTCCTCGCATATCGTGTCGAGAGCTGCATAACACAAGAAATTGCGATTAGACGATTGCGGCAGCGCGGGGCAGGGCGGGGCAGGGCGGGACGTGGTGGGGCGCGGCGCGGCGCGGTGCCGGGGCGGGGCGAGACGTGTCGGAGGGCAATGGAGGGGAGGGGGCGCGTAGAGGAAGATGCGGTACATACCTTCACAATCTTCAGCATCCTCCATTTCGCGGAATAGTGCGACAAACGGCGGATCTTCACCGGGGCCATCGGCAGCAGCTCCACCGGGGCCATCGGCAGCAGCTCCACCGCACAGTGGGCGGAAACACCAAAAACACGGGATTTAATAGTTAATGGTTACCAATGGTGACGGATCTATTATTATTATTATTATTATTATTATTATTGTGAGCGAAGCTCACTCTCCTGAGCAAGGGACCCGGGGAGGTTTTGGTCGTGTGTCTGTCTGTGAGAAGAAAGCGTAACAACAGTCTTCTCCTCTTAGACTACAGCAAGTACAGCGATAACCCAATATGTTTTCGAAACATCAAGTCACGGGCTTTCAAAATAATGAAAGGACATTGCATTTGACGGAGTTTGAAATAATTATTTTAGTGAATGGATTAAAAGTTCAGCAGTTGGCAACGCCACACTAGCGCCATCTAGCGGCAACCACCGCTACCGCTGCAGCGCCGGTCTTGTCCTTCCGTCTTACCGTCACCACTTCGGTTGTTTACAGTAGGAAAGTTAAAAATTTAAGCGTCTGATAGACGAATAGTGCTATTTAAAGTTGTTTTATGAGTTGCGGACGTCACCACACAATGTTTCAAGTGTCGTCATTGTGTGGAAGTGTGCGAACGCGTAATTTGTGGAGTGGCCGACCGGGTCTCTGGGCTCGGCTCTGCTGGGCTTTTAATAACATTCAACGTAAATATTTTGCCGTCAGATAAACAAAGTGTGTGGTCTGCAAGTGTTTTTAGAGTGACAGAAGTCCCCTTACAAACTTTCAAGTGCCTGCATTTTGTAGAAGTAAGAAACAAGAAACGAATGTTCTGTTGTGAATGTTTACATCGAGGGGGGGGGGAGGTATGTCCCGAAGTTTTGGCTCAAGATGACATAAACTTGTTGTGCATTTGTGAAATGAACATGGATTACGGAAATGACAGTCAGTGTCGACTCAACTTACTTTTGGACTTATTGTTTTAGTGAGTAACCTAACCTTATCAGTCAAAAATAATATTGTCTGCAAAGCAGCATCCCATGTCTGTTTTGTACAGTATGCAGGTAAGGATAGTTTCAGTATTGAAAAAGCATACTGCCTAAGTGAAAGGTGCCATCTCAGACATGGTTTCCTCAATTTAATTTAATTTCCCTTTATATATTATAGACCATTTCTCCGTCCCCCAGTGTTGTAATATTTTTTGACCTATCGTATGCCACTCTCCAACGGTGGTTAGTAATAATATATACAAAGTAATATTTGGAGGCATATTTTTCCAATGAAAGGGCATTTAGGTATAGTTTGTGGATTATAATATTTTAACTTTTAGACTCAAAATGCTGAAAACAGTAGATGTTACACTATCTAGGTAACTGTGTTGTTATTACATCTTAGTGGTATGATTTCACGTGGAGCTGTCCTGTGTGTTAAACTAAAAATATTTTTGAGTCGTTTTCGATTAGAATTTATACAAGAGAAAGTGGGCGCAATTAATATAATACCTCGTCGTTTTTTACAAATCTGGTAGTATGAGTACCCAGTGGGGAATGAAACGTTTCGGATTAAACCAGGATTAATTCAAGATAAGTTTCAGTTTGACTATCTGAGTTATTCGTACCAGAAACCTTTCTTAAACGTCTCGCTGAAATTAATCTCGATCGGATGGATCGCAAATTATTCCTTAGTCGGTGCTCGCGAAACGTTCTGCTGCGATCGATTTCGAAATGATTGCGAAACGTTTTTAATTCATTAACCATTGTAGGACGTATAACGTTTTAATCGTTTCGGACCACATCCAAAAGGAATTCGGGAAACATTTTATGAGCTCTCCCGAACCTACGTAAGTTGTACTTCTGACATGAAAATGAAGTTAAGATGAACAGGACATTTGTTAAGTCCAGTTTGAAAATGTTTCGTTTGGACGTGTTCAAACAAGATAACACATCAAAAACATATTGAAAATTTACAAAAATGAATCAATGTTAATTGGGAGGAACCAGTGGGTGGGCGTAATTTCATCTTGAGCATGTTGGTCCTGCGAAGACCGAACATCCTTCGTAAGAGATTATCCTTATATAATCTTTAGAAAACGTTTCCGGAACATATTACGAGGAGTGCTCTGGCCACAAGGGTTGTAGTGGAATGGGGAACGCAACGTGGCAGATTTCTACCCGAGCACCTCCGTAGGTAAGTGGGTAGCGCAGTGGCCTTGTAACTCAAGGGCCGAGGGTTCGAATCCGACTGGAGTCGGGCATTGGTAAGTGTAAAATTCTGTGAAATTGAAACTACTATAATGTCAACACCTTGGACTGTGGAGGAAAGCCAAAACGCAAGGAAAACTTCACTTAATGTTCAAAATTAAATTTTAACGCTTTTGATGGAACATGTTAAATACGTTTCTAAGACTATCCCTCAAAACGTTTTCAAGACTACCTTATATACGTTCTCAAGACTATCTTTTGAAACGTTTTCAGACCGAACTATGTGCACTCAAAAGACAAATCTGATACGTTTCAGTGGTTCGTTCTCAGGACTAATATTAGTTCGTGCGAAGCGTTTTCAAGACATTTTCAGAATTAAAAAATCCTTACTGGGTATGGCTCTACTTTTTGGGTGATTTAGACAAAAAATATAATTTTTTGGTGGAAATAGAAATATTTGCAGTACATCAGCCCAAGTACTACACTGAAGTGTTCTTTTAAGTAGACTCATATGATCAATGAAATGACAGATGCGTTTCACTGTTTATGGGGTGTATCTGTAACATTCCGAACATTCATTTCAGAACGTATTTGCCTTTTTTATTGAATCCACAATTTTAAGCCCCCGTAAGAAATATTCATGGTTATAACATTCTAGCATAAAATTATTAATGAGACACTGTTTTGTGTGAGTCAACTTGGGGACAGTCATAATTCAGAAGTAGCAGAATCATGTGTGTGTGTGTGAGTGTGGGAGGGGGGGGGGGAGCCAAACTTTGCACTTCTTGATGAAAACGATTTGATGTCTATGACGTTTACCCAAGGGTGCTTCATCGGTTGGGATAGGGCGATGCACGACATCTACCACATCTGTCCCTTCATCCTTTTCAAGGCCAAGAAGTGACAAATCATGTACAAAGGGCGGCTAAGAGATATTGTGTAGATTCCGTAGGGCGTTCAATGGGCCTGGCTGCTTAATAAGATAGTGACAGCGCCATGCTCATGCTCCTTAACGGGCGCAGAGCGCGCACCCTTCCTGGCCTCCTAGAAGGTGCCCGAAGTGCCCCATTCTGTACAACAACTTGACTTACTACCGTCTAGTGTACTCCTGAAGGATGCCAATCGTTTTGTTTCCCATATGCAATAGTTGGAACGCCCGTCCCGTCCGCGCGCACCTCGCGCGCCCGTGTCCTGGCCTCCTACAAGCTTCCTCAAGTGTCCCATCCTCCACAACAACTTGCTTTCCCGACCACTTATCGTCCCCGCTCGGGTGCCAATCGATTGAAATCTTCAATCCACTCATTCTGCCACATCCCGCGCACACGCTAGCCTCCTAGAAGGTACCCGAAGTGCCCCATCCTCTACAAAATATTGACTTACTACCGTCTAGTGTACTCCAGAAGGATGCCAATCGTGTCCATATCCAATAGTTTGAACGCCCGTCCCGTCCGCGCGCACCTCGCGCGCCCGTGTCCTGGCCTCCTACAAGCTTCTTTAAGTGCCCCATCCTCTACAACAACTTGCTCTCCCGACCACTTATCGACCCCGCTCGGGTCCCAATCGATTGAAATCTTCAATCCACTCATCTGCCACATCCCGCCTACACGCTAGCCTCCTAGAAGGTACTCGAAGTGCCCCATCCTCTACAAAAACTTGACTTACTACCGTCTAGTGTACTCCATAGGGGTGCCAATCGTTTTGTCTGCCATTTCCAGTAAGTTCAATACCCGGCTCGTCGGTACGCGCCCGTGTCCGGGCCCCCTACAAGCTACCCCAAGTCTCTTATCCTCTACAACCACTGCTTGCTTACCACTCCATTCGAGTGCCGATCGACTGGTGTGTCCAGTAAACCCATTTTGCCACTTCCCGCCCACACGCTAGCCTCCTAAAAGGCACCATAAGTGCCCCATCCTCTACAACTATATGACTGACTGTAAATCTTCTTAAAATTTTAATGTCGCTTCGCTCACCACTTCGTGCCTGCCGCACGTACTCCTAGTTATAAGCCATTGAATTGTGGAGTTTGTGATGAAGCCGTGACCAAAAAAATTAGAGAATAGAGAAGGAGCTGCTCGAAATAAATTTATCTAGAAAAGAAGACCAACATTAGTAGCATGAAACTGTCGCGACAGTGGGAGAAAAGTGCTTTCCACAGACTATCGAGACGATAGCGGTGATTCGACAGGGATATTTTCGACAGTCGAGCGATCATCGTTGGTGCATCGAAATCAACATGTCAAGTTTACTTTCTTGATTTACTGTCGAGAATCGTCTTGTCAGGTCACCGCTTTCGTTATTTAGACGGTTTTTCGATAGAAATTTGGTCCGATTGTCGAGCGACTAAATAAATATTCACATTTCGAATCGAAAATTAATATCGGTACCTATATCAGGACGGTAGGGTTTCCGATTTTCCCGATAGTATTTCGACAATCGATCGACAGAAGATTAAAAACAGTTTGTAAGATACATGATTTCAGACTTAACAGACCACAGTCAAGACATATGCAGTTCGTGTGAACTTTTACAACACACAATAAACTATAAGTGTTATAATAAGTCTTGGTCGAGTTATTACTATCCCTTATCAAGATTACCCACGCCTAAAGAAGGAGAGTATAGAGATAAAACTCTGATTGGTGGTGATGTTCACCAAGACACCACTCTCAAAACTTACTATTGTGTCGTCAGATGATACTCAAGATGGTGTGCCTCCTTAAATGCCGCAGGACACAGTTTACATTTGTAGGGCCTTTCGCCATTGTGTGTTCTGAGGTGCCTCCTCAGGTTGTATCCATCACGAAAACACAGCCCGCAATTCTCAAACGTGCACTGGAAGTTGTCTTTTTCTGGAACAGACAAGCAGAGCGAGGGAGGGGTGTTAGTTGAGAGATCATAAAAAACAGCAAAAAATTACGTATTATTATGCACCTGTGCGGTAGGCCGTCCCCCCCCCCCCAAAAAAAAAAACCCCCCCCCCCAAAAAAAAAAAACAAAACAAAACAACATGCTTTTTTTTTTCCACTGCTAAAAGTTAGTTTTAACCTTTAAACTAACCCGTGCAAAGTTTGGGTTCGATCCGTCAACGTTTAGTTCTGTTGCATCGCGATCTTAGCTCCGGGCTCACGGACGCTACTAAGCCAACCTCCATCTTTGAGACGTTGCCACGCGCGTGCCCTGGCGGCAGCGGGGTTCAACCCGCACCGCACGAAGTAAACCAAAGCAGGGAATGCCCACGCGCTGCCACCCACCTCTCACAGGTGGCTGCCCTACCTATCCGGTGAACTCGCCTCGGTGGTTGACACCGCGGCGCGAACAGCGGTACGCTGACAGTCGCTAGCGTCTCCCCATCTGTAAGAAATTTTTCTACCATGAATAATTGATGAAACAGCCTTTACAACAGCAGGGTGAGTGAGTGCACGTAGTTCTCCAAACATGCCAAATGCCGACGGAGCCGGCAGAATTTGAGCAATCAGAAAGGTTTTTGGTGCGATTCAAATTTTGAAATGAGTTGAATTCTTCGTTAATTGAGGTTTCATATCCTCATTCTTAAAATTTGCTTGTCCAGAACAAACGTCTTTCACACGTCGTGCAGGATTGCCAACCTTATCAGCGTAAGATGAACTCGTCCGCGCAATATTTTAAATCACACGCAGGACAATGAATAGTCAACGTTGTTATTCTTTTCTTTATTTTTTTTTGAGGTGTTTATTGATTTTCCAGGGTTTCATTTTTTACATTGTTTTGGAAGTTTTTTTAGGCACGAAGTAGCCTTATGGTTTTGTCTCAGGATCCGATTTTTTTTATTAGCACGGCCCCTTACCTAAATCCTAAATTCTCTATAGGATTTTGATAAGACTTGGCAGAGAGGTAGAACTCAATCTCCTTAGTTCACTGCTGAAATACCAGCACAAAGTTGGTGGCCAATTTTGAGAAATTTCGATCTAAAATCTTTGTTTCCATGGTAATACTCGACTTGTCCCGCGAAAACAGCGTGGAAAGGGGAGCCGAGCCGAGTCGCCATTGTTGAGGCTGCTCGACCCCTCTGCGCGGCGCGCAGGGGAGGAGGTCCGGCGGGGCCGGGGACTTGTTGATTCTACTCATGCACAGTAGTTCAAAAAATAAAATTTCGAACGACGTGTTAAAATAAAAATGTAAAAGCAGTGTTCGAATGCCCATTGCACAACGAGCATACAATTCAAAAATCAAGCTGATCGGACGATTTTTACAGAGAGACTAACTTCTAAATCGTTTCAGCTAGAAAGCTGAAATTTGGCATGTGACCCGCTGAACTAGTGACCCTGAGATAAAAGAAATTCAGTAACATGACCCATAAGGCTAGAATTTTTATAGTAAATTTCTATATAAACCATCATCTACCGAAGAATTTCGTGAAACAAAAACACTGATTAACTTCGTGCCTACCAGGATTTCCTGAAATCGTATTTTTTTTTTCCTCAACCTATAAGAAAGTACAAAGTCCTTAAACTAAGGTTATGAAAAAGTTTTCTTTGGTTATGGATAAATACAAATACAAACAGGTCGAGTAAATAAAGTACAACATATAAAAGTACACAATTATGAACTATAACAACAGAAAATATGACTATAACAAAAGTGTATAATTCAAGTGTATAACAGATTTTTCTTACCATATTTATGTTCCTCAGCGTTGGATAGGCAAGAGTCACATCGTTGATAGTTGTTCCCCGGGAAATGGACCGCCAGCATGCCCCGGTTGATTAGCGCCCTGACCATCCGCTCCAGCTCCTCTACGTGTGGATCTTCCAAGCGGTGCAGGCAATTTCGAAGAGCATTGATGGGGACACTGATATACCTTGCCTTAATCAGCTTGGCAGGTTCCTTCCGAACTATTGTCTTGATGACATCAGGACCTCCGAAACAGCCGCAACTTAGGCTTCGCACCTGGTCGTCTCTAACGAGCCCTTTACTTGGGTGGTCGATTGTTACTGGAGCGTAACAAACCGGACAGTTTAAGTAGAGCGCGTTAGGGTCGTCCAGGTGCAAAGACAGGTCCTCTACATAGTTGGCAAGGGCTTCCTCGCATATCGTGTCGAGAGCTGCATAACACAAGAAATTGCGATTAGACGATTGCGGCAGCGCGGGGCAGGGCGGGGCAGGGCGGGACGTGGTGGGGCGCGGCGCGCGGTGCCGGGGCGGGGCGAGACGTGTCGGAGGGCAATGGAGGGGAGGGGGCGCGTAGAGGAAGATGCGGTACATACCTTCACAATCTTCAGCATCCTCCATTTCGCGGAATAGTGCGACAAACGGCGGATCTTCACCGGGGCCATCGGCAGCAGCTCCACCGGGGCCATCGGCAGCAGCTCCACCGGGGCCATCACCGAGATCTTCACCGGGGCCCATCACCGACATCTTCACCGGGGCCATCGGCAGCAGCTCCACCGGGGCCATCGGCAGCAGCTCCACCGGGGCCATCGGCAGCAGCTCCACCGCACAGTGGGCGGAAACACCTAAAACACGGGATTTAATAGTTAATGGTTACCAATGGTGACGGATCTATTATTATTATTATAAGCCATTGAATTGTGGAGTTTGTGATGAAGCCGTGACCAAAAAAATTAGAGAATAGAGAAGGAGCTGCTCGAAATAAATTTATCTAGAAAAGAAGACCAACATTAGTAGCATGAAACTGTCGCGACAGTGGGAGAAAAGTGCTTTCCACAGACTATCGAGACGATAGCGGTGATTCGACAGGGATATTTTCGACAGTCGAGCGATCATCGTTGGTGCATCGAAATCAACATGTCAAGTTTACTTTCTTGATTTACTGTCGAGAATCGTCTTGTCAGGTCACCGCTTTCGTTATTTAGACGGTTTTTCGATAGAAATTTGGTCCGATTGTCGAGCGACTAAATAAATATTCACATTCCGAATCGAAAATTAATATCGGTACCTATATCGGGACGGTAGGGTTTCCGATTTTCCCCGATAGTATTTCGACAATCGATCGACAGAAGATTAAAAACAGTTTGTAAGATACATGATTTCAGACTTAACAGACCACAGTCAAGACATATGCAGTTCGTGTGAACTTTTACAACACACAATAAACTATAAGTGTTATAATAAGTCTTGGTCGAGTTATTACTATCCCTTATCAAGATTACCCACGCCTAAAGAAGGAGAGTATAGAGATAAAACTCTGATTGGTGGTGATGTTCACCAAGACACCACTCTCAAAACTTACTATTGTGTCGTCAGATGATACTCAAGATGGTGTGCCTCCTTAAATGCCGCAGGACACAGTTTACATTTGTAGGGCCTTTCGCCATTGTGTGTTCTGAGGTGCCTCCTCAGGTTGTATCCATCACGAAAACACAGCCCGCAATTCTCAAACGTGCACTGGAAGTTGTCTTTTTCTGGAACAGACAAGCAGAGCGAGGGAGGGGCGTTAGTTGAGAGATCATAAAAAACAGCAAAAAATTACGTATTATTATGCACCTGTGCGGTAGGCCGTCACAAAACAACATGCTTTTTTTTTCCACTGCTAAAAGTTAGTTTTAACCTTTAAACTAACCCGTGCAAAGTTTGGGTTCGATCCGTCAACGTTTAGTTCTGTTGCATCGCGATCTTAGCTCCGGGCTCACGGACGCTACTAAGCCAACCTCCATCTTTGAGACGTTGCCACGCGCGTGCCCTGGCGGCAGCGGGGTTCAACCCGCACCGCACGAAGTAAACCAAAGCAGGGAATGCCCACGCGCTGCCACCCACCTCTCACAGGTGGCTGCCCTACCTATCCGGTGAACTCGCCTCGGTGGTTGACACCGCGGCGCGAACAGCGGTACGCTGACAGTCGCTAGCGTCTCCCCATCTGTAAGAAATTTTTCTACCATGAATAATTGATGAAACAGCCTTTACAACAGCAGGGTGAGTGAGTGCACGTAGTTCTCCAAACATGCCAAATGCCGACGGAGCCGGCAGAATTTGAGCAATCAGAAAGGTTTTTGGTGCGATTCAAATTTTGAAATGAGTTGAATTCTTCGTTAATTGAGGTTTCATATCCTCATTCTTAAAATTTGCTTGTCCAGAACAAACGTCTTTCACACGTCGTGCAGGATTGCCAACCTTATCAGCGTAAGATGAACTCGTCCGCGCAATATTTTAAATCACACGCAGGACAATGAATAGTCAACGTTGTTATTCTTTTCTTTATTTTTTTTTGAGGTGTTTATTGATTTTCCAGGGTTTCATTTTTTACATTGTTTTGGAAGTTTTTTTAGGCACGAAGTAGCCTTATGGTTTTGTCTCAGGATCCGATTTTTTTTATTAGCACGGCCCCTTACCTAAATCCTAAATTCTCTATAGGATTTTGATAAGACTTGGCAGAGAGGTAGAACTCAATCTCCTTAGTTCACTGCTGAAATACCAGCACAAAGTTGGTGGCCAATTTTGAGAAATTTCGATCTAAAATCTTTGTTTCCATGGTAATACTCGACTTGTCCCGCGAAAACAGCGTGGAAAGGGGAGCCGAGCCGAGTCGCCATTGTTGAGGCTGCTCGACCCCTCTGCGCGGCGCGCAGGGGAGGAGGTCCGGCGGGGCCGGGGACTTGTTGATTCTACTCATGCACAGTAGTTCAAAAAATAAAATTTCGAACGACGTGTTAAAATAAAAATGTAAAAGCAGTGTTCGAATGCCCATTGCACAACGAGCATACAATTCAAAAATCAAGCTGATCGGACGATTTTTACAGAGAGACTAACTTCTAAATCGTTTCAGCTAGAAAGCTGAAATTTGGCATGTGACCCGCTGAACTAGTGACCCTGAGATAAAAGAAATTCAGTAACATGACCCATAAGGCTAGAATTTTTATAGTAAATTTCTATACAAACCATCATCTACCGAAGAATTTAGTGAAACAAAAACACTGATTAACTTCGTGCCTAGCAGGATTTCCTGAAATCGTATTTTTTTTTCCTCAACCTATAAGAAAGTACAAAGTCCTTAAACTAAGGTTATGAAAAAGTTTTCTTTGGTTATGGATAAATACAAATACAAACAGGTCGAGTAAATAAAGTACAACATATAAAAGTACACAATTATGAACTATAACAACAGAAAATATGACTATAACAAAAGTGTATAATTCAAGTGTATAACAGATTTTTCTTACCATATTTATGTTCCTCAGCGTTGGATAGGCAAGAGTCACATCGTTGATAGTTGTCCCCGGGAAATGGACCGCCAGCGTGCCCCGGTTGATTAGCGCCCTGACCATCCGCTCCAGCTCCTCTACGTGTGGATCTTCCAAGCGGTGCAGGCAATTTCGAAGAGCATTGATGGGGACACTGATATACCTTGCCTTAATCAGCTTGGCAGGTTCCTTCCGAACTATTGTCTTGATGACATCAGGACCTCCGAAACAGCCGCAACTTAGGCTTCGCACCTGGTCGTCTCTAACGAGCCCTTTACTTGGGTGGTCGATTGTTACTGGAGCGTAACAAACCGGACAGTTTAAGTAGAGCGCGTTAGGGTCGTCCAGGTGCAAAGACAGGTCCTCTGCATAGTTGGCAAGGGCTTCCTCGCATATCGTGTCGAGAGCTGCATAACACAAGAAATTGCGATTAGACGATTGCGGCAGCGCGGGGCAGGGCGGGGCAGGGCGGGACGTGGTGGGGCGCGGCGCGCGCGTGCCGGGGCGGGGCGAGACGTGTCGGAGGGCAATGGAGGGGAGGGGGCGCGTAGAGGAAGATGCGGTACATACCTTCACAATCTTCAGCATCCTCCATTTCGCGGAATAGTGCGACAAACGGCGGATCTTCACCGGGGCCATCGGCAGCAGCTCCACCGGGGCCATCGGCAGCAGCTCCACCGGGGCCATCACCGAGATCTTCACCGGGGCCATCACCGACATCTTCACCGGGGCCATCGGCAGCAGCTCCACCGGGGCATCGGCAGCTCCACCGGGGCCATCGGCAGCAGCTCCACCGCACAGTGGGCGGAAACACCAAAAACACGGGATTTAATAGTTAATGGTTACCAACGGTGACGGATCTATTATTATTATTATAAGCCATTGAATTGTGGAGTTTGTGATGAAGCCGTGACCAAAAAAATTAGAGAATAGAGAAGGAGCTGCTCGAAATAAATTTATCTAGAAAAGAAGACCAACATTAGTAGCATGAAACTGTCGCGACAGTGGGAGAAAAGTGCTTTCCACAGACTATCGAGACGATAGCGGTGATTCGACAGGGATATTTTCGACAGTCGAGCGATCATCGTTGGTGCATCGAAATCAACATGTCAAGTTTACTTTCTTGATTTACTGTCGAGAATCGTCTTGTCAGGTCACCGCTTTCGTTATTTAGACGGTTTTTCGATAGAAATTTGGTCCGATTGTCGAGCGACTAAATAAATATTCACATTCCGAATCGAAAATTAATATCGGTACCTATATCGGGACGGTAGGGTTTCCGATTTCCCCGATAGTATTTCGACAATCGATCGACAGAAGATTAAAAAGAGTTTGTAAGATACATGATTTCAGACTTAACAGACCACAGTCAAGACATATGCAGTTCGTGTGAACTTTTACAACACACAATAAACTATAAGTGTTATAATAAGTCTTGGTCGAGTTATCATTATCCCTTATCAAGATTACCCACGCCTAAAGAAGGAGAGTATAGAGATAAAACTCTGATTGGTGGTGATGTTCACCAAGACACCACTCTCAAAACTTACTTGTGTGTCGTCAGATGATACTCAAGATGGTGTGCCTCCTTAAATGCCGCAGGACACAGTTTACATTTGTAGGGCCTTTCGCCATTGTGTGTTCTGAGGTGCCTCCTCAGGTTGTATCCATCACGAAAACACAGCCCGCAATTCTCAAACGTGCACTGGAAGTTGTCTTTTTCTGGAACAGACAAGCAGAGCGAGGGAGGGGCGTTAGTTGAGAGATCATAAAAAACAGCAAAAAATTACGTATTATTATGCACCTGTGCGGTAGGCCGTCAACAAAACAACATGCTTTTTTTTTCCACTGCTAAAAGTTAGTTTTAACCTTTAAACTAACCCGTGCAAAGTTTGGGTTCGATCCGTCAACGTTTAGTTCTGTTGCATCGCGATCTTAGCTCCGGGCTCACGGACGCTACTAAGCCAACCTCCATCTTTGAGACGTTGCCACGCGCGTGCCCTGGCGGCAGCGGGGTTCAACCCGCACCGCACGAAGTAAACCAAAGCAGGGAATGCCCACGCGCTGCCACCCACCTCTCACAGGTGGCTGCCCTACCTATCCGGTGAACTCGCCTCGGTGGTTGACACCGCGGCGCGTACAGCGGTACGCTGACAGTCGCTAGCGTCTCCCCATCTGTAAGAAATTTTTCTACCATGAATAATTGATGAAACAGCCTTTACAACAGCAGGGTGAGTGAGTGCACGTAGTTCTCCAAACATGCCAAATGCCGACGGAGCCGGCAGAATTTGAGCAATCAGAAAGGTTTTTGGTGCGATTCAAATTTTGAAATGAGTTGAATTCTTCGTTAATTGAGGTTTCATATCCTCATTCTTAAAATTTGCTTGTCCAGAACAAACGTCTTTCACACGTCGTGCAGGATTGCCAACCTTATCAGCGTAAGATGAACTCGTCCGCGCAATATTTTAAATCACACGCAGGACAATGAATAGTCAACGTTGTTATTCTTTTCTTTATTTTTTTTTGAGGGGGGGGGGTGTTTATTGATTTTCCAGGGTTTCATTTTTTACATTGTTTTGGAAGTTTTTTTTTCCTCAACCTATAAGAAAGGACAAAGTCCTTAAACTAAGGTTATGAAAAAGTTTTCTTTGGTTATGGATAAATACAAATACAAACAGGTCGAGTAAATAAAGTACAACATATAAAAGTACACAATTATGAACTATAACAACAGAAAATATGACTATAACAAAAGTGTATAATTCAAGTGTATAACAGATTTTTCTTACCATATTTATGTTCCTCAGCGTTGGATAGGCAAGAGTCACATCGTTGATAGTTGTCCCCGGGAAATGGACCGCCAGCGTGCCCCGGTTGATTAGCGCCCTGACCATCCGCTCCAGCTCCTCTACGTGTGGATCTTCCAAGCGGTGCAGGCAATTTCGAAGAGCATTGATGGGGACACTGATATACCTTGCCTTAATCAGCTTGGCAGGTTCCTTCCGAACTATTGTCTTGATGACATCAGGACCTCCGAAACAGCCGCAACTTAGGCTTCGCACCTGGTCGTCTCTAACGAGCCCTTTACTTGGGTGGTCGATTGTTACTGGAGCGTAACAAACCGGACAGTTTAAGTAGAGCGCGTTAGGGTCGTCCAGGTGCAAAGACAGGTCCTCTGCATAGTTGGCAAGGGCTTCCTCGCATATCGTGTCGAGAGCTGCATAACACAAGAAATTGCGATTAGACGATTGCGGCAGCGCGGGGCAGGGCGGGGCAGGGCGGGACGTGGTGGGGCGCGGCGCGGCGCGATGCCGGGGCGGGGCGAGACGTGTCGGAGGGCAATGGAGGGGAGGGGGCGCGTAGAGGAAGATGCGGTACATACCTTCACAATCTTCAGCATCCTCCATTTCGCGGAATAGTGCGACAAACGGCGGATCTTCACCGGGGCCATCGCCAGTCGGGGCCAGCAGCTCCACCGGGGCCATCACCGAGATCTTCACCGGGGCCATCACCGACATCTTCACCGGGGCCATCGGCAGCAGCTCCACCGGGGCCATCGGCAGCAGCTCCATCGGGGCCATCGGCAGCAGCTCCACCGGGGCCATCGGCAGCAGCTCCACCGGGGCCATCACCGAGATCTTCACCGGGGCCATCACCGAGATCTTCACCGGGGCCATCGGCGGCAGCTTTACCGAGATCTTCACCGGGGCCAGCGGCGGCGGCGGCTTCGGCGGCTTCTGCTGCAGCAGTGGCGGCGGCGGCGGCGGCAGCTTTAGCAGCGGCTTCAGCACGAGCCGCACCCTGCAGCGCGTGGTCGGGAACAACAGATGGGGCAAAAGTTGTTCCTAGACGTGCCGCAGCCTCGAGGATACAAAGAAACACAAACAACTGCACATTTTAATGGTAGTTATATTGGGAGAGTTACAATGTTACAGTTGAGAGAACTCAAGTTATTATTATAGCTACTTCTAAATACTTAATAATACCTGTACTGTCGCTGACCCTTACGCAGTGGTTCAATCCGTATTTTGTAGCCAGCTGCATCTCAACCCCTGGCGAGTAGGCAACCAATCCCACGCCGCAGCATTATGTGCTGCCTATTCCACCATTCACAGGCGCTAACCATGAACCCGTAAAACAACCGATACGAAAGTTGTATTTTTTTTTCTACTACTGTCAACAAACGTCAGAGCACAGTGAGTAGGAAGAGTAAGTACCCCACAAAAGCCAGGAACAGTAGAGCAAAAGCCGCGCAGAAGGATTTTTTTTTACCTACATCATCACTTCTAGGTGATAAGATTCCCTGATTTTGAAGACAGCTTTGTGTATTCGATTAAAGTCAAGTGGAAAAATAATATTTGTGAGAAAAGTATTATTTAGCTGTCTTTTTATTTTGTAAGACCTACAATACAGGTCAGAAGATAGAATTATAACGGCAAAGCCACATACAATTACAAATTTCTTCTAGTAAATGAATGATAATCTATGAGGATAAATTTTATCTACTATGTACTGCATTATGAATGTAAATCCATTTTTTTTTAACTTTGCATAGATATACATGAAGGCCAACACTTTAGTTGAATTTCTCCTTGATAACAAGGTAGAAGCTAAGACTCCATCTCATAATGAGTGGTTCCAATATGAATTTAATAGTGTGGACATCCCAAGTTTTCGCCAGCACCTTCTTCCGAATGTGGAGAGGAGTGTTGCGTCCTGCCGTGATATGAATTGGAAAGCCAAAAATGGCTTCAATTTCAAAATAAAGAGGATGACCAGGACCACTACTGTCATCTGTGACCGGAAACAAGCTACCTGAAATAGGATATCACAAGTGGTTTTAATTTAGGTAAGGGTGTACCCTGTCACGAGGCAGAGGTTGATTTAAGAAAAGCACCTTAGTTTCATTAGAAAGTATAGACAGAAAATACCTTTGACAAGGTTGGACAGGTTGGAAGTGAAAGTAGGGAGGGACTTGATGTTTGCTGTCCTCCCTAAACCACAGAGAAAGTCTTGTAGGACACGGCCTCGGTAGCTGGACTTTCTGTTCGCATACATAGTTCCCACTTTATCCTGTAAACATTCAGACTCTCATTGTACAGAGGAGACATTTAGATGCAGCTGCTGAGCACTTCAGACATTAATGTTATCTTGCACGGGGGAATATTTGTCCAGAAGTATCGCTGGCGGGTCATTGGGACAAACATCGAAGAGCACATTGTAATTGGTTCGCATCCCAAATACCTTCAATTGCATAGAAATTACATTCATTGATACGGAATCATATAGTTCTCAAACTGTATCGCAGTTAATCTAAGGTATGCGGACATTCAGGGGAGTCCGTACTCACCCGGAAATAGTGCTGCATGTTTCATTATCGAGATTTCTTGTGTTTCCATAAAACCAAAAGAAGTCATTCTCTCTGTTTGAAAGCTGTGCTGCATGTTTGCAGAATAACAGCACCCTTAAAAATTCAAAAAATAATGGACCAGTGCCAACTTTACCTGGATCAGAACATAGATAATAGTATCAGAATTTCACACAGACATTAACCACCCCTATGAACACATTAATTTTCCACATGCAATCAACTGTGAAATGTACTCACCTTCAATACCTTTTCTTAGTGGATTAACACTTGACAAATCAGAGCATGGGGATCCTCCAAACAAAATGTCTGGTGCAATATTTCTCAGCATTTGATACTCCAGCCCACGGACATCACCCAGCACATGAATATTTGCTCCAAAGTTAAATCTCTGGATTCTGAGAGCATATTCATCAATTTCAGATGTAAAATAGGTACGGGGAATAATTGCTAATGATGTGAGGGCTACCAGGCGAGCAGAGATTCCATCAAATATGCTCACTACAACAGGCCTCTTTATAGGGAAGTGTTGACCGTCCACAGATATTTGTTGGTAACGTCCATCAGGAACAACATTCAACCGAGGAACAGCTACCACACATCTCTGTCGGGTACAGGAGGTTGGTCATTACCTTTTAAACATGACACCGCAGATGAGAAATGTGATGTGACATGATTTAGGCTCAACTGTACATCAGAGGGAGAAAAGTCATCCTTGATAGATGCATTTCGAACCTGACGCCTCAGGGTTCTCTCCTCAACCCGTTTTTGGAATGCTGGAGAGCGAGAATTCTTTTTCTGGCTCAGTTTAAATTTCGGCTTGCCCATTGAACCTACAGAATAAGGAAAACACACATCAAGAGTCACGCAGCACATCAAGAAAATGACAACAGTGGAACCTAACCTGAACCTGATCCTGGACTGCCAGAACAATTTCAGGCAGAGTGCACTTAATTTAGAGGTAAACGTGGCTCTCTTAGGTCCAGCTAGATATAAGGCATGGAAATAAATAGTTCTCTGCTGATAGAAAAGGATGAAACATTAAAAGAAACGACTGTTTCTTCAGAGGGGTTATGACACTATGTACTGCCAGGACACCTACGCCTTTATAAGCAAAGGTAGGATGAAAGTAGAGTGATTGATTGCATCTATGGAAGTTACTATAGCGACTAACACATAAGTTTTTTCTGTGAGTTAAAGATTGTAACCTTTTTAAGAAGACACCACCTCGCTTCACAACATAAACAAGATCTTTGCAAAGGACAGTTACCAACATAAGATGGTGCCAACTGCAGCTACATAATTTTTTAACATCTATTTTTTTCTCTCTCAGCGTTCAGTTTCACACCATATATAAAGGCAAAGAAAAAAAATTAATCTTGAGATGTTTTTGGTTTTGCAGATAATCTCAAAATAATTTTCATTGCCCAGAACTTACATACACTGCCATTCAGACCATATTCTGGCATAAGATGACCCCTCAGCAGTCACAATATGCAACATTAAGAGACAGGAGTATTTCAAATTACCTCTTGAAGAAGAAGACATTCTCATGTCAAAATATATTTTTTGCAACATTTCATTTTTTTTAAAAATAGCCGTTCAAATAATTCTGAATTTTTGTAGTCAGCGCATCGCATATGTTCACTCCCAATGCAATAATAGTGCAGTGCAGATCCAGTGATATACGCACCCGCACATGGCGCACATTCCCAAAACCAACCCTGCACCTTTCGCGACTGTCGAGCCAAGTAACACGCCCCCCACCCGTAACGTGTCGATTTGTAGGGCTTACCTGCATATTACAGTGCTTTCCATCCAAGGCACCAATCATGTTGGGGAAATTCCACCGCTCCATGAAGCCGTGCATGGACCGGGACAAGATCTCCTCCGTCAAGGGCGGAATCATCTCCTGGTGCAGCTCTTCCCAGATTGCCTCACACGTTTCCCGGATGATACCATTCGCCGTCGGTTGGGGAATAGTAAAGGCAGCCCCAGAAAACTTCTGGTAGCTACCAGTGGCAAGGAAACTGGAAAGGAAACGATCGCAATTGTAATTCACGTTACAGAGGAGTGCTTCTCAACCACAACAAAAACGTGCACAAGCGTCATCGACACGGAGCAGGGCGGGGCGATGGGGAGGGGGAATCATGGTTTGGAATTCATAAAATATTCACCTACGCCACGCTGTTTATGATTCTTGTCGAAATTCCAAAAAGAGCAAGAAGAATTGGGTGGGAGGGGGCAAAGCAGCGAAACGTATGAGCCTAGAAGCTCGTGTGCCTTCGAAAGCGACAGGTGAAAGTGAGACGTTCGAACTACAACATAGCTCCCTCTCACTCTCACCTCTCGTTTTCAGACGCGTACCTGCGCATACGAGCATGTGCGCTCGCTCGTTTCGCTGTTCTGAGAGGGAGGGAGGAGGGTAGAGCAGGGAAACGAGCGAGCGCAGAAGCTCGTATGCGTCTGAAACCGACGGGTGAGAATGAGACGTTCGAACTACAACTTCGCTTCCTCTCACTCCTCGTTTTGGACGCAGACGAGCCCACTGCGCTCGCTTGTTTCCCTGCTCTAGAGGAGGGTCAAATCCGTGCAGGGGCTAGTGGGGATGGTAGCAACGCGGGCCAAATGGGCAGAGCAGCGGGAGCTCGAGCAACCAAAAGCGTCAACTGCATTCTTCATGCCATCCAAACAAACAAAATAAATGTACTCACTGCAGCGTCAAAGCCAGCCGCTCGCCGGGCGGGATGCCCATATGCTGAGGCCTCTTCTGAATGAGCGGTGAGATCCGGGCCAAAAGCCCTCCGAAGACCTCCGGTGTCATCCTGAAGTTCTCGAAGAACATTTCTGGATCCTCCTGCAGCATTTTGCGGACATGTGTCCTCCAGGCACCATGCTCAGCCCGCTCCGTCCACGTAGGTCGCCGACGCCAGCGGCGAGGTGCGCGTTGGTTGCGAAGCCGTCGTTGCCGAACCAAAGCAGCGAACGCAAACACAAGCTGACGTGCAAGGTCGCCTGCACAATACATAGTTTAACATACATGCGAATCGAAAGTCGGGTGAAAATTGACGATAGGAAGTAAATTCGCACTTACCGTGGAGCGGAAAATTGCCGTTCTGTCTGCGGTCAAGAATTTCTTGGGCACGAGCTTCAAGGCGCTGCCGGAGCCCAGCCATGGTCCGAATTCCGTAGTCAAATCAAGGTGAAAAGCGAGGTCGGTTCAAAACAAAGAGAGGCAGAGAAAACGTGGAGAAAAATGCAAAGGTCGAGGTCCAGTAGAGAAGCAAGGTCGGTTCATGGTGGCAGTCAGCAGCAGTCAGAAATCCAGAGAGAAAGCGATAGGTCGAGGTCCAGAAGAGAAGCAAGGTCGGTATGAATGGAAGACGATTAACGGTTTGGAATGGCGAGATGTGACCGAAGAGGCGCAGTGCACAAATCAGAATGAGCTGCGGCTGCGAGCGCAGAGCCGCTGGCGGTGCCTCGGTCGGCCGGGCCGGAGGGGGCGGGGAGTAGGGGGGATCTCGCCAGCGCCGGCACCTGCCCACTGCGCCGCTGCGCCGGCAGCGCTGCTTCACAACAAAGCAGAAGACGCGGCCCCGTAACTGCGGTGGATCACGGGATGAGGGGGATCTCGCCAGCGCCGGCACTTCCGCACTGCGCCGCTGCGCCGGCAGCGCTGCTTCACAACAAAGCAGAAGACGCGGCCCCGTGACTGCGGTGGATCACGGCTTTTTTACCCAACGTTGAGTGCCAAACTAAAGGGATAATTTTTTTCCTTTTTTTGCCTTTTGACTGTGTGCACTTTGTTGCGCCGTCTTAAGTTGAATCCGTCTCGGAAACCCTTCCCACAACCGTCCCAAGAACACTGAAACTGGTTTTCTTCTTTTCGTTCTCGTACCTTGAGGTATATTGGCGAACAGCCAACGGGTGACGGGACAGGCTCCAGCTCTTGAAACCTGGTGCTTGGTATTGCCGGCGATGGGGGTCTCACGAGTGGTAAAATATCTTGCTCCCGAAGGGCAGCCTCTGGGGAGTCGGCCAGACTCTGCAGCAAACACTGATCCTCCTGCCGGAAGGATGATCCAAGATCCGCTTCCATGGACCGCACAATATCTTCGGATTCGCCTTCGTCTGGGACGAGCTTGGATAGGTCTTCTAATAGTTTCTTCAAGCTTTCTAGGCCCGCGTTGAAGCGTCGAAGCAACGCGTCGTATTATCGGGGGTGTAGCGGGTGCTGCCAAAGGGGTTGTCCGGCCGGAGTGGACGTGTGTCGCCCGCCGGTCAGATGGCCGGTTCGCCCCAGACGGGTAGGCAACCCAACTGGCCGCTGACGCGGAATAGATCCGCAGCAGGCTCGCCTGGGGACGGCGTATCGCCGTGAGTCGTGCTGAACACGCGTGCTGATGAGTGCTGCACTCTGGGGGTGGTCCACCGAATTGCGACGGGTAGGTGCCTGGGTTGGCGGCCGCCGTAAGGTTCGGGAAGGTCGGGAGAAATGAGAGCACACGACACAACTCGAGGTTCCGCGGAAATACAGGAGGTGCACTACCGGGAGGAACGGTCCATCAATATGAGAGGTCGGGTCACTCCTGATTCACTATCCCGGTCACTGGTCACTGAGCACACACACTAGCACGCTACTCGCTTACACTCGCGAAGACCTGGCACACACGGCCGCAAATACTCTAAGTCCCACTCTGGACTCAAACGCTATCACTGGTGGCCACACACGGACCTGACACTTTCCCGGGGAGACACCTGCTCCCGCCCGATGCTAGCTAAAGACTGACTACCACCCTCACTACCTGGCGCCTCATCCGCCAAGAGGGAATGACCGAACTATCTGATTAGGGAATGACCAGAGGGGCAGTGCCCGGCGCTCCGCCCGAGCCCCTGCACGGGCATAAGAGCTGCTGTTTGCCCAATTTCGGCGAATAGCGCTGACAGCTCCAATCGCCCAATTGGGGTAGACGGCTTCGGGAGGGCTGGAAGCCCAAAGACCAAGACGTTTGTGCGGTTAGCGCAAGCAGTTCCATTCGCCCAATTTGGGTGGAGAGCTTAGGACGAGCTATGCGCACAAAAACGTAATATAATTAGTTATATGTTATATATTATATGTTATATATTATATAATTATTATTATTATCATTATTGTTATGAAGTTGGTGTTTCTGATACACTTGTTACCCTCTCCCTAATGCCGCGCATGCGCATGATGCCTTAATACTACCATAGCTACGCCTCAGGGCAACCCCTGTTGTAACAGTCAGTCTTTGAGAATACACCAGTGTGTTCAGACGTTCCCTGAGTATCTCTCTCTCCCGTCTCCTTACCCGCTTCGCAGAATTCCCACACTCAATTCTACAACATTGGTGGCAGCGATAAATCGGAAGGAGAGGAAAAGCGCTACCAGCCCGATCGCGTCGCCGCTTGGGCGTTTGGTCTTCCCCGACCGAGCGAGTCTACCAGCGTCAGTCCCGTCAGTCCAGTCCAAGTCCACGACCACATCAAAGAATAAGGCAAGCTTGAGTGCGTTCAAAGGTTTATTCTAAAGGGCAATATGGAACAGCGACAAGGACGTAGCCAAGGTTCGGGACAAGGACTAAACGAGGGCGATCAAGGCCAAGGGCCGAGCGGGTCGGGCAGCCAAGGACCTTCTGGTCAAGGGCCCCCGTCACGCTCCGGCCAGGGGCTCTTTACGCCAAGGTTTGGTCGAGGTTCCGGACGAGGTGCTCGTCAAGGTCCTGTTTCTGGCGATAGGTGGGTTGTCGAAAACTTGGAGCTGCGTCCGCCTGGCACTGAAGGCGAAGATGATGATGAGTCCGATGTCGCTGACTATGAAGATCTGGAGCAGCACGACCATGACCACGCTACAACAAGTCAGATCCCCCTTAGTCGTGAAGTGCGGACTTTCATTGAAGATCAGTTCGATCGTCGTTTCTCCAACCTGTGTGCCCAGATTACGGGTTACATTGAAAGTCTGCGTCAGCCGATCCAGAACCTATCTTCAAGTCAGCCGTCGACGTCAAGGGCCTCTGCATCCGTTCAGCCTCCTGCTCAGCTTAGTCGCAAAAGCATGAAAGTAAAACCTTATAATGGCGAGACAGACTACAACATCTACGCTGTGCAGTTTCGCAACGTTGCCCGTTACAACAACTGGGATGAAACAAAGCAGCGTGATGAGTTGCTGAATGCTTTGGAAGGCAAAGCAACTAAGGTCCTTCAATGCATGCCCCACCTACAAGCCGACTCTACAACTTTCCAACAGCTCCATGAAGCCCTGGAAAAGACTTATGGCAGGAAAATCACAGTTTGGGAACGAATTAGTCAATTTCAGACACTCAAGCAAGGGACTGAATCGCTCCGTGAGTTCGCTAGCTCGGTAGAAACGGCAGCTACCTTGGCATATCCTCATATGCCTGAAGAGGACTTGACTCAGCTCAAGGTGCAAGCCTTCGTGCAGGGCCTGAAGAGCGAGGCAATGCGTGCGTCGTTGGCCTTCCAGAGGTACCCTTCCCTCATGGCGGCCCTTGATAGTGCCGTCCAAGGCTCAACGATTTTGCCTAATGCTAGCGAACCTCCTGCAAAGAAAGTCAGGCAAGCTAAGGTCAGTCAACCGGCCGCTGAAGAAGAAGAAGAGGCAACTTGCCTACGTACTGACCTTCAGCGAAAGAAGCCAACTTTCAAGGCACAGATGGTTTTCGCCGACGACAAACCCTCGACTTCTGGCTCCTCAGGCTCCGGGTTTGAAATCACCCACACCGATGCTCGTGGCCGTGGTAGAGGCCGTGGCAGGGGCCGAGGCCGTGGCAGAGGTCGCGGTAGCTTTAATGGCCGTGGTGGTTTCAGTAGCCGTGGTGGCTTCTCAGGTGGTTATGGTGGCAACTTTAGGTCAGACCGCTGCTCAGTCTGCAATGGAAAAGGCCACAGTGCAGAAAGTTGTTGGTTTAATGATGGACATGGAAATTTCCAACCTAGACCTCAACCTTACCCAATGTATCCACCCCAGTTCTATCATGCTGGAATGTCGTGGCAAAACCAGTGGGGTAATCAGTGGCCCCAGTACAATCGCCAACAACAGCCTGGTCAACAACAAAGTATTGGTCAACAACAAAACAATGAAAACAACCAGGGAAACTAACAACTGCTGTCCCTAAAGTGGTCAAGTCGGCAGCTACAGTTCAAAACGCAAAACCTCAATCAGACCACAGTATTAAATCATCTGATCTTGACCAGTTTCCGACACCTGGAAGTCCAATGGTAAAATGGTCATTAAACGGTGTCAAGTCCAAGTGTGTTCAGGACACTGGAGCAGTGATCACTGTAGTGAAGAGAGGACACTTACCTGGACCTACATCAAAGCAAGCCAAAGCTCGTCTTAAAGGCGTCACAGAAGGCACAGGCAAGTTGTATGGTCCAAGGCTAGTTACCTTTACCTATGGAGACATCGAAGTACAGTTCCCAGTGTACGAATGTGACATTGAGGATGACTGCCTGATCGGAAATGACTTCATTCATTATTTTGGAATCGGAATTGAAAGCTCAGAAGGATACATTACATTTAGGAGAACTTCTCCAAATAATTACCTACCTTCTCCAGTTAGGATTCCGTGTGAGATGGTCCACACTCCAAGTGTTGGTAAATTTCACTCTGGTTGTGTGTATTTTATAGCTCGGGCTAACCGCACTCTGAATCTGGCCCCGTTAGCAGATGCCACCATAGTTACAGAACTGGAAACTGACATTCAGTTTCCTAGAGTTCAAACAAATAATCAGCCCAAATCAAAATCAAAAAGTGGTTCCAGTGTGCACACTATAAACCAAATAAACAAAGGTTCCACAAAGGCTGACAGTAACTGGGGTACTCTGCTAACGTCGCTGGAGGACGAGGAAAGGTTGCATAAGGTTCAACTTGGTCTGATGACTCGACCTTACGACCCAAGTGATCCAGGACCTAGACCCTCTCAGCTCAATCCTAATGTTTTAACTATATCTGGAGTGGTGCCGTGTGTGACTGCACCAATGGAAATCACATTACAAAATGTTGGTGACACTCCCGCCAAAATTCCAAAACATACAATTCTGGCAGAAGTCTACCTACTAAATTCAACTGAATATGAAGCACAAGAAGATTCCAGCTCATCAGAAGTTCCAGTTCAGGCCACTACAATCCAGTCTCCAAATTCACAGTCACCCAGTTTCTCCGATCACTCCTCTCTTGAAATTGATTTTGATCCTGTCCCTAGAAAAGATGCAATGCCATCAAGCCAACCTTTACCACCTGATTTACATGACTTGGTTAAAAGATGTAAAAATCTTACCCCAACCGAAGAGGCTCAAGTTTCAGACCTTTTGCGGAAACATCATGATGTCTTTGCGCCAGACAATACAACGTTTGGATGTTGTCCATGGGTGAAGTTCACCATCGATACAGGAGATCATCCTCCCATAAAGATGCAAGCACGACCAATACCTCTTCATTACCGCAAGGCTGTCTATGAAACTTTCATGAAGTACTTAGAATGTGGAGCTGTTCGCCCAAGTAATTCGGCATGGGCGTCTCCCATTCTATGTGTGCCTAAAAAGACAGGAGAAATCCGTGTTTGTATTGATTACAGAGCCTTAAATCACATTACAAGAGTTCCGGCCATTCCCATACCATTAACTCATGAGCTTACCCAGAAAGTAGCTGGTCGCAAAATTTATCATTCCTTTGACTTAGCTCATGGTTATCACAATCTTCTGATTGATGAGAAAGACATTCCAAAAACTGCAGTTATTTTGCCTGAAGATCTTGGCCTACCAGCTCGACATTTTGAGTGGACAAGACTCAGTTTTGGTTTGTCTGCAGCTCCTGGTATTTTTCAGCAAGTTACAGACCGATTGATGAGGCATGCAAGAAATCCAACTCCTGAGAATGATGTTGGTCCACACAGTGCTGTCTATCTTGACGATATTTGTATCGCAGGAGATGATTTTCAAACCATGCTTCAAAGACTTGAAGCTCTCTTCAATCGTGTCCGTGCTTCAGGTTTCTTTTTGAAAGCCAAGAAATGTTTCATTTTCCAAGACAAAGTAGAATATCTTGGCCATGTGCTTTCAAAAGAGGGAATAGGCACTGTTGACAAAAAAGTTGACAAGATTATGTGTTGGCCTACACCTCAAAATGTCAAAGAGTTACGAACATGGCTTGGTATGGTAAATTATTATATCAAGTTCATACCTCACATGGCCACAGAAGCAGCACCTCTGTACAAGCTGCTACATAAAGATATTGAATTTATCTGGTCTGAAGAGTGTGAGAAATGTTTCCAAAAGGTGAAGAAACTTCTCAGTTCAACTCCAGTCCTGGGAGTACCAGACATCTCTAAAGGACCATTTATTTTATATTCTGATGCGAGCCTCACTGGACTTGGTGCAGCCCTTAAACAAGAACAAGATGGCAAAGAAGTCCTAATAGGTTATTGGTCTAAAGTTCTGAATGCTGCTCAGCGAAATTACTGTGTCACACACCGAGAGCTTTTAGCTCTAGTTGAAGCAATCGAACATTTTCACCATTACCTTGCTGGTGCTCGTTTTGAAGTCAAAACAGACCATGCAGCTTTACAGTGGCTCCGAAATTTCAAAAATCCCTCTGGACTTCTTGCTAGGTGGATTAGCAGATTAGCTCCATACAGCTTCAATATTTCATTTATTAAGGGAAGTGAAAATGTTGAAGCTGATGCAATGTCAAGAAGACCACCTCGACCATGTTCCAGTGACTGCAAGAAATGTTCAAAATTAGAAATGCAAGACAAAATTCTCACTCCGGAAACACTTTCAGTGTATTGGATTTCCATAGTACCCAATCCTGATTTCACACCTGTCCAGTTCAAAAAAGATCAACTTTTGGACCAAGAATTAATGCCTATCATTATAGGATTGCAAGATAAGTTAAGACCCACCTTTCAAGACATTGTGGGCTATGGTCCAAGGACAAGATCTCTTTGGTTGCAGTTTAAATCTCTTGTTTTGCATAATGGAGTCATGTATAGAAGACTTGAACATCCCAGTCTTGATCCAAACAAAGAGAGTTTCCAACTTGTTCTCCCTTCCAAACATGTAGTGGACACCATCAGATCCTATCATGAAAATGCAGCAACTGGCAATCATTTTGGAGTTAGCAAAACTTATGCTGCTATCCATAAGGTTTTCTATTGGCCTGGAATGTGGGAGGACATAGCTTCATTTGTATCAAAGTGTGAGAAATGTGCAAGATTTAAGCATCATAAAAGGTCAAAAGTTCCCTTACAAATTTTTAGAGAAGGTGTACTTCATGGGAAATGGCACATTGATATTTGTGGCCCACTTCCTCAAACTCCAGAAAATTTTAAGTACATCCTTGTTGCTGTGGAAGCTTTCTCAGGTTGGCCTTTTGCTATTCCCATCAAGTCAAAATCTTCTGAAGAAATCGCAGAGGTTCTCATTCGTGACGTCTTCTCTGTTTTTGGATCCCCGTTGTCAATCTTATCAGATAAAGAAAGGTGTTTCACCTCTTCTGTAATCAAAGATATTTATAAACTCTATGGAATTCAAAGCAACACAATTTCATTGGCACATCCACCTGCAAACGGCAAGGCTGAAAAATGGATCAGAACTTTGAAGGAACATCTCAAAATGATGGTTTCAAAGGACCAGAAAAACTGGCCTAAACATTTACCTCTGATCTGTCAAGCTTATCGAAGCATTCCTCACACAGCCACTAAGTTTTCACCTTATGAGGTCATTTTTGGTTCTCCAATGCGCACACCTCTGGATCTTCAGAGAGGTCTTCCTCCAGCAAGTGTTCCTGTGGAGACATCAATTGAAAATTATCCATTTTGGCTACGTTCATCATTACAAGAAATTCACAAGTTTGTTCGAGAACACTCACATCAGGCAGCTCAACGTATGAAGTCCTATTATGATCTTCACGTTTCTGTTTCACCTTTCAAGAATGGAGATTTAGTCTGGTTCTATCATCCAGTAAGATCCAGAGGCAGGTCTCCAAAACTTGACAGTCCTTGGGAAGGACCATACAAGATCACCAAAATTATCAATGACACTGTTGCAGCTGTGCAGATGGTTCATGCACCTCACACTCAGCGTATAGTCCATCTTGACAAACTTGCCAGTTATGTCACACCCGCCTTGCCAATACAAGCAGCATGGCTAACTTTTACTCAGTCATCATAGCCCTCTTGAACTAGCATTCTAAACTGAGTTTAGAAAGTCTACTGTCGTCACCGTGGCAACTGTAAACAGCATCGACTGATCTCCTCGTCATGTCTGCTGAAAAGAAAAATTCCTCCAAATTCAATTTCGATAAAATTAAATTAAGATCAAGCATCAAAAATATAATTTCTAAGTATCACCGTGAGAAGAGTGCTGCTGCTGTTGAGCCGTCCACCTCCACTTCAGACAATCCAGATCTTCGTGAGAAAATTGAGAATCTGAAGTTAAATGCAGCCGCTCCTGATCTCCGTGAGAAAATTGACCAAATTCAACAGGAAGCACCAAAACCTGCAAAAGTGAAACGGGAATGCACAATCATTCCTGCAAAAGTACGACGTGAGTGCACAATCATGCCGTCGAAGACAGTCACTTTAATTCGGATTCGACCAAAGAAGCCGACTAACCTCACGCCGAAGCCGGGTGACTCCTCAGCACCAGCATCTCCGGTCCATCAGCAAGTTTCTCTTGATCGTCCCATCTTGAAGACGCCGATGAAGAGAAAACGGTGCAATCGTTGCCGTCGTTATGGACATATCAATAAGTTGTGTCCTTTAAATCCTAATAACAGGATGTTAATTCCTCCACCACCTGAGTTCATGTAATATGTGATATTTTACCTGATCTATTGACAGTACCTGTAAACTTACTCAAGTGTTGATTTTCCTGAGTACAAATATAAAGAAAAGAGTTCCTATTTTCAAATAAATTATGAAATATGCTATTATCCACTTCTTTTCGATGAGGGGAAGAAGGAAACCGCCAAAAATCACCCTATTCTCACGAGCATGAACAAGAGAGCAGCGAGTACACTATTGGCAGAACAACAGCCTGCAGATAGTAGTGGTCCAGAGTCTCGACAAGCAGACGACATCTACCGGCACTCAACGACCTAGCTCCAGCAGAGACACAACGAACCCAGTCCTGAAATCAACTGAGATGACACTCCAAGTTTTCATAAGTTAAGTATTTGGGTTCCGCATGAAATGTTAAGTCTTTTTTAGAAGTAAGCAGTCTTAAACTGCAGTGGTGTTGTTAGGTCAGATAGTCAGGTTAGCATTTGTCACCACAGGGCTAACAAATTTAGGCATCAACTCTGTAAATGTGAACAACATTTATGGATCAAGGATTTTCTTGTTTTCCAGTTGATCGTCTGACCTGTTCCAGTTCCTGTCACCTGGACCTTCAACTTCCAACCTCATCCAGTCAATTTGTTATTCTCATTAACTTTTATAGTAAATTACTGTGTCAGTAATGTGGCTGATCGGTCAGGTCAAACAGTCCTGCACCCAAGCCTAAAAGGGGACACTGCATTTCAGACACATGATTTAATTTGTCGAATTTATTGAGATATCCAAATGCGGATGATTGGCCAGGTTGCAAAATTCCTGAGCCCTCGCCCAAAAGGGAACACTTCATTTGGATGACTCGATAAATTCAAAACTGGTTATTTATAATTTCTGTTATTGGTAACAAGATTCTTTTAAAAGAGGGAGTAATGTTATGAAGTTGGTGTTTCTGATACACTTGTTACCCTCTCCCTAATGCCGCGCATGCGCATGATGCCTTGATACTACCATAGCTACGCCTCAGGGCAACCCCTGTTGTAACAGTCAGTCTTTGAGAATACACCAGTGTGTTCAGACGTTCCCTGAGTATCTCTCTCTCCCGTCTCCTTACCCGCTTCGCAGAATTCCCACACTCAATTCTACAACAATA